>CM063262.1:13064994-13378800 GCA_032158295.1 Pycnopodia helianthoides
ATGTGGGTGGGGTGGGGGGGGGGGGTGTCAAACATTGTGTTCCATTGTGTTCCAACATTTTATTTTGTCTCTTATAAACAATACTCCCAGGCAGTTGCCATTTCAATAAAATGCAGCAAAATACAAAACAAAAATTGAGCTTTCAATAAACAAATATTTATATTTGCCTCACTTTCTAGAAACCAGGAAGTAATACGGGTTTAACACTATTAGTTATATTTGCCTACTCTTCTTCTGATGTATTAACATACAACTTTAATCAAGGGGTCAGTAATTGTGTTGTTATTATTTACAAAAAATAAAGCCTACTCGCTCTGTGTTGCCATCCGCTGAGATGATGTAGTACCCACTACAAGTCACGTGATGATATGTAAACATTTGATGGCGCAATCGATCTTTTGCCATGTACAAACTATAATACACCGCAATTTGGTATGTTTGGGCACATAACTCCACACCAAAATGATTGGCCCAGAGATAAGCAATTGCTCTTTAGTCTTGCAATCCTTAATTCCACAATTATCAAACTTCTTGAAGAGGAAATTGAACGATTTGGGGCAGTTAGGATGAAGCTTTGTAAAGACACCATCTTTTTGCGGTACCGTGAGTACCAACACTTATTGAACCACCCTTTTTTTGTTTAGCTTGCAGGGCCATTCGCTGTCGATCACTCGATTCTTAGATTACTCCAGCCATGTCATTGGTCTTGTTTTTCTTGTTTAAGTATTACTGTACATTTAGGCTTAATCGTATGGTAAGTTCTCTGTTTATACATAATTATAATTCAGTTTGATAAGCTAGCTACATGTCATACCACTCTTTAATACTTCAACATTCCTTAGACCAAAATCAAACCGTTTTGTGTGTTTTTTGGTCTACTTTGTGACTCGTTGTAGGCCCACTTGTTTTATTATGCATCTCTCATACGCCAGAAGAGTCTTTTCAGACAGACATTACAAATGACCACAGTATTTATTTATTTTTATTTTGAACAAAACGACAACAATTTTATATTGGGGGCTAATTTCGCTACATTACTTGAAACTGTGGCAAAACGAAGATGAGTACTAAATAAATAAAGAAGAATGAAAGTATTCCACTTTCTGTATCATTGCTAGCTGAACACGAACAAAAAGAATCAAGGACACCACGACATATTATTTTTGTTTAGACATAGAAATGTTGTTTCTCGGTAAGTTTACAAAGGAAATCCTACCAGTACTCAGAAAGAAGTTACATTAAATTAAAGTGGTCCCCGTCGAAGCTCTGCAAGGAGCTCTTCCTTACTTCTCATTGTCACTGCCAATGAGATGGTGGGTTAAAAATCCCACGAGGCGGTCGGGGCGGGCCGGGTGCTTCATCTTCCATACCAGCCAACCTCATATTGTAACAATATGTATGATTTATGACGTTGCGGTTATCGATTGTCGATGTAGGATGGTCGCCAATCTCTCCAATTTCTGCATAAGCCGTTCCTGTATTTTAACAATGTAAAAGGGAATGTTTAAAATAAGCTTCGTTGCTGTTAAAATCATAGTTGCAACGGGCACACACAACAGACAATGTGTATTTTAAAACGAACAGCAACATTTCAAAAATGTTTAAGCGAACAAAAAATTAAGAAGTTTACAAATTTGTGGGTGTTTATTTGTGTTTATTTGTTGTTGTACATATCAACAGCCATACAACACTCAGTGTTTTTAAATCTTAGCCAATTTGCTTAACGGATGAATGAACCACTTGTACCCAAACAGCAGCAGTGCAGCTATCAGCCCGAAGATAGTTTTGTAACAGATTAAAGGAACACGTTGCCTTCGGGTTGGGCGCTGTTGGGCGCTTTTGGGCTATAACAAGCGTTATAAATGGCGGACAAATTCTATTAGTCTTATTTCCAGTCGCAGCTGTTGAACTACGACTGAGCAATTATTTTATTAAAAATGTTACGATTACCATCTGTTTAGTGTATTCCAATAAATATCCAGTTAATAAATGAATGTAAAAAGAAAGAAAAAACATTCGTTAAATAATTAAGTAGCAAGTCACCACGTCTCGGTCCGTCCGGGCGTCCAGGGACGTACCAGCAGCAGCAAAGTCCCGCGGCCTGACCCCCCCCCCCCCCCCTGCATGCTGCAGTACACCCTGCATGCTGCAGTACAGTAGACGACGCGAAGACAGGGTTCTCCATTTTGACAGTGCGGTGTGGACGTGTTTACTATACCCATTGATCTATACCCACATGTCGTCGAGTAGAGAATGGTTTTTTACCTGGTGTTCATGTGATAGGTTTACCAGGCCACAGGCTGCGGCGCCAGCCTACTGCTCTTCATCGCGCATTATTGCCAATTACACCGACGATCGTATTGACGGCTTGAAAAAACGTATACATTTCGCGGGACATGTCTCGGGGGTTAGAGGTCAATGTTTTTTTTTTTTTAATTACCATTCACTATTATAACACATTAAATGTGTTTTATTGCAAGAACAACTCTTTATAATTATAAGGAACACCTCCAAACAGTAAAAATTTCATGAGATTTGAAGGCAACGTGTTCCTTTAATAATGACTAAAACTTTTTTGTTTTACCTTGTTCTTCGCCTCTGCTTGACAGATTTGATTCAACTACCTGTACGCTTTCCTGTGAGTGGCCTCGTCTGAAAGCCACAGTGGCTCTTTTAGCATCATTGCTGTTTCAAAAATGAACGTATTATTCCATTTACTGTTTGTACATGCAGAGTTTTCAGTTACGCAAAACATTGTCTCAAAAAAATTTATAATAATATTTATGAAATGTCCCCTTATTTTCAAGGTGTACTTTTTTCAGTTGACGTAAGTTCACCTTGCCCTCTCCTACACATGATTTGTAAAAAGAGTTACAAGCCTTTTCCTTGATTCAAGTTGACGACCCATATGGCCTTTTTAATCTTCCTTGTGTTGCTTTTTAGATGTTCAATTTACCTTTACATACGATTGTTTGCTTGCTCGTTCCTTTAAAAAAATGTTCCCTTTGTGTCTTTTTATTTTGTCCAAAGCTTTGACTGGATTGTTTTGATTTTGTACGAGGCCTAGTATTGATAATTTAATAGATGTTAACTTTTGTATCGGAGAGAACAGAAAAGAAAAGGTTTGTGTGCTATTGCCCATAAACCGGCGTGTGTTAAGCTACTTAGTCCGTAACGAGTCTTATTATGGACACAAAAACGAAATCTAACACGAAGACATATCACTCGAATGTTTGTCAAAGAGTGATTAATAACAACAACCGGATACAGCACTCACTATCAGTGTTGTAGTCAAGACCAGTACACCCGAGACCACGACCATGACCAAGACCAGCAAGTGTAAGACCAAGACCAAGACCAAGACCAAGACCAAGACCAAGACCAAGACCAAGACCAAAAAATTCCAGACCAAGACCGAGACCAGAGGGTCCGAGACCGAGACCAAGACTTCGAGACCTTCACAATTATATTACTATTAAGAATAATAGTGATAATACTAATAATAATATTAATTATAATAATAGCACATAAACAAACAATCGGGCAACAGAGACTCACTTGCAGTTTATATAAGAATGTCTTCCTAAACAGATAACAATGACTTATTTAGACTTGACAAATATTGAAAGCGTTTTCAGGTTTGAAGAAAATAGATCTAAAAACAGCCAACGTTGTCCACTGTGGTTCATTATATCCCCCAAGTTTATATACCCTTTGAAGGTGCACACAAATGTTGACCAATAAATGTTGGTTTCAATCCTAAATCGCTTTTATATCATCGGTAATTGTCAAAAACTGGTACCCTTACTTAGTGTATCCCAAACTTTGCATGGAATAACAAATCTATGAAAGTTCTGACGAAAGCGGTCATCGGAGTTGAAAGAAAAACAAATAAAATCCAGTCTTGTTGATGAGTTGATGCTTTATGGGCACGATTCATGTGCCTGACGAAAGCAGAGCTTGTGCCCAACGTCTCTGTAATCTGGTTGGTTTTCCCACCGGACAAAAACCACACACTGCGGAGTTTTTCTTGCCCTTTCCTTTCCCATCACACTCCTTGTGATCTTTAAATCC
Source organism: Pycnopodia helianthoides (assembly GCA_032158295.1). Classification (NCBI taxonomy): domain Eukaryota; kingdom Metazoa; phylum Echinodermata; class Asteroidea; order Forcipulatida; family Asteriidae; genus Pycnopodia; species Pycnopodia helianthoides. The sequence continues at coordinate 13,069,069 of CM063262.1, forward strand.
AAATTTTATTTTAGCTGATTTACTTGACATCATTAATATCGTCAATTACACTGATTAGTAAATAATATGCATGTATGCAGTAATAGTTGTACATACAGCACTCTCCACGATCGGTGTGGACACAGTGATGACGATGTGCGGAGCGGCGCATGTTGTGGTTTTCGGGAACATGCTCGAACCAGTGACTACCTCGACTCTATAAATAGACTCGTGGAAATACAACAACGTGTGTCTGGATAGCTCAATTTGGATACGAGGTTGGTTATTATACCGGCGATAGTGGTATTATTAACGAGTAGTACATGCATATCATTGTTGCAGTAATCAACATGAGCATCTCCGTTGCAATCTTGCGTTCGTTTTAAATATGTACTGTACGTTCAAAATTTTGCGGCTGTTACGTGCGATCCATTCCTCATATCCGCTTTGACAGTGCATGTACTCCAAAATTTTGCACGATAAATAGCTGGTCCCGTTCCGAGACCAGCCAAATGTTCGAGACCACATTGGTCCGAGACCGATACCAAGACCGAGACCTCAAGGTGGGGAGACCAAGACCAAGACCAAGACCAGATAAAAATGGTCTCGAGACCGGTCTCGAGACCGGTCTCGAGACCTCCAACACTGCTCACTATAGAGCTATACTTACGTTTGGTTGACAGGGACTGTTGAAGAACCTGAAATGAAACAAAGACTTGTCACTAAAATTGATGTTACTGTTGAAATATTTATTTTTGAAAATATTATTACAGTCATATTAAAGTTCCTCTCGAAATGGCAAATTAAAAACTTGCCCTACTACATATTCTCACCACAGCTTGTTTTGAAATAATTGTTTAGGGTAAATGCAAGGCTTATTTACTTGAAAAGGAAGAATACGACTGTTGATGATTACTATATTTTGTAATATCTTTTGTTAACCTTAATGGGACCCATCATAACAGTTTCCTGCCAGTAAGGCCGAATTGTAGTTGTAACTTTTTCGGTCATACAAATTATGGAAAATGTGTTGTTGCCATCGAAACCAAATATCTATGTTGGCCTCGATAACAATGTGTTTGTCGTTATAAGTCCAAACATAGTCGGATAGAGTTCAAGATGACGACCACGTAGGATAGCGAAATCAAGAAAGTATCTTATATCAGGCAAGGTCACCCGTCTTTGAGTACACCAAAAGCCCCGAAGTTAAAAATCTCTCTGGAACGATATCTATGCTGGTATTGACGTAATGAGATCCCATAAAAACTCTTACGTTCTTTACGTAGCCTCAATGCGACAACCAGCAGGCTTATTGTAGTCAGGAATAGTCCGGATGATAGCAAGGTTGTAATCAAAATCGGGTCTTTCCGAGCAATGGGATCCAATGCAGTAGCACCTAACCCTTCAATACATACAATTACGAGTTCAGAAAATAGCATTTAACATGGATAAATAGGATATAACAGTTTGATTAAGGTCACATATCAAACATTATGAACACAAATTATTTATTTCCATTGATTTTCCTGCTGATTAAACAAATTGTAATGGTGTCGATAGACACCAATTTGTTATTGACCTAGGCGTATGTCTTTGTGATGAACTTTCAGATTTCGAAGACTGTTTACGTAGGAGTAAATTAACGTGTGATATAATTAAGCCCGGCTATGTGAACTAGCAAAAGAATCCCTAAAGCAAGCTTAGTACATTGTGCTTGTTGATCTGGAAATATCAGATCAACTGTTTCTTTGCGTAATGTTGTTAAAATATTTATAAATATAGGTAGTTGGTACGCCCACGAACCCGACAGAAAATGCAAATCATAAAGCCGACCACCAACCAAAGTTGATATAGCAACGATGCTGTTAATAAAAAACACACTTATACTCTGGTTCTTAAAATTTTGAATAAATAGTTAAATATGTGGCCCTTAAACACGGATATAACAATATTCTGAAATTAACGGCGAAAAAATGTTACAAATTTGGATTGCTCTGACCGTCTATTATTATTTTGTGTGTGTATCTGTTAAATGCAATAACAGTTTGAGGAGCCGATCTTCACTGCGTGGTAATGACCTTGGTTGGTGGCTGGCCGCTGTTAGTGTGCATCGCCTTCGGTTCGGTCCAGTAACAGCGGCCAACCACCGACCCGGTCATTACCATACGTAGTGATGACCAGCTACTCACAATGTTGTTGACTTATTTTAGCTTTCTTGATACCTTCTCTTAACGATAGAGTAGAACAAAATAAGTTTATTATGATAAATGGCTGTTCAAATTAAAGTCAAACACGCGATGTGTGACATAACGATGTAATATGGAATATGATCGTGGGCAGAGATTATTGCTTGAGGAGATTGACGAAGATTGTTACTTGATCTTCTTGAACAATCTAAATTAAAGGGATTTAAAAAATGAAAATTTGGGGAATTGTTAATTTGACTCACCTTGTGACGTTTTCAAAGTGAAGCTTTTTGTGGCCGTTGATTCCACACCTCCATTAAAGTTCGTTGCTGCTTGCATTGTTGTGATCGAGGATGGTTGAGCTTTGTATACAAAAATAAATTAAAACGTTCATAATCAATACAAAAGAAAACAAGAAGCAATAATGTTCATTAAAAGTTTGGTTGTTTCGGTGAACAGATTGAGTCACGAGCTTTATTGAGTGTGTCCAGTGTACGAGAAGGGGGTGGTTCCTCAAACCAAAGCCTAGCATGCGAGGTATTATAGACTGTCCTAATTAGGCAACGTGATCATTGACAGAGACCTTAATGAATAACAACCAAAATAATCAATCATCTCTTTAAATCAAGTACTTCGAAGAAGATGCAAAAAATAGCTTAAAACTTTGCATAACGAACGCACTTTCTATCCGATACGTCAACTTAGACTTACACGATAAAGTTGTACTTATTGAAGCAAGGACAGTTTATATTGTTGTAGTTACTGCTGGTTTAGTTTGAATTGCGAAACTAAAATAAAAGAAAGATAAACACATTTCTCTTCAACACAATGAATTGTAAATTTTTGTTAAAATGCAAACTATTTTTATTATTGCAACTTGTGTACTTGTCACGAGACAAGCAGCCTATTCGGTATCCCAGCTTGTTTTAGATGACATTAAACAGTTACTTTGCAAACTTACATGCCATGACAATTGCCGTATAAGTGTAGCTCGACTGGTTGTAGAAGGAGTCATGAACATCACATTGGTATCTTCCTTCGTCGTATAAGCTCACGTTTAGAATTGTAAGATTACAGCTTGTCTTGCCATGAAGCACGTACTTTCCCGTCTGGTCCACCTCGCCAATTGTAAGACACGACTGCAGCATGGTGTTGTTAAGTGACCACTTATAGGTGAAATTTCTCTGATCAGTTGTGCCGCTGTCGATCACAGAGCAAGATAAGGTCACATTCTCCCCTTCTTCTGGAGTAAAATTTTCTACAGTCTGAACACCGAAATTGGCTTTAATAAAAAAGATATACATATACAATAAATAATGACATTTCTATTCACAGACTAATTTTTTCTTCTTCAAAGTTTACATTGTTGTCACTTATAATTATCATGAAAGGTGGTTGGAAATGTGTAACAATGTTTCAGGGTATGGTATCTGTGCGGTAACTTTATAGTGTCAGCATCATAGCATTTTAAAGGAACATTACAGAATTGGTTTTTGCTAACAAAACAGTTGCTGGCAGTGCAAGCACTTTATGTAATCCACCAAATACATAAACTGACAAACCTGTAGAAGCTTGAGATCGATCGGCCATCTGGGTCACGAGAAAATAGTGAAAAACCGATTACACATTTGCATGAAAACATATAGATTCAACAAATGAATAAACTCCAATCGGAAAATTAGTTTATTCATTTCTCATCAAATATAGCATTTCAGACAGAAATATTTCAAGGGATGTTTTCTACTATCATCATCATTAGACAGTGTAAGTTTTATGTTAATCTGTGATCAAAAAGTATATTTTACAAGTTTTTTTCTTACCAATTATGTAATGTTCCTTTAAAGGGGAAAAACTGGATTTTAAAGCAATTAAACGTTTTGTTTGAAATACTACTAAAACGCTACATAGGCCTACCTTCAAGGAGGGTAAAATGTTTCGTGTAAGTAGTTTTTTATAACGGTAAGAGCAGGCTTAGACCAATTCAGTATTTCAAATCTGGATATACACGAAAGCCCTTATGCAAAACTTCACCATTCAATGGAATGTCAGTGCCTTACAAAATGTGTATAACGCTCATTATTTTGAAAACAGCAAATTAAACTAGTATTCTTTGATCAATAACAGTTTTTCAAAAATTACAACGTATAGTTAATGTTTCGGTTGATTGTTTCATTATTTTACAAGATATTAGTATGTAAACCTAGGCCTATTTAAAGACAAGCATAAGTATCCTTGGTTTGCCCCCATTCGAAAATGAAAATGTGATAAGTTAATATTTTAACACAAGTGGTGGTTCCATTATCGTAAATTGCAATCATGTCGAAATGGAACTTACCCTTTCTCACTCTAACCTCTGTTTTGTTGGAGTGACTGCTGAGTCGTCCCGACACCGTACACAGAACAACGGCATCATCTGAAAGGCCTATATTCAATATTGTTAGACTTCCATTGTCTTCATTGAATTTCACAGTCTTGTTTTTGAACGCTGCCAATTTACCACACCGTGCAATTTCATAACCAGCTTTGTCTTCCAGACTTTTTACCAGTGTCCATGTCAGTATAAAGCCATTTAGTTCACCACAGGGTGATATCAATGTACCGTTTGCATACCGAGCCTTGCACTCTAAATCTACGTCTTCACCTTCAAAAACTGTGACGACTGGGGGCATGTCTATTCTGATGTTCCCAAAAGAGATAGCACCTATTCAAAATACAAAGAAATACAATTTAAAACTAAAATTGAAGTCAATTCATACCAGGTAGAAACTAATTCGAAAACTTTTGTTTGATAATGTACAGTTTGTCTTTGGCACTATATCCAATGTCTTTGGCACTACATCCAAATGAAGTTATTTTCAAGAAAAACGTATATTAATATTACTATTGTTTGGCCTGAAACGATAAAACCAACGCACGGACTTATCTCTCTTAATATTGACACTGTGGTGGGCCGAGTTCTTCTTTCTTTGACTCACCTTGAAACATGTATCCAATAATTACCAAGATTGTGAACTTCTGGGTAAATCCTCCGTCCATTGTTGGAATACGTATAGTCAATGTGAAGAGGTTGGTGAATAGCAGTGGTAGTGTTGTTTAAAAAAAAACACGTCACTCTACTTTAAGTCACGCACACTTGGATCATTATAACTGACGCCGTTCGAATGACTATAAGAGATATGAATTAACTAGTATTATGTTTGTATTAGTCTAAAAAAAAATGCCTCACGTTTGGACCACTATTAACAAAAAGTGCTTTGCAAAGGGAATATAACCAGTAGCAATGTAACTTTCTTGTACAGTACGTTTCTCTTTCCAATTGGCTAAGTGGGGGAATTACTATTCAATTGCAAGCAATGAATGAACGTGTTCTTCAGCCACAAGTGATTTAAATGACACGTTGCATTGGATCGGGCGAGTTGGTGTACAAACGTACAAACAGTGTTTGTAACCGTTTGTTATAAAATGCATAATGGTTAATAGAAAGATGTTTTAAAAGTAGAATAGAATGATCCACACAAATATGCCTCGAAACTGCGTGGTTTTCATTTTACTACATCGTAAACTAACACGGTCTGCCAATTTGTGGAAAATGGCCGACCGTGGTTTGACAATAAACGGTAGGTTGTTGCCAATTAAATTATGCCAATCAGTTTAATAGATAAAAATGAATTCATGCTCTAAGCACGTTGTGTGTAGAAATAAAAGGAAACGAACATTTGAACAGTTAATTTGTCAACAGTGTCGAATAGGTTTGTCAAATCAATTGACTATATCCATTTAAGTGAAACACAAACATTGCATACGTGAGTAAACTGCCTATTGATTAAAGTTTAGCATAATGTTGCTCAGGAGAGATGCCGAGGACTGTACAGTTGTAGGAAGTAGTCCTACCCACTGTACCCCCTATTTAACTGCGCTGCAGTATGCCATCCATCATATTCCATCACCTGATCGTACAGTCCGCTGCTGTACCGTGTGAAATTGAGTGTAAAACTAATTTGGCTGCTCACAAACTCTTCTAACATGGTATTATTAGACTCAGAAACGTTCACTGAATCCCCAGAATAAAACAAATGCCAATGTTTCTGGGTGATGAGCACACTCAGTTGCCCCCCAAAAACTAAATGTTACCAAAATCCAACTTTTTCTATGTTTTTTTTTCTCCATTTTTGGGGCACTGCTTTCCAAGGTATCTTATTTACTTGGCCTACCCGAAACTACGACCTGCACCTGTTTATCTTGTGTCTTCCTGATGTCTGCAACAGTGACAGGATGATTGATTGCCTCAAGTAACAGCGGCTAGATCTAAGACCTTGGAGTGTATCCTATATCAATGGGGTTAGGGTTAGTCTCAATGGAAATTTATGGGGCTTCGAAGCTAAAGGTGACTGTAGGTCGAAGATTCACCCCAAGCTAATTCTGTTGGTACTAGTGTTTATCCGGCTATGGTCCATTGGGGAACTTTAAAAAAATCGTGATTGTTTACTGTACCGTGAATGAGTAAACACAATTTGTTTACAACGGCACACTCAGAAACTGCGCGATGGCACACTGAAAGATTTTAACATCAAATAGCTTTAAGTTTACTAAATAGTTTGCAAAGTGTATCAGTTTTGTGCACGAAGCTTCGAATCTTAATTCCGCGTCGCGAAAGTCGAATGAGATTATTTTTAACGTTGGCGGCGTGACGTCCCCCCCCCCTGGTTCGGCTTTATGTACACTGTTTAATTTTTGTAATGCATTAGACTTGTGGATAAGTCGTTAAATGTTTGTCGTGGTGATAGCGTTCCGACTCTCTCCGCGAATCTCGCAACACCGGTGATGTTCTCGCAACTACGATCCCATTTAACGACTTGTGGAACCCTACAGCGGTTTGTGCACGGCATAAGGGCAATTCAGACAATTTTGCACGGATGCATCTGACACTATGACAATCTTTGCTGATAAACCAATGTAAATCTCAGTGAAGTGCAGAATTTGGCTGAAATTCAAGGAGTTTTTTCTCTTTCACCATGCTTTTAGGGAATTGCAGTTCCCTTAAACCACCTTGAAAAAAGAGTCTCCAGACCCTTTACTGGTCCGAATGAATTTCACCCTGATTTCAAGGAATGCTCTGCATCTGAGCCTAGAACTCTTTAATTGGTAGATAATTCTCTGGAATGCCATTTCCCACTTTCCCCCACTCCATTGTCTCATGGGGGTGATTAGCCATGCTATCTTGCTATACTCCGAATGTAAACATTGGTCTATCCACACTGTGCTGACCAGTGTACTGATGACCTGAAACAAGGTGAACCCAAATGGCTGACCAATAAACCATCTATCAGGTTGACTTCCCCTCATTAAACATGTGTAATCTATCCAGTTGTATTCAATACCAAGGACACCTTGAAAACGTGGTGAATACTCCTTGAGTTAAACCACACTTTATATACAGACACCCAAAATAGCCTTGGGCTGTTTTCAGCAGTACAGCAAAGTGAAAACGACGTGAAACACTTAGACTCTGGCTAGTTAGAAAAGAACTCCATGAAAACAAGATGAAAAGGAAGAACTTACAATTTCAAGGAGAAAAAATGATTTCACTCGAAGATTTCCATAGTTTGATTGGTCAGTTTTGTTAAATCTATGAATATTCAAACTATAGGCCTCCATGAATATTAACAACACATTTTGTACACATGATACGGATTCATTCATACGGAGAAATGGAGTCGATCATCATTCACGTTAACTCACACATGTGATTGAAAACATGTGAGACCCATAGAGCAGGGTATGCATAACTTATAGGGAAATAATTGACTGCATTTTGTAACTGAAAGCTGTTCTGTAATTTCAATGAACAAGATTGTTATTATTGCTACAATTATAAACATATCGGTTGACGGACTGAGCAGACATTATCGTAGGTATTATTTAATCATGTTTATGAGGCAAGGGACGTCATATCTGAAACAGATACATAATAAATGTCGATGCTAAGTATGTACTATTTATACAACTATTCATTTACTGAAGCAGTTAACACTAACAGCACGAAACTCATTTACAAATGCTCTCAGTCTAAACATTCAGTGTATTTACAGTATTTGAAATTATTACTATCCCCAGATAAACTGGACGCGTCCAGGCAGTCCCCTTGGCCGCCACGTCAACCGTAATAATGTACTACGTACAAACGTGCATAAACGATTACGTACAACTATTGGATTGTACAAGTCGAAAAAAGGGAGCGTAGTCGTGCTAGCAGTAGCCTCGCAAGATAGTACACTTGACCCAAGTCGGACTTTTGTCGAGTCCGTTAATCGCCTAAATAATCCACTGCGTGCCCTCCACACTCACTTCGCAGCTTTGGTTCAACACTTTGTTGTGCGCCCTCACTCGCCAGGCGAAATACCCCAATTATTGATATACCGGCGGACAGTCGGAGTCTAAAGAATTTGTTCATGTTGAAAACCAAGCATCCATGATTCAATCGTAACCATTCAAAAACACAACCGTTGCGAACGTGTCTTCATCATCAATCGCAAGTTTTCAAACACAAACTGTTATGTCAGAGTTTCCGAGGAAGTCTTGAATATTCATCAATTTTTTAGGTCAAAGTTGGGATTACATTTATATAAAACACGCCGGATGCTGCAATCTCATTGGCTGCTACCCAAATCGGTAGATGAGCTCTAAAGGCCGCGCACAAACCTGTGGCGGATTCGCCAAGTCGGGTTTTGCAATATAAAACTTACTGGATTGGCATTTAATTTACACTAGAGGGCGCGCGTTACAAAAGCTAATACATTACTGACTCGATTACATTGATCCCCACAGTTTAATGGAGATCAATGCTCGATTAGCACGAGACCCGACTTGAACCAAGTCTTGCAAGATAGTTGCTACAGAGCCGTTTCGCTATCACTGCGTCAGACATTTAACGACTTGTTCACAAGTCTAGTAATGAATACACAGAGAGGATGCTGTATAATTGTATTTCCTTCGGGGTGCACTCCACCAAATAAGGAGAAAATAGACAGCTTTGATAGCCCCTAGAAAGTGTTTCAGTGTAAACAAAAAAATTGCCCAATAGTGACCTGGGGGTTGTTGACTTCCAGCTTGAGGTATTTTGGATGACATAGGCCCTGAAATAAAAGGTCCTATTTGCTGAGAGGTGTAAGGATATTTTTCAAGATTGACCCTCGACCGTTTTGAAAATTACACCTGTGTAGGGGTGTTTTTATTTTTAGGGAAAATAACACGACGGGCCCAGAGACTTCCCATATCAAATTGAGCAGGGAATCAAAGTTCAAGAGTCAATTAATAATTTTCTTTTAACTGTAAAAAGCTGCGAAACTTTTAAGTATTTTTTGTGTAATTTTTTTTTTTATATTTAGCAATTTGCAGTGTATGCTATGGGAGTTTATTTAGTGCTGGGTGCACCCTTTGAGGATCAAGTGTCGGTGAGGAAAATAATACTAGCCACAGCTCCCTCTGTGTTTATTAATTACAAATGAAAACAGTGTAAATCCGAATGCGTGTACGCGCAAAGACAGTGGGCTTGGAACCAAGACTTGGTTACGCCTCGTCTTAGTTCAAGGCCCATGGTGTTTGCACGTACACATTACAAAATGTTCGTCTTCGTGTACACCTTTGTAATGAATAAAACACAGAAGACGCTGTATAATTAGTGCTGGAACTAACTTAATTGGAGCTGGCACAAATTTCAAAACAATTTGTAAACAAATTGCGACCGCGAATGACAGTGCGAATGGTATCCCAAATTATCATGTTTTTACCTCGTTTTCAATTGAAAAGTTGTCATCGTGAAACCATGAAATCTTCAGTTTTTTTTCTGCATATTTAATGTCTTTCTTATAAATCAAACTATAAACCATAGCTTCGCCCAAATAAAAAGTCAAATAATTACCTCAACCGTACTAAGTAAACAAAGCCAGTATGCAAGTTTCATTTTAAACACGCATTTACCTAATTTTCATTTCAAAAGTTGTCATTGTACAGTCATAATTTTTATTTTTATTTTCTTTATAGATGTCTTTTTCTGTATCCCAAGCCGTCATGCCTTGGCGCTCCCAATTATTAAGAAGTCCTAGAACTAGCTCAGCCCAACTGTTTCCTTAAAATAGCCCGTGTGCGAATTTACTATGAGCTTGGAACCAAGACTAGGTTCCGTCTCCCGGGTATGACTTTTGCGTTTCACGAAGTGACCTATCTGTCGGACCTTTTGAAGCGTACTGTTTTCACAAAGTGACCTCTCGCAATGTGTATAAAATATGAACTGGTTTGTGCATAGGGATCTGCAAGCAACACTTGTTATGTATTATAACGTACGTGTTTATGAATTAACTACTGATCAAAATAGTTGCAGCAAATGAAAATATATTATTAATGAATCTGCACGAATATTAACTCAGCTTAATAGCCTGCAGACTCCGAAAAAGCAGTTTGAAAAATAGTTCAATTTCAATCGCGATTTTCTCCATTCAAGAAGCGGCCTAGGCTATATGTTGCTCTGTGGACTATATCGGTGACTCTGTGGGACCAGCGTAGATTTGTATTGTAATAGTTTACAAAACAAACATTTCGACTTCCCTTTGTTAATTTTACATTGTAAGTGGGATTACCTCAGTACCAATGGACCTTTCAAATAAACTTTACACCCACAGCTATTTCTTGCTTTGAAGCCAAAAGTTTTAAAGCTCATAACGCTTTTCAACCAGTGCGCACTCATTTGTAAGTGAGCTACTGTCAATAACGATGTGGCAAAAAGTAAATGGTCGTCGGATCGCCATTTTTACATGAACCATTGTTTCTACTAAAACAACAGCTTATTAAAGCTCAAGGAGAGTGTTAAGTTTTGCTTTCTGTGCTTTATTTTTCTACTCTGAACATTGGGGTCAGAAAAACAAGTTTCTCACGATCGATAACACTTGAAGAAAGAATTACTAGAAGCAAGAGTAAAACCAAGTTGCTATGATCTGTTTGTAGTTTCCGGTCTAGGAAAAACCAGATAACCTTGTGCTCAGAACGGTAGTAAAGAGGGATGGGCAATGTTCATAATTAGTCAACACCCCCCCCCCCTTCCCCACCTTATCATCCATATTGTAATGTGATCTTGTTAAAGAGGTATACGGAACTGCGGGCGGATACTTTATTTATCACTGTGATTTGTAGAGTAGGTAGCAATGAGTTCCACAAAAAACATGTTCCTGAGGACTATTCACTCAAAATTTATTTTTTTGCTAGAGATTGTAGACCACACAATGCACACAAACACTTTGCTTAATAACCAAAAATGGAAATTGTCTTAGCCAGATCCACTTATACCTGCTAGATGTTTCTGAAGTTATAAACATTGCAATGGTCCTTCACTTTACGGGGAAAAAAAATATATATAACACTTTAAGAACTAAAAGGGTATTATTGGAAATCCCTCATGTTGATTTTTTTAAAATAAAACCGCAGTAGCACATGTAAAATATATATATATTTTAAACTCTGAGATATTTGAGATAAAGTAATTAATTTATTCTTTTTTCACGTGGAAAAAAAATATTATGGTTCCAAAAACTTGTATTTTTAATCAATTTCCGTTCTTTCAGCGTAAAATACAGTTCTAATTTTATATTTGATTACTTCAAAATGGATATCACTTCAAACGGATTTTATCCACGAAATAACGATAAGAAACATTTGTAAGGATAGTTCCTCACTAAATGCTTACTTTACCTAGAAAATACATAGTTAGTGCATGCTTGGTACTTGCTAACATAATTATAAAACAATATTAATAACAGTACAAAAATACATTTTGTAAAGTTCTTACTCACAACAAGTTTATTTCACAGAGAAAACCAAAGTTTCCGAGACTTGGCATTTACAAACAGTAAAATAACAATATTTACGCTAAAAAACATACTTTTGATTACAATTTGAACAAATCATAATTTTTAATAAGAATGTATGTTTTATTTGTATATGCACCTGGCGTAATCTATCAAACAACACAATATGCGGTATAGGACCAATTGGCGTAGGCCTACCCAACACAGGCCATAGAACAAGCAAAATCATACCATGAAATCAATACTTCATTTTTTTAAAATTTATTACCTTTGCGTTATTTACATGGGAGTGGGTGATTGGTACGCCAATTGGCGTACCATTCCCAAGACATATTTCAAATGGAGTTATTTATCAACCATTGCTTGAATTGCACCATGATTGCACCATGATAATCTTGTATGATTCTGGTATTTATCTTGTACAAATACTTGTTTTCCTGATTAAACGTTAAAACATTCTTAATTAAAATTAAGTCTAATAAAAATAACAATTATTAGAGTAAAATGTTTATTATTCTTTGAGTGGTACAAATACTCTTGCACTCTTGCACGTGTTTTTGGCAATTAAAAAATAACGCACATATTTTGTCTGCAAATTTTGTGTTTTTCATTTTGTTTGGGTTGAATTTAGATCATTATGTTCAAAAAAACGCAAACTCAAGTTAGTTCAGCAGTTTATATGAAAGTTTCCCTTTTTTCCGAATTTGTTTTTTAAATAAAATTAAAACAATATTTTTTCCAGGTTAACATGTTTAAATCTGAACTTCTTATAATACCCTTTTAGTTTTTATAGTGTTATATACATTCATTTTTCCATACGGTGAAGGCCACCAGTTTGATGTACATTTGCCACTGCGTGATGCTGCTGTGCAGCAGTTATTACATTGTTTATAACTGTTTACCCGGGAGGAAGTAATACTGGGAAGCATCGACACTTGTAAACCAGTACAGAGGTATTGCATGGTCTATTACTTCCGTTTTGGGTCCATCAGGAATGTGAATGGCATGTCACTGGTGTACGTGAGAGGTTACAAAAAATAGCTCGACCTCATCAATCCACGAGTAGACCTATGTAGAATACCAATGGCACCCCAATGTCAGTGTTAAGATACACAATGAATTGGTACCTTTCATACCAAATTTGTAATTCCAACGTTAGTTTATTTCGATGTCAGGCAACAAAACATGATTTAAAACAAAGATATCGTCATGTATCAGGAAATTTAAGGTAAAACATTAATGTTTTTGGTAAAAAGTTTGTATAAAATCGTCAGCAACATCACCTGGTGCCAAAAAGTCTCCTTAGCAGCCAAACTCTAATGTTTAGAGAAACCCTCGTTTAAAGTTAAGATTTTCAAAACCATTTGTTCGCCATTAAGATGTTTATATCAGGGAGGTAGATATATTAAATCTCAAACAAACCTGATTTAATTTTGTTCATCAAGTGTTTAATAAATTAGTAATATTTCACTATTATATCTTTATGAGGAATGTACAAACACCCCCGTGTGCAGCGTGCTGTGAGTAGACACTTTTGGCCTGTTCGTGAAAACGGTAGGACAAAGTTGTTGCGTATTCTGAAAGTTTTGTCTTCAAATTCCCTTATTACTTCTTATCTCTATATTCACAATGCAGCTATTATAAGTTGCTGTGATTTATATATATTTTTCTTCACAACATAATTTTGCCATTGCGTGTAGTGTATTGATTAAAAACACTCACTTTCTTACACATGTCACTTTCTATAAAAGTATAGTTAGGAAAACACACTTTAAGCGAACGTAACTTTATGCCTACAATTTTCTGCACATTGTACATGTCTGTATAATTATAAAGCATCGGTACGTTATAAATTATATACATCGTTTTTATCAATTGTATTGCTATGTAATAAACTATATTGAGTGAGTGAAGGCCGTATCCGAATTGGTAGCTACGAATTTTGCTAAGCGTGTTGCTATAAAGAACGTCCTATTAACCAACGCTCAATGACACTGCGATCCAGCCGTACCCGTAGCAAGAACACTGATTTGGTTTTACCCTTGCACATCGGCAATAGGATAAATCCAAAAGCAAAAGTCTCGACTTCATTTAGCTGGGAAAAATCCTTAAACGCAGTTAATAAAGTACATATTGAAACGGAATAGAAAAACCTAAACATAATATTTTAAGGTGCAACATTCTTGTCCATTTGTTCGTTTCCTCGTTTGACCTCATAATTGGTACGTGATTTTAAAGAAGTGCATGTTTTGTAACAGAGTTACAGCTCTAGCGAATATTATGCGGTACAAACATGTGTAAATATATTTGGGGAGGAGTGTTGGATCTGAAAAAAGCCCATGGTCTCCATTTTTCGAACAGTATTCGCTACTTGCACAGATCCGCCATGTGCGTGTAGCACTTCGACTTTATGCTTCGTTTTATTTTATTTATGTCTACGTTTGGATGAAGTGTCAATACAATACAGAGTAATATATTGCTTTTATTCACTGCTGTTCCCAATTCGGGGCACTACATGCACGCAAAAATGGCTGACCTTGCAAAGGGCGGATATTCTGATTGTTTTTTGTTTAGTGCTTGACTGATGATGATGATGATAAGACTAAGTAGGGTTGGAGGGATGCACATTTGGGCAGGATGTATCTTGGAAAAAAAAACAAGCAAACCTCGTCTCACATGTACAGTTCTAGGACCAACGAAGGGTCAGAGAAGCCGTAGAAATCAAGTCAGACAGCACAAATCCACAATGACATTGGGTTCTTCCCCATCGACATGTAGTCACCACTACTCAAGCAAACCCTTCTAACCGCAGTCACCACAACCTTGACACAACCCAATTGATCCAGCGGCAGTCAACTCCCATGCATCACCGGTCAAGAACAGCTTGGATACTTTCCACCTAAATGTGCTTCCCTCAAGTCCTACTAAAGCCACATTATCACCAGCAGTTCAGCATTTTCCTGAAGATGGGCAGCGTATAGCCTACTGTTTGAAAGGTAGACACCACATTAGCTCCTTTATTTAATGTGTTACTTCTTGAGGATGATAGTAAAGTGCTCAGTGGGATTCTGGAAGTCTGAGAGCGCAATTAAGCTAATTTAGTCAAAATACAACAAAGTCATACCTTTTACATGTAAATAGTAACTAAAGGGAACAAATCACGCCGATAAAGTTCCTATCTGTGCACCATTTTGTCTATTGCAAACAAGCCATTAAATTCAACATGCCTTCGAAACAAAAAGCGAGCCTCCAATAACATTAAGTGCATGTAATACAATAATTTTGTTTTAAAACAGGATGTAACAACACCAGCAAGTTCAAACATTCATGGCTTTTCATCTTATACAAGATTCATTTATATACTATTCGAGACTTATCTTACTGGTTTGGTTGAAAGTTTAGTGGAAAATACATTAAACATCGAATAGAGACCTATCCATTATTTTTTCTGTAATACCGTGTATGTAACTAACTTTAAAAATATTTGCTTGTTTAAAAAAAAAGTGATTGTTTTGAGAACTCAATCACGAATTATGGTCTTGATGGTAGAAAGAATAGAGTTAATTTTAATTTAAACGTATACACCGACCTGGCTGTCTACAAAAGTTGACACTTCTCACAAAATTCCGAAGCGGAAGTTACAGAAACAAATTTGCAGTCCCGGTACCAACTAAGCGGTTGCACTTCTCTTTAAACTAAACTATAATAGGTTTGAGCATTTTGGACACAACATCTTTTTGCGACACACTGGTAACCAAAACTTCGTGCAAAGTAGTTTCCTTGTATCCAACAAGTTGCTTCTAATAATAAAACTAATATAATAACATAAATTGATAACAATAATACGAATTTAGCAAAATGACCCCTCATTACCAAATAATGTAATTTGGGTTTACAGTTTCAGTTATTTGCTTAAAAGTCCTGTAGAGTCAATATTAATTTAATGTCCCTTACATAAACACAGCTTGCCATACTAGCGAGATAGCAACACCGATGCTATCATTTTTACTCATTGATGAAGCAACTTATCTCAGAGCAGCCAGAGTTAATACTACTGGGCTGGTATTGCCACAATAATTTGACTTTGATCAAATATATACAAGTTTAAGACCAAGACAGACTTACACCCTTACTTCATAGTCAGCTGAACACGAACAGTTGACTCGCTAGTCAAAAATTACTTCAATGTGAAAGAATTCCTTTATAGAGTACTCAAATAATATGAGCCTTTTACGGGCGTTCATGTTATCTTATTGGTGGCTAATTTTGATGAAGCTTTTATCATTTGCGTTGCCAAATATTTGATTTTCTCCCTTTTAAAAAAAAAGAGAATCAAAATGTATAATTAGGTTATAATCATGCGTTTTGTTCTATATTAACACCCACACTCCCTCCATTTCCAGTTATAATCTTGATTACTATGATGTTACCTTCTCCGTTTGTACGGGGTTCGTTCCAGTTTACATTACTATCCCCAAAGGAGCTGCATGAAAATGGTGTGGTTTTAATTAAAGCTCTTTACAATAAAAAAAAAAACCAAATTGGATCGCCATTAACAGTAAAGAGGTGGGTTAAAAATCCCACGAGGTGGTGGGGGTGGTGCTTCATTTTCAGAGTCCACTATCCATAGCTCCACTTCCTCGTCGTTGTCAAAGATGTGGCCAGATGGCGCTGAAGTGCCGCTGCGATGGGTGCGACTCATGTTGTGGCGAATTTCAGCGTACTGAGTAGGTGGTTCGGTTCGTATAGGTGGTGCGTTAGAAGGATGTTGATGTGTGTGCTGCAAATCGGCATAGACCAATTCGCCAGGACGGGCAACCTAGTAATATTTCGGGGAGAACATTGTCATCCCATTAGCGAACCATATGGTAATAGTGCTTTAAACGGGTATGTGGAAATCTGAATTACTTGTAGGTATTAATGGTCAACTAGTTACAAAGTCTGAATTGAAAAAAGAAGAAGTTTAAAACTGATATATGACAAAAGTAAAGGAAATAACAAAAAACAGGTAAAAACAATCTACAAACACATTAGACTGAACAGAAATATATTGTATATAACGACTATATAAAGTTTAGTTCAGGTTGGTATTGTTTTCATCTGACTAACGAAGGTGATAAAGTTATTTATTAAATTTTTGGGGATATGATACCTTTTTTGGTTGGTACTTAATGGCAGCTGCACCTTCCGCTCCGGTGTAGACAACAGCTGACGCTTGGGGGCTCTTTTGACGGTTCACAGAAGTGTACATCACCCCATCCCCTGCGTAACGAAGACGTTATACAAACGACAAGTCAGATAATGAAGAGTGTATACATAAACCAATTAAAAACGGTTTCACAACATCTACTTTTGAAAGGTTACTTGTACATAATGCTGCTCCCTTGAGAAAAATTATAATTGACAAGAATTGAATAAACTATTACAAAGATAAAAATGGAATTGTATGTTACAAACAAACTGCCTACCAGACAAATAGACTTATGGTATAAATGCAAGACATAGCTAATGGCAAGAAGTCTCGATCTTATTACAGTCATAACCATTATCATTTTTAGAAAGACTCTACTAGGGTCCAAACGGCATGCATTCCATTAACTATTGTTTACAAAAACATTAAAGGGACACACCGGCTTTGTTGGGATATTTAGGCTAAAAAACTGACCCAACCATGATTACAAAGTTCTTGAAGGAGTTTAGCAGAATGGCTCATAAAAGAAACCATCCAATTTGGTTGTATTCGAGCATTACAAAAAAAAGTCACGTTGTTTTATCCGAACTACCTTTTGTTTCAGATAAACCATGTGATCTTCTGCGTTGGTTTATTTCTAGACTATAAAAGTTAATTACAGCACCAAATTCAACCTTTTAGTTTTTAAAACTATTCAAGAGTTTAAAAAAAAGAATACTTCAGACTATGGACAAAAGTTTTAAATAATTATGAAAAATCGAGATTCTTATTCAGAGAACAGAAGCACAGTGCACAGCGTGAGGGCTATACGGAGACGTAAATATTGAGGCATATCCCGTACGTTTTGTCCTGTAGAGGTTTTAGTCTGTAGGCCCTACCCCTAGCCATTATACTAGCTATTACCACGTTTTACGTAGTGCCTGCTGTACACGTGGGACAGACACACATGTGTACAACCAGCAGTACAAAAATACAGGTTGGTGTGGATTGGACCGGACTCACCTGTGTGTGTCGGTTGTACACATTAATTTGTGCTGGGTGGATAATGAAGACTGGCTCCTCGTGCCTAGCCATAATTGTGATTTATACATAAACAGAGAAACGTGACCTACCGCTTTCTTTTAAAAGAGTTAAACTTAATGATTGTTTTTTTTACAACAACCATCTAAAAATTATTGCATGTGATTCTTCATTACTAAATTACGCAAACGGTAAGCCAAAGTGTCCCTTTAAGAACACACACTTTTGAAGCACGTAATATTTTTCTCATCTAAGGTATTGTTTAACCTTTTGTTTTTTTATTTGTTTTTTGTATTGATATGTTTAAATTAAAACTGAAAGTTTGGAAGATGCCATTGTTTTAAAAGCGAAAGAGTTATCAACGAAACTTAGATCTGATATCGGATGTACGACATTCGACTGGGAATTTCATTACTCCTTGCATGTTTTGGTTTTGATACAGCTTGTTGCGCAATCAATATTTCAATGTCTATTGCCTCGAGTAAGACAAAACGCCTGACAAGATCAATACCATTATGTACATCATAAGTGACACATTTCATTCTTTCCGTTCTGAGTGCATGTTTAAAAGGGCTGTGTCGTCATGATCAAAGCAGACTAGTGGCTGCACATGGATTTATGAACTCTCACCCAGTTATCGCACGGGCACGCTCTCCCTTCTTACCATCTATGAAGGGATCGGAGTGCGCATGCGTGATGTAACTGAGTGAGAGTTCATAATTCTATGTACAGCCCCCACAGGTCAGGGCCCAACTTCATAAAGCTGATTAAGTCCAAAATATTGCTTAACAGGTTTCTGATAAGAAACGTTTGCAAGAAAGCATTCACAGATTGTACATGCAAAATGACATTTTGGCTGGTAACCACATTCTGGTAAGCATAATTGTGTTGTGCTAAGCCACCTGTGTGCGGCTCTATGAAATCGGGCCCTGCAAGGATCATGACGACACAGCCCCTTTAATAAGCTAAACTTGATAGTTGAAATACGGTTAAGTTGGCCCTTGTATACATAACAATTAGCGTTACACAAAACTTACCACAATGGTAATGTTGTGTGACGTTGTGGTTTTCGATTAGTGATGAAGGCGATGATGCAGGTTGGTTGCCATTTACTCTAGATCTGGTGTCTGCATTTGGAGTTCCTGTGCCTGGCAATAGCATCGAAGCCACGTGGAAGCCCATTAGATAAAAGTTGATAGTTATACATAAATAAAATAAACTGAATAATTATACAATTTCACTGTCACAACGGACACATCCTTTTTTATGGTTTAAGCATTACGTACAAAATGTGGACCTAAGAACAAAAGTTGTACACACAATGTAGGGACTTAGGGCACTGGACCTACACACGTTAACACAGTGTTTCACAATGTTGAAGAAAACACTTGTTTTCTCAACTGCACAAGACAAATGACTTTACATAGAGTGTATGCAACGTAGAACTTGGTGACTATATTATGTGTTCATATAATTATGTGAAACAGCGACTTTGGAACTAAACCACCTCGTCGTCTTCTTCACAGTGTGTCCACAGTGGGCCAAGACTTGGTAGCTTTTACATTCATGTGTGCAAACAGTAGTTTTATTTGTTTTTGAAAAAAAAGTTAGGGCAAATTTTAACTTCATGTTTTTCGTTGAAACAAAAATCATTAGTTATACTTTTGTGAGATACAAGAATATACTCATTAACGTTAGTGTCAGATGCCGTTACATACTTTGATTATTCCTCCTACGAAGTTCAGTTTTTGTAAAAATGTGCAAACGACCAGAAATTACAGCTACCTGCAGCGAGTGCAGCGTGTATATTATTTTCTTTGCTTGAAAAAAAACAAAAACAACAACAACAAACAAATTTCTCGTGGATACGTTTTGTTTTTTGAATGGCATGCCAATTATGCGTGTTTGATTTATTATTTATACAAAATAATATATATTATATAAATCTAAACTGTGTTAACATCGAGAAGCTCCTTTGTTGCCGTTTGTGCTGAAGTGGGGGTAGGTAACCTACGATTTACACACAACGTCAAACTGACGACCATTGCAATGGTCAGCAATGCATTGCTGACCTTGTTTTACCATCATCTGTTTTAATGTACAGTTCTGACGACATTCAGTTTAGTAAAAGTCTGATAATGTTGTTGTATGACACTACACCGAGCATGTTGTACGAAACTTGATTTTCTTATATGATTAGGGGATTTAAGATTTGTTGAAGTGATTTGTCTGGTTTTCTTTCTTGTCTGTGCACTTGTCGTCTCATTTTAATACATTTTTAGGGAAAGATTAGCATAACTGGTAGCTTTTCTTGGGTTTTCCAACGTACCGCTGGCACGGTGTGGTATTTCCACAACAACAGAGTTGTGGACGGTTTTCTACAACCAATCAAAGTTTCAGTTGTATAATTATTAGCCACCAACAAAGCCTCCAACATAATTAATGTACGGTGTCAAATGTAGCCAGTAGAATATCTTCTACGACGCCCCTTTTTTTCTGTGGGTTTTTCGGTGTGCTAAAGTTTAAAAATACGATCTTTTTAATTGTTGATCCTTAAAAAGAAGAAAAAAAGAGGGAGGCAGCTAATGTATCTCACCAAACACCTAACAAACACTTTAAAAAAATGATAAATGATCTTGCGCGACAAGTTAATGTAATTTCCCATTTGCTTTAAATTCCCATTGTAAAACGGAATTGTTTCAATTTTGGTTAATCAATACGTCAGAAATATTCTCTGAAGGGTTGTTTTTCCTTGTTGTCACTTATCATATAACCTGAAGTTTTATTTTATAGCTAATGGACATTCACTGTTTTCTATCATGTCTTTGTAGTCAACTCTTGGGAAACAACGCCATATCCTGTAACAAGAAAAACGGTCAAGCCACGACGTAAGTCTCATTCACGTCTTACCGGAAGGTTCCTCAGGGGTCGATTTCACAAAACCCTTCCTAACTTAGGATCAATTCTAGGATTTAGGACGAGTCCCAGCCGTAAGATCAATCCTAGCTAAGAACGATCCTAGGATCGATTTCACAAAACCCGTCCTAAGCAGGACGAGTCGTAAATAATATAAAACCACAAACAAGTTTTTGGACGAGGCTGAAATTGCTAATGCAACGGCTATTTGGTGCCTCTATCGCTTCACTAATGAAACGGTCGTCTGAACCTTCAAATTGCACATAACAAAACAAACCAGATCGTCAGCCATTTTGTTTTCGCTACGGCGAAAAATGTTTACAGTTTACGGTTGATCTTAGGCCTTTATGAGAGCCTTCTTATGAGTGAACAATCAATGTGTGTGTTTATATAGAGCTGATGTAAGCTGGTTTGTGTAAATTAGTTGATTAAAACGAGGGAGGAAATGTAATTTGGGTGAAAAAAAGTGCCGCGATCGCGGAAAATCATTGGCCCAACACAGTACACCCGGCCCGTATTTCATGTTTTATTTGTCCACCAACCCTGTCTACGTCTGTCGGTATCCCCTGCCTCGTAAATCTGTATTTATGGACGATTTCCTCGTCTAGTTCAGACTATTTTACGGATTCCGTCTGCCACGGAAGAGGCGTTCTCGTAGCTCCCGTCTCTCTTCGTGGTCAGCCAACAGTAGCAGCGCCATTATTGTATCAAGCAACGGAGTATCGTCAACATACAATTTATAACGCAAAATCATCCTCTAGGACGACCCTCGTACCCGTCCTAACTTAGGACGGGTTCCGGGCCGTTTCCAAGGTAATTAGGACACGTCGAACCCTTCCTATCTTTTGTGAAATCGTTCCTAGGACGCGTCCTAAGTTAGGACGAGTTACTCGTCCTAACTCGAGATAAGACGAGTCCTAACTCTTTGTGAAATCGACCCCTGGATCATCAACAGTCCAACGTAATTTTTTTTTTTTTTTTTTTTTTTTTTTTCAGATCAAAGTAGTTTTTTTTGACATGTTAGCCAGTCGAGACGCGGTTAAAACGGGGACTTACAGTTTGACACTAAAAACCAAGGTTCTTGTACGTGCATTACACAACACACGGGACGGCTGTACGTCACATCCGAAACACGAAACAATAATGGTTAAGTGTCTTGCTTAAGGACACAAGTGGTCCTGGACTCGAACCCCCACTACACTGTTCAGAATAACTAAAGCTTAGTGCGTTTGACGCCTGTTGGGCCACAACACTTCTACTTGAGTTTGAAAGTAAAACAAGAAAGGAAAGAAAACAGAGAAAGAATAATAAAACAGAGAAAATAAATGAAAGCAAAAACAATAGCAGTATCTGTACTCAGTGTCATCACCCACCCAACCGTTTCTTACAGCATTGATATTCATTTGACTGTTTTTTAATATGTTATTATTGATTTGTTCCCGACAGGATTGCTAAGATCATGGGCAAATGCTGGACCGGCTCTGTTTATTACTTGCAGACAGACCCATATCCTCACAGCGTCACTCTTAACAATCTTCGTATTGCTGTAGTAAAGCTGGGGCAGAGACTGGTTCTGAATTAACATACAACTGGTCTCATTGGTTGGATTCACAGGCACACCAATGACCTACCAAGCTTGATCAAACTCAATTGACTTGCCTGCCTCTGGTGCTCTACGTAGGTCTAAGCCTGTGAAAAGTGACGGCAAAACTGGTACCAGGCTGTGCATATCCAAAGACAGTTTAAACATTTGCATAATGAACTTTGATAGCGCCCTATTCCTGTGGTTATTACAGAATTGTATAATATAAGCAATCTTAAACCTTCTGTAAATAATAAGTTCAATAACCGTTGTCAGTGTTTCGGCAGGTTTCGAAATGACTTTAGCTGCTAGGATATAAAACTGGTAATGTAAATGTATGATCTGTGTGTGACAATAAACAATGGATTTAACGGCAAGAACCCCTTTTTGTCACCGTATTCACAATGTGACAATTCCGGTCTTGCTTTAAAAAAAAATCAGGCGTGAAGCTAAACAAAAATTACATACTTTGTCTTACCCTTTCACTACAAATTGAGTAAAATAACCACTTTACTCTTTCAAACAGATATTAATTAAGAAGGATTTATATCATTATTAGGAAAACAAACACAAATACATTTTTAGGAAAAGTGTAACACGAACACAAAACATGTTGTTTGGTTATAATTAGTGTTTGATAAGCAAGTAACTGATCAGTAAAAATAGAAATACGTTGGTAAATCAGTTTATGTTGATGTTAAAATGTTCACCAACTTTCGTTACCTATAGAAGGAAACAGTTTTGTTAATGTCACTAATTTGCCTGATCTTCGAATACCTAGATTTGCAGTTTCGTATTTGTAAGGCTGAAATAGCGTTGGCACGATGCCACATAATTTACAGTCGTGTGATGATTTACAAATCTCTGCAGTGATGGCCGCTGTCAGCGTGTGATGGCATATTTTAATATTGTCATTGTCTTTAACCAATTTATACACATTGGTTAGCATGCATTGCCGTAAAATCCTAGCCAAGACCATGCCACACGCCCAAGAGGGGTGTCAATCAACCAGGGTCAGTGATTTGCTTAGGAGGGGAAATAAAATATAAAAAGTAAATAAAAAAACTCTGCCGGCATCCTGAATGTTTAAAAGTCGGTATGTTGTTGTCTATGGTAGATGAAAAAAATAAAAATAAAAAATCATTAAACCATAAATTAAATTGACAAACATTATCATGTCTTTTGCAAATTGAAGTAAACAATTTGTGTCGGAGGGCGTGATATAATCCGATTGAAAATGAAAATGATGTTAATACAACTGTGTAAACTATTACACTGCTTTATTGTTTTAATGTTCAAGTCATTTTTTTAAAGTAAGTCTAAGATCAATTGTGTTTCCTGCTTTATTTGTAGTTAACAAAAAATGAAACTTTGCCCAAACTTGCTATTACACCATAAGTGTGTTAACTTTATGTACTAAATAAACTGTACTTAAACTATACGCCTAGAATAATTTATGTGTACATTTACATGTATATAAAGCATCGGTACGTTACAAATGTCTTGTTTGTGTTATCGATAATGCATTAATTGCACCGATCAGTATTATTAATATTGAATATAAAGAGTTATATTTCATTTTAGTTAGGCTTACACTCTATGTGCCCGTCATGCGTAATGCGTATTGTGTAATCATTACCAATAGAAACACACGCCCATCAGCAGTTCCCTTGCATTGGCCGCCATTGTTGACGACACACATTGGAAATGTGCACGAGTGAAGCCATATTATTGGCCGAGGGTCATGCGCGGCGCGTACGGACGTACACGTCCCCATTGTTTGTTATCAATGAAGGCGGCCAAAGCATGGGGTTCATGCCAACTTCGTTCCAAGTTGCAATCAATCTCGCCGCGCCATTTTTTTACGGTATGCCTTGCTCGCTCATAATCGCTGAAATCGGTTCATTAGAATCTATGGCCGATCCACTCTACGCGGCCGCTCAGGTATGATAACCTGCAAAAGAGGCATATATCTAACCCTATGCAGTTTAGGGTGACCGTGTAAAAACGTTATTAAGGGAACATATCCCCATAATCTCGTCACTAATCCCTAGTAGGGTTGTACTGAAAGACAGCGCTGATTGGCTTCCATACGTGACTACTTTGCGTGCGTGAACGCTTGTTAAACCATTCTGAACGCTTGTATGGTGCTTGTAAGACGCTTAGTACGCGCGTGTGAAAAAGCAAGTATTCTGACGCGATTCCATGTCAAACTAATCATGTTTTAAACACGGTCACCCTAAACAACTAAGAGTTAAACATAATAATCACAAGATTAAAGACGAATGGGAGTGGACCAGTTTCTCTTTGACTTTAGGTTACCATACTTGAGCGGGCGCGTAGAGTGGATCGGCCACAGGCCTAATCAAAATGTGCTGTATTTGAGCACATTTTAATAGACCAATTCCAGGAGTTATTGGCGAGCAGAGCATGCTGGAGGAAAATGGCGCGGTGAGATCGATCACCCCTGGGAACGAGGTTGACTTGGGAATTAATGAATGGATTAAATAAATGGAATAGAAAAACCGTTTGGTCTCTGATTAAATGATGCCATAACTGTCTTAAATGAATTTTACTCACATTCTTTCCGGCATTTACTTTCGTTTTTTCCAGATTAACTTGATCATTTTGATTATATTAAAGGCACAGTACACGTTTGGTAATGACTCTGAAAATTAATGGCAACAAAAACTTACTTGGTAAGAAGTACAGCAGCCTTGGGTAGTATAACGAATTTTGATAAACGTCTAGCTTCGAAGTACTACGGTTATGGAAAAATATATCACTTTTTATTCCTCAAAGTTTTAATCTAAGAAGCGTTTCTCAGATTGTGTATTCCTATGGGGAATATTCTTCCTGCGTGGAAATATTCGCTCCGGTTTTTCGGTGCTATCTCAAAAACGCAACCATTTTGAAGTGAAATTTTCACATGTTAGTTTTATTGTATGTACCTACATTTATATAGGGTTAACACAATCAGTAGGCTCCAAGTACCGGAACTAAACTGAATTAATCAAACATAAAACAATGGGAGACTTTTGGGACGCTAGGTGGATGCAGACTTTATAAATGTATTTATGTAATTATTTATTATTACTATAATTATTATTATTTTATTATTGGTATTGTTGTTATTTTTAGTGTTTTATGGGGGTCAAAATAATGTGTTCCGATAAACACATCATTTTGTCTCTTGTAAACACTATTCTCAGGCAGTTGCCATTTCAATAAAATGCCGCAACAAACGAAACAAAAAGTGAGCTGTCATTTCACAACAGATGAAAGTGTTGCTTCTCTTTCTTTAAACCAGGAAGTAATACAAGTTTAACACTAGTTGTTATGTTTGGCTACTGGTCTTGTGCTGTATATTAATTTGAGTATAACTCAATAATTCTTATAATATTTTATATTTTACATGAAAAGATCGGTGGTAAATATTCACCCAGAGACCAATTCACTCCCCTTTAAACACATTCATATGTACATATATTTATAAACAGTTAAAGTTTTAGAAACCACCACACAACTCTTTTTCTTGACGATGGAAAGAAGAAACTTGATTTGCATTCATGGCAAATTATAGTCATTTATCTGACTGTATATAATCGTTACAAGCTGCTATGCACAAACTAAACTTAACCGCAACTATGTATGTTTGGGCACATTACTCCACACCAAAATGACTGACCCACTGATAAGCAATAATGTTCATTGGTCCTACAATCCTCAATTCCTCAATCACCAAACTTCTTAAAGAAGGTTTTGAACGGTTTGGGATGAAGCTTTGTAAAGGTACATCTTTTTGCAGTACCGTGAGTACCAAAACTTGTTTCGACTATTATCAGTATACGACAGAGAAAACAAAACATAAATAAAAAGTACACAAACAAAATAACTCAAAGATATTGACAAAATAGGGAGACCGCCAACATAGGGCTAGATAGCTCAGTTGCTAGAGCGCCGGTACGTTAATCGGAGATCGTTGGTTCAAATCCCGCTCTAGTCAATTTTTCTTTGTTCAACCCCAAACCAAACAAAATAACTATGACAATTATTGTTACAAAGATTACTTGGACTTACTGAATCCCTACTCAACACGTTTTGATTTATTATTTGCTTCAGAGAACATTAAATTACTCCAGCCATGTCATCGGTTTTTTTTTTTTTTAAGGATTATTATACAAACCCTGCGATGCCCCGCCCCTGTCAGATATACACGACTGCAAATGGTTACTGCAGCATGCAGTACGTTGGGAAAACGTGTCTACAAAAATTACAGTGTTGATTTCATACTTTTTTCAAAGCTAATAACCTATCCATACGTTGTAGTGATAGTTTGGCACAAAAAAAACCAAACAAACAAAACAAACAATTATTTCGTTTTACACTGCAAAAAAACGCGAATTTTGTAGTACACTTCCCTTTATAACAAGTGTTTTATAACTGAGGGTTTAGAGTCCTTGGGTCATACTGCCTAAAGGGTCATAGGCCATGTCAATTAGGCCTGTCTGAGGATAGAACCTAAAAGAGTGCACCTGTTTTTGCTAAAAACTGAACGAGAAATCAACTAAGATGCGTTTTCGGTCTACTGCCTGAAGACCGGTAGGCCATCGGAGAGTTAAAGTCTAATCAGCTCTCTGCCTTGGCATATCGTATACAGTTTGCTTCAAACTAGCTACAACAAGGTATAGACTTTTTAATCTTTAACATTCCTTAGATACATATACCAGTTTCAAAACTCATTAAAAAGTTTTCTATGCGTTTATTGTCATCTTTGTAACTCACTGTAGGTCCACATAATTATTTATCATATGGATTATTGATCATAACAGGAGGGGGGGGGGCGGGACGGGGGTTCTGATTTTGCTACATTCTTTAAAACTTTGATAAAACGAAAGGAAATAATTAATAGATAAAGAAAAGTATTCCACTTTTTTTTTATCACAGTTAGCTTAACACGAACAAAATTATTCAAGGACACCACGACATAGAAATTTCGTTTTTGAGTAAGTTACACAGGAAAGCCTACCAGTATACACATACATGAGTTGCATTACATTAATATGGTCCCCGTCGAAGCTCTGAAAGGAACTCTACCTTCGTCACTGCCAATGGGGTGGATTTGGGTAAAAAATCCCACGAGGTGGTCGGGGCGGGCCGGGTGCTTCATCTTCCATACCAGCCAACCTCAGCTTCCCTTCATCATTGTTATAATATGTATGATTTATGACGTTGCGGTTATTGATTGTCGATGTAGGTTGGTCGCCAATCTCTCCAATTTCTGCATAAGCTGCTCCTGTATTTTAAAAATATGTAAAAAATAATGTTTAAAAAAAGATTCATCTTTTTTTAAATCCTAATTGCAACGTGCACACACATACGACTATGTGTAGTTTAAAACGAGCGGCAACAATTCCCATAAGTGTATTAAGTGTTTTCAGGCAAAACAAATAAGGAGCCTACAGTTTTGTACTTGGTTCTTTGTTTTTTATTTGTTGCTATATGGGTTTTGAGGCATTGCATGGTGAGGTATCAGTATATATTCGGTTTGCGGTAACACCATGTGTTAAAATATCTACTTGCTGTGTAGATTTGTTCTTTAGAGAACTTGTCTGGATATTTATTCTACTACCGCGGAGTAGGTTTTGTATTATTTGTTGCTGTTAAGAATAAAATGCCGGTATATATAATCAGTCATGTATGCCTTGAGTATTACTCCTAAGCCATTTTGCTTAAAACCCTCTGATGGCCTACATGTCTGCCACCTATCGACCGAAAACGCAAAAACAGGTGAAACCCTTTAAGTACTATCGTCAGACAGGCCCAATTGACATGGACTATGTAACAGTAAATACCATCACATGGTTTTAACGGATGAATGAACAAATTGTACCCAAAATGTTGCAGTACTGCAGCTACCTGCCTATCACGGGAGTTTCTTCAAAACTTTAAACAGGTTAATAATAACTACTACTTTTGTTTTACCTTGGTCTTCTAATCTACGTGACAGATTTGATTCAACTATTTGTACGCTTTCTTGTGTGGAGCCTCGTCTGAAAGCCACAGTAGCTCTGTTTGCATCATTGCTGTTTGAAAATTTATTGTATAATTCAATTTAAAGATTGTACAGGTTAATCATTTACGAAAAAAACAAAGTCCTAAAGAAAAACCAAATGTTTGGAATTTCGCCCTTTTTGAGGTGTAACCTTTTGAAGTTCGCCTCGCCCCTCCTACACATGATTTGTACACAAAGTCACTAGACTTTTACTTGATTCAAGCTGACGGCCCAATTTGCCTTTTTGAACTTCCTTGTTTTGCTCTGTTCGGATTTTTAATATTTGTTTACGTTCGATTATTTGCTTGTCGTTTAAAATCATTCAATTAGTGCTCGTTTATGGTTTTCCATAAGTTTGACTAGATTGTTTTGATTAGGCAAAATTAGTAATCATTCAATAGATAAATAAATTTGCAAAGGAGATAAAAAAAAATAACTTCGAAGTTTACCACTAATTACTCAGTCTGTACCGAGTCCCTTGAAAAAAAATCCACTGACATAAGACTCGAATGTTGGTCATAATAGAATTATTAATAACAACAACCAGATATTGCACTCACTATAGAGCTACTTACGTTTGGTTGACAGGGATTGTTGAAGAACCTGAAATAAAACAGAGACTTGTAACTAAAATGGATTCTAATGTTGAAAGGGTTACCGCGTTTAATACAAAAATAATGAAAACATTATTGCAGTCATATCAAAATACCTCTCGAAATGGCAGATTCAGAACTTGCCCGTCTACACATTCTCACTATAGCTTGTTTTGAGATAACTGGTTTAGGTAAATGCAATGCTTGATGCTGTCACCACATCTGTTGGAATACCGTGAATGTTTATTTGTTTTTTATGTTTTTTACTTGAAAATGAAGATAGCGACTATTGAATTATTAACCGTTAAGATGAAATACATACAGGCCCTATGCCTATTTTGTAACAACGTTTGTTAACCCTGTTAGGACCCATCATGACAGTTGTGGTCATAATAAGGAAATAGCAAATGTGCTATTACAATCGAAACCTTATTTGTTTGTTTGGCCTCGGTAACAAGGTTTTTCCTTACAGAGTTAAAGATGACAACCACGTTGGACAGCGACATCAAGAAAGTTACTTATATCAGGGCCTTGTCACTCGTCTTTGAGAATACCAAAAAACGAAATAATTATGAAATCATTTAGGAACGATATCTATGCTATCATTGACGTGGTTTGTGAGATCCAAAAAAAAATATAAGTTTGATGACCAGCCTTACGTTCTTTACGTAGCCTCGATGCGACAACCAGCAGGCTTATTGCAATCAGGAATAGTCCGGATGATAGCAAGGTTGTAATCAAAGTCAGGTCTTTCTGAGCAATGGGATCCAACGCAGTAGCACCAAACCCTTATCACATACAATAATATACAAGTTCAAACAAATCGTTAAACAGGGACAATAGATGTAAAAACAGTTTTATTCAAGTCACAAATCCAACGTTAGAAACAACTTGTTAACTTGCAATGATTTTCCTGCGAATTAATACAACCCCATTGGTGTCAATACTCTATTCTATTTCTGTTGTTACTGACCTATGCATTTGTCTTTGAGATTAACTTATCAGATGTTGTTAATATTTTCTTGTTGGTTGAAGACACTTGAATTTAGTAGAATGTTATTACAGTACCTTGGAGAGTTTGTGCACTATGATTGGTCGAAGACTGTTAACGAGGGGCGAATTAACATGTGATACAGTTATAAGACCGGCTCAACTAGCAAATACATGGCCCTGAAACAGCCATTATATTTTTAAGTAAAATGCATGTATGCACTGTGCTTGTAATGCTGGAACTATCTTTGTGCATAGTAATATAATTATGTATTCATTTATATTTATTTTTTGCGAAGTGAATGTTACAGTTCATTGTTTTGTTTGTTTAATTGCTGGTTCGAATTTAACGTCAAACACGCGATGAGTTACAAAAAGACGTGTTATGAAATATGATCGTGGTCAGAGATTATTGCTAATAATGAGATTGACAAAGCTTTTTAATTAATCTTCTTGAACAATCTAACTTAAAAAGGTTACAAAAATGGATATCAAGGAAATAATGTTCGGTATGTTTAATTATTTTATGTTATGACCTGTTTATTTGAGATGAACTTGCTTTATTGAGAAAAAAGCACTTGTTCTTGAGTATACTAAACTTGGTGTTGTTGCATTAAACAGACTGATTAACAAAAACATTCTGTTCGCACTCTCTGAACGATTGGGTGGATCCAGTATTTTTTATTTATGTTTTGTTTGTTTTTTGCTTACAATGTGGAGGTGGTTGCACAAATCAAAGTCAACCATGCGATGTGATATAGACTGTCCTAAATTTAGGCCACGTGAACGTTGATATAGACTCAAGGGAGAAGAGAAAGCTTTTTAATCGATTGTGCCAGCCCTAAACGGATCTAAATGCAGCTGCGAAACCTGTTACCTTAAATGCTGTAATTTAAAATGATGAATTGAATTGAAACAAATATTTACTGTAGCCAAAAACTAAACTAAGCCCCAAGCTTGAAACTTAAAACATTACGGATCTTTTGGGAAAATTGTTTGCTTTTCGAATCGCGAGTGTGATTTTTTTATACCACATATTATTAACTTGCGCGAAAACCATTGTCAGATTCCCTCAACAATCCACAACAGTTATACGATCAACTGCTGATATTTAATGGAGACCAGACTGATTCAATCAGCGCGCCATCAAGGTTTTGTGAAATACGTGTAATGCGGTGCGCATCTTAAGCCCGTCTGCGCAAAAGATATTATGCTCAGCGCGTTATGTAAATCAGTCTGGTCCCCATTAGATCGTATAAATGTTATGAAATTATTCAGGGAACCCAAACAGTATGGTTCTTGAGCAAGTTGTAAATACGTGATCAAAAAATTCACTCTCGCGACTCGAAAGGTAATCAATTTTCCCCCAAATCCGTGATGTTTAAAAAACAAAGTTTAGCAATAGGGCTTTCTACAATAGGCCTACAGTAGGATTTGATCTGTAAGTTTTATAACCCGGATTAAAAATTACATCGGGCGCAAAAATAGGATTGCAGTGGTGCTAGGTCCAATTGGCAAGGATACAAACGAAGTGGATTGGCCCCTGGGGCTAGTGAAGACATAGCATCGTATAATCATAGCATCGTATAATCGTGTCTCACAGATTTGTTTTCCTATTCACGAAAGAGAGTTAATATCTGTTGTGCTTCTTTCAAACTGGTAATTATCAATAGTGCATATAGTAGTACACCGATGCAGGGCTGGGGGGAGGGGGCTAGGCATCTTGGCCTACCCTCACATGTTCGTACATTAATGTTATTGTTGCTTGATTGCGCTGTACTGAAGAGAAGCACAACTTGTTCTTATCACTATATCAGCAGTAACATATTTTGTGCCACATTCTAATCCTCAAGTATGTGAAAACCTATAGACAAAGATACCCTAATTGGTTAATTATATTGAAAATTGCAATATCGTATGTCTCACCAACAGTTTTTCCTCCTGAATAAGTATTAATTGTAGCCTGCATTTTTATTTTTTTTATAACTCAGGATGGCTGATTCAAATCAATGACTCCCAACTCGAAAAAAAAGTTTTTAATGATCTTGCTAAAACAAAAGTGGTAACAGAGCATCTAGAATCCTAACTGTTTCGGAGCATTTAAGCGGGTCCCGGAACCGGCCCATGTCGTAAGGGCTTCGCGTTACGCGCTCGTAGGATCCACAAATTGCATTTACCATTCGCTGCTTGGTAAATTTTCACGCCCCCCCCCCCCCCCGTTTGGAAAATCCTGGATCCGCCCCTGTAAATTGTGGACGAAGCAAAAACAAATGTGGTTGCTGCTGACTCAGCTTGAATTCCGAAAAATAAATTAAGAAAAACAAATTGATGATTATCAGAAACAAGTATCTTTTGAACACAGGCAATAAGGATCATAATTATTAGTGTTTTAAAATTGTGTTAAGCAAAATAGTTTGTTTATGCAAATTGTTTTCTTAGTGTCAAGAGACAAGCAACCGATTTGGTATTCAAGCTTGTTTTAGATGACATGAAATAGCGGTGTGTGGAATAGCGGTGTGTTTGGGACTGTGGAAACGAGCGTGTGTGTGCTTCCTTGGGTGTGAGAGCGTGGTGTGCTGTTTAAAGACAGTCGGGGGACCGGAACAGGAGTTGCATTGCATTCGGGCATCGCATTCGTGCGGCTGTGGTTATTCACATTTTTAGCTTTATAGTAAGCAAACTATTACACAGCCTTGCAATCAAGGCTATGTATCTTAATGTAACCCTGAACTACTCTGCCCCAATCTTGAACTTTAATCTAGCCCCCAGACCTCAATGTTGGAGCCCAACTCTTGTGCCTAAAAGTAGCATGATAAAGGTCCGGGCTCCATTGAATTACAATTGCGACGATAATTAGATCCCGGGAAACAATATTGTAAATCATAGAGATTCAAACAGGAACATGAATGAAACATTTAACCCGCCTTGCGCTGTTTTCAAATCCGTCGATCCCACATCGCTCAAGTAGTTTGTTTCTGCCGTTGATAAAGGTTGAGCTGGAAACAGGAATTTTAAATGAATCACTATCATCATAAACAGACAGCTTTTTAACTCGACCACCTCGAAGAAGATACAAAAATAGTTTTGTATGTTGCATCTACCATTACGAACACACTTTCCGTCCGTACAATTTTTGATGAAGGAAACGAAACTAAAACTTAACACACGCAAGGTCACTTTCCGTTGTTGCTTGTTTAGTTTCAAGTGCTTCATGAAATTAAAATAAAGATATCCAACAATAAATATTTTTTTAAACAAGCAATTGGGTCTGTTTGAAAGATGCAAAATATTGTCCTTGCAAATTGTATATTGTCATGAGACAAGCAGCCGATACGATAATCCGGCTTGTTTTAGATAACATGAAATAGTTACTTTGCAAACTTACATGCAGGGAAAAATGCCGTATAATTGTAGTTGGACTGGTTGTAGAAGGAGTCATGAACATCACATTGGTATCTTCCTTCGTCATTTAAGTTCACGTTTAGAATTGTAAGATTACAGCTTGTCTTGCCATGATGAAGCACGTACTTTCCTGTCTGGTCTACCTCGCCAATTGTAATGCACGACTGCAGCATGGTGTTGTTAAGTGACCACTTATAGGTGAAATTTCTCTTATCAGTTGTGCCGCTGTCGATTACAGAGCACGGTAAGGTAACATTCTCCCCTTCTCCTGGACTAAAATTTCTTTCAGTCTGAACACCAAAATTGGCTTTAATAAAAACAAATTACGATGCATAATTACATTTTCATTTACAGACTAAACTGTTTTTTAAATCTAAGTTCAATTTGTCATTATATAAAATATCATGAGATGTGTTTGGAAATGTGACACAATGTTTCACGCTACGGTATTGATGTGGTGCGCATACAGTGTCATCATTACAGCATTTTGTGGGGGAGACAAAGTAATTAAAATAAATTATTTTTGATATACTAATAAAAGTGCTTTATCCTTCCAGAAGGGTAATGTGTAGCGAGTTAGGTTAAGAAAACACATGATAGAGAAGGCTTCCACCAATTGACATGGAAACCAAAAAGCACACAAAACTAAGCATTCATTGTGACGGCATTGCCTTAACAATTGTGAATATTCCTAATATTTTGAAAGGTTAATTTCGAAAATTTAATTTATAATCAGTGAGATTTTTTTCAAGAATTACAGAAATTAGTAAATTGCTTGGATGATTGTGTCATAACTTGTTGGTAAAACATTTTAAACCAAGACAAACTGAGTAACATTGGTTTGACGACATTCAACAATGAACATGTGATAACGTAATACATTGTACTTAATAGTTCCATTATCGTAAATTGCAATAATTTCGGGGTAACACTTACCCTTTTTCACTCTGACTTCTGTTATATTTGCATAGAGGCCGATAGGTCCATACACCTCACATCGAACGACGGCTTCATCTGAAAGGCCTATATTCATTATTGTTAGATTGCCATTGTCTTTATTTACTTTCACAGTCTTGTTTTTGAACGCCGCCACTTTATTACACAGTGCAATGACATCGTATCTATTGTTTTCTAAATTACTTTTCAATGACCATCTCATTAAAAAGTCATTTTGCTGGCAGAGTGATATTAATGTACCATTTGCATACCGAGCCTTGCACTCTAAATCTACGTCTTCACCTTCACAAACGGTGACGATTGGGGCATGTTGATTGTGATGTTCCCAGAAGAGATCACATCTATTCAAAATACAAAGAGATACAAATGAACACAATAATTGAATAATACTGCAAAGTCATTTCTAACCAGGTGACACTAACTTAAGTACTGTTGTTTTATAATTATTGTTTATTCTGCCTTTGCTACTACATCCAAATATAGTAATTATTTTCGAAAACAAAATTATATTAAAACAGCGTAAAAGCCTGAAATGATAAATCCAACGCATGGACTTTCTTCGATTCATACACACGCATTATTTCGATGCGCGATATATTTCCCAATACTGACACCGTGGCGCTGCGAGTTCTTCTTATCATTTTATTTAACTCACCTTGATAAATGTACCCAGTAATTAACAAGACTGTGAACTTCTGGATAAATCCTCCCTCCATTGTTTGAATTCAATGTGAAGATGTTGACACATAAGCAATTACAGTACACTATAAACTATTGTGAACAATGCTTTTAGATTAAGTAGTAAGACCTGGAATAAACCACACCCACTTGACTTTAACCGTTATGATTCAACTGGTAGTTTTGTCGCTAGTCTAAGGAAGTGACCTATCTGTTAAAAAAAAATAATAATAATGGTAAAAAATCTAAATTAAAATCGGTTTATATATAAATTATCAATAATTATAATAATTTCTGTTAGCATTTTCAACATGCGTAAAGGTAATTAGCATATTTAATGGGAATGGTCCATCGACTCCCCAAATTGTGGAAATGGTAGACGCACATTTTCTGTAGATGCATTCCGCGCTGTGCAAGGGGTCAATATAGACTATGTAAGTCTCGCGCGTATCGTAACGAGAAAACACGTCAAACGAAAAACATTTTTTTCTATAACTAAATCTTTGTTTCATAAATTTTTTTTGAACACATTTTTAAAACAAATACTCCTAACAAGTTGAGTTTTAGATTTGTAAATAATAACAAATAAATTGTTAATTATTATTGAAACAAGTTTCAAGATTTGAAACAAGGATGTATATTTTTTGATAGAGACTTTTTTGAAAACTTGTTTTGTAAACCACGCCCGAGTTTGTTCAACCACTCAAAGCTGCCTAATACGCAGACGCACGATTATCGCACGGGCGTAGAATTGACGCGTGCCGCAGTTTATAGATGACGATGATTTCTCAGCAATTGCAGCGTCTGGAAATTACAGCGTCTTGTGGTTATCATCGCGTGACCAAAACAAGCGTTTACAAAGTTTAAGTTAAGGCGCAAATTTAACGGTTAGCAAATGTTCGTGCTTCATACTGTGGCAGAAAAATGTGCTTAAGCGTAAGCGTGTTTCACAGGTTAGCAAGATAATTAGATGGCCAGCTTAAGCTGTCACTATGGATTTGCATTGTTACGTCATTCATTTTCATATATATTTAAGCACTGTGAGGATAGCATGCCTTTTCGTTCGATTACGGTTAGCAGCACTATGAAATGGAAACTCACAAGATTGGCCGAAATTGGGCTCAGGGGGCTCGGGCAAGTAACCGGAAGCCGAGTTCGAGTTTAATCACTTAGTCTTATATTCCTATCAACAGAAAATGTGTTAGGCCAAAAGTTATGTTAAACTAAAAACTAAAATAATCGACAAAATAAAACCGTGCTTACGTAAAATCATGTATGGTTGGGACCACAATGGTCGCAGAAGTTCGAATACGCGCGAGACTTAATAGTCTGTATATCATGGTTACCTACACTGACATACTTAAAATGGACATGGGTCTGGAATCAGCAGATTTCAAGTCGGCAATCGGGGACAAAAAGGTATGGAGAACCATCGTGATTCGAGGACACCACTCGACTTAAGCAAGCAAGCAATATCATGGTTCGAACTCGCGATTAAGACTTCAGTGTTTTCACAAAGTGACCTATCTCTCAAACCTATTGAAGCGTAGTTTTTTCAAGACGTGACCTATTGAAATGTGCCTCAATATGCATTGGTTTTTACACAGCGCTCTGTTTAGGAATTAATTACCAATTAAAATAGTTGCATGATTGTAATCATGTTTTACAAAGCATAACCTTTTAAATAATGTTTGTTAACTTTGGGCTGCAAATGAGAATTTCCTAGTACCAATGGACATTTCAAATACAGTTTTAGCCCCCCCCCCCCCCTCCCTCAATACAGATTATAATATACAAACAATGATTTGCAGCTTTTGGGCCAGAAGCATTAAAGCTCTTACGCTTTGCAATCAATGCGCATTCGTTTGTAAGTGAGGTATACTGTCGGTAACGATGTGGTACAATTCTTCAAGTAAACGGTCGTCGGGTCGCCATACACAAACCATTGTTTCTACTAAAACAACAACTCAAGGAGAGGGTTAAGTTTTGCTTTCTTTGCTTTATTCTCCGACTTCAAACATTGGTTACAGAATGTTTCTCACGGTCAATAACACTGGAAGAAAGAATACTAAAATCAGAAGCAAAACCAATTAGCTATGATCTTCTTTTGGTTTCCGGTATTGCAAAAACCAGATAACCTTGCCTCATAATGGTATAGTGAACAGGGTTGGGCAATGTCACCCCCTCCCCCCTCCCACATCATCCATATTGTAATTGTATACGTAACTGTCGGCGGGTACGTTAGTAAAGACTGTGATTTGTATAGTAGTGAGTAATGATTTCCAAAGAATGACGAAATAATGTTCTTGAGGATTATTCACTCAAAATGTTTGTTGTTGCGTGGGATTGTAGACTACACAATGCACTCGAAACACTTTGCTTAACCATGAATGGAAATTGTCACAGCTAGATCTCCATATACCTGCTATAAGGAAATTTATATGTTTCTGCAATTATTTCGTTTTCCTTAAAGGTGAAGGGCCACAGTGTGCTGTTGTTCATTTTGCTACTGCTTGAGGCTGCTGTGCAACTGCAACTATTGCACTGTTTATAGCTGTTTGCCAGGAGGAAGTGATACTGTGATGCATCAACATTTGTTCAACCAGTACAGAGGTATTGCATGCTATTACTTCCGTGATTAGTCCACCAGGGATGTGATCGGCATGTCAATGGTGTATGTGAAGGTTACAGACGCAAGATGTGTTTCAATGATTTTTAAAATTCTCGACATCAACACTCCACTCGTGTAGCTCGTAATTTTGATATTACCTGTTGTTGTATTGATTCAAAATACGTACTTTCTGACACATTTCACTTTTTACAAGTAAAGTAAGGAAAACACATATGTGGTTAAATTAAGCGAATGTAACTTTATGACTACAATTTTCTGCACATGTGTCTGGATAGAGCATCGGTACGTTACAAATAAATATACATTATTTTTATAAATTGTATTGCTATGGTAAAACAATGACATCGAGTGAGTGAAGGCCGGATCCGAATTAGTTGCTACGTCTTACAGCTACGGCTGTTGATAAGGGTGTTGCTAGGAATGTCCTATTATGCAACGCTCAATTACACTGCGATCCAGCCGTAACCGTAGCTAGAACAGTGAGTTGGTTTGACCCTTGTACATCGGCTTTAGGACAAATCTAAAAGCAAAAGGCTCCACTTCATTTTAGCTTGTGAACAATCCTTAAACGTAGTTAATAAAACTACATTTTGAAACGGAATAAAAAAGCTTATATAATTTCCAGCCGCAACAATATTGCCTAACTGTCCGTTTCCTCGTTTGACCTTGTAAGAATAATAAACGATGTTTGAACATTTGCATGGTGTGGAAAATAATAACTATAGGCCTAGTGAACTTGCGAGTACAACCATGTGTAAATCTATTTTAGTATAGGAGTGTTGGCTCTGAAATAAGCCCGTATGGTCTCGTCATTTCGAACAGTATTCGCTACTTGCATGGATCCGCCATGTGCGAGTAGAGCCTCGACCTCATGCTTCATTTGTGTTGTACTGATTTATGTATCTATTTGGATGAAAGTGTCATTGCATTACCGTAACAACACAGAGTTATAAGATCCTTCTATTCGCTGCTGTCCCCAATTCGAGGCTCTACACGCAAATGGCTGACCGTGCAAAGGGCGATTTTTCTGCTCGTCTTTAGTTTAGTGCTTGACTGCTGATGATGATAAGACTTTTTGGAGGGATGCACATTTGGGAAGGAAGTATCTTGGATGCATCAACTGAAAACACGCAATGTTCGTCGCACCTGTCCAGTTCAGGGACCAATGGAGAGTCAGAGTAGAATTAAAAATCAAGTCAGACAGCACGACTTGTAGTCACTCTAGTCAAGCCACACCATTCCAGCAGTAGCTCACCACAACCTTTTTACAATGTATGGCACACGTATACAGCCGTCAGTCAACTCCAATGCATCACCGGTCAAGAACAGCTTGGATACTTCCCACCCAATTGTGCTTCCCTCCAGTCTTAATAAAGCCTCATCAACAGCAGCAGTCCAGCATTTTCCTGAAGATAAGAAGAGTATAATGATTGAACCGTCGAGACCACATCGGCTCCTTTTGTTATTACCTCCTGGAATTTATATTACAATGCTTAGGATTGTTGAAGTCTGTGAACGCAATTAAACTGGTTTAGTAAAAATTAAAAAAAAAACAATACCTTATACATATAGAAACACGGGCACAAATCCAGCCACAAACAAGCCATAAATGTGATGTGACTCCAAAACAAAACTTGGGCGTCAAATATTGTATACATGTAGACAAAAGACAATACACAATTATACAAATTTACGGGTGATCATATTGTCTTATTATTGTATTAATGCTGGCCAATTTCAATGAAACTTGCCAAATAATTGATTGTATCCCTACTTGTTTAAAAGGACATCAAAATGTATTATTAGGTTTTGATGTAGTTTGTTAACGCACCCACATTCCTTCCGATTCAAGTTATAATCTTGATTACTATTTTGAGGTAACTCTCCCATTCGTTATGGGGTTTGTTCCAGTTTCGGAATAAAATCCAATACGATACAAGTTAAATATCTGTGTCTCCCAAAGGAGCTGCATAAAAGTGCTGTGGTTTAACTTAAAGCTTTGCCATTAAGTGCCCGACACACACAATTCAGGGAACCTACTATTAAGATTGATACTCTTTCAAAGACATTTTCTTTTTCTCCAACATAGCTTGGATATGGACAAGCAGCGCATGTAGTTGAACAAGTACTCAAACTTATTGCAGATAACTGAACAGGACTCAAACCAGTATTACTACAGATATTAGTACCACTATAAATGTCATCTTAACCTCTACTACTAGTACTATACAACTATAAATAATCCCCATAGTCCCCAGGTCTGCAAACCCCAACCATTTTCTTTGAAACTGAGCTCTCTTATTGGCCATTGGTTGATGCGACCAGGGACTCAAATATAGCCAAATGGCATCCGGGCCCAGTGCCAGGGTGAGTTGCATGTAATTGGTAACATTCTAAGGAAGCCTCTATGTTGACAGTTAAGCGCCAATGCTCATTACCGACTGGACAGGTGGCCCCTTTACTGTGTGCCGCAAGTGGTTAATGACGTGTTTTATCACCTAAGTGGTAAAACGAATTCAAACTTAAACTAAACATAAAAAACGTGTTTATTTTACTTGAAATTTGAAGTAACCCATTTATGTCAGGGGGCGTAATATAACCCGAGGGGAAAAAAACTTCGATGTTAATAAAAATGTGTAAACTATTATAATGTTCTGTCTTAAAGTTCCCTTACTACCTATATTCTGCTTCATGTCTAAGTTGCAGTCATTTTAAATTGCCGACAAACTAAGTTTGAACTACAGTTATCAAACAAATCAAATCTTACCTTAACTTGCTAATACCATAAGTGTGTAAACTGTATGCACTCAATGAACTATACTATAACTATACGACTACAATAATTTATTCGTACATGTACTTGTTAACAAAGCATCGGTTCATTACAAATTTCTTGTTCACTTTATAATTAATAAATTAAATGCACCGATGATTAATACTTTTTAGGGGATAAAAGTGTTGGAAGCCGGTCATGACTTGGTTGGTGGCTGGCTGCTGTTATTGGACCGAGCCGAAATCTCATCACATAGCAACATGTGGGTGTGGGTGGGGTTGGGGGGGGGGGTCAAACATTGTGTTCCATTGTGTTCCAACACTCTATTTTGTCTCTTATAAACAATACTCCCAGGCAGTTGCCATTTCAATAAAATGCAGCAACATACCAAACAAAAATTGAGCTTTCAATAAACAAATATTTATATTTGCCTCACTTTCTAGAAACCAGGAAGTAATACGGGTTTAACACTATTAGTTATATTTGCCTACTCGTCTTCTGATGTATTAACATACACATTTAATCAAGGGGTCAGTAATTGTGCTGTTATTATTTACAAAAAATAAAGCCTACTCGCTCTGTGTTGCCATCCGCTGAGATGATGTAGTACCCACTACAAGTCACGTGATGATATGTAAACATTTGGTGGCGCAATCGGTCTTTTGCCATGCACAAACTATAATATACCGCAATTGGTTATGTTTGGGCACATAACTCCACACCAAAATGATTGGCCCAGAGATAAGCAATTCCACCTCCCATCATGACGTCACTCCAGAGACCACGTGAGATAGCGCTTACCAGCCAGCAACCGTCATTGTGCGATCTAGCCAGCTGCAGAACGGACGTATCCGTCCTGCTCCGTCGTTACTCAGTGCACACAGGCCAAAGCTTGTGTACCCACAGTACATGTTCTACTTGCAGTAACAAATTGTTATAAGGTAAAACATAATAACTCTGTATTACTTCTGCTGCCAATATTATGGCTGAAGCATTTGTTGACAGCGTCCTAGAATTGGACGGTTTATCAGATTTGTCGCCACACCCAACGCCATCACGGCATAGGGTTTTTGAGGCCAGGGAGCAATCTTCCGCAGAGCCAACAGGATACAGCCCAATGGCTATTTCTCCGACTCAACAATCAGGGTTATCGTTTCCAATAAAATCTGTGGTGAAGAAAACAAGGCCAAAAAACAGGACAAAAATGTCAAAAAAGGCGAAAATGGGGGACAGGGCACAGCCCATAGATCCTTTGGCTACCTCCACCCAACCGTGGCAGGAGCTTAGCGGGTGTTTAATACAAACAATGCAAGCTGGGTTTGCTGAATTGACCAGCGCATTCCAGACTGCGAACAAGAAGCAAGAAGCTAGTGCAGGTCCAATGGCCAAAAAGCTGAAATCAGCCATTATTGTGCCAGACTCGGCCACAAACGAATCTGATAGTGAAGCAGAACTAAACCATTTCCTTTCTGAGGGAGAAGTAGTCTCTGAAGATGATATGTTGGGAGAAATAGAACAAGAGTACGAAGCACTTGATAAGGTTGGCCCTAAAATAAGAGACAAACTTGCAGTCATGACGAGTAAAATACTCACTACCAAGTTGTCAGATGAGAAATTGATAGACAAACAGAAATTGTATTGTCGGCCGCAGAATTGCAAAGAACTGATCAATACAACAGTAAACCCAGAGATCTGGGCATTACTTAAACCAAGCACTCGGTCTAGAGATCTGAAGCTCATAAGGCTACAAAAGTTACTAGTTTCTGCATTTGTTCCATTGCTTCAACTGACGGACAAACTGTTGTCCACAAATAATAACGCAAAAGAAGACGTTAAATTAGCCATGGACTCAATGACTTTGATGGCCAATGCCAATATTGAACTAAACCTTCGTAGAAGGGAACTCATGCGTCCTGATTTGAATGCCCAGTACCAGCGCCTATGTGCGCCATCTGTTCCCATCACAAAGTTACTGTTTGGGGATGATTTGACTAAAGAAGTCAAGGACATTAATGCTACTAATAAAGTAGGGCACAAAATTGGCCGAGGTGGTGATTTCCGAGGTTCGGGCCACCGCAGAGGCTTTGGCTACAACTCTGCAAGCAGATATCATACTCAGGCAAAAAAGTACGGAGGAACCCAGTACAACCAGTACAACCAAAGGGGCCACTACCCCTCCAGAAGCTATGTCCGAAAACGACCGTACAACAGACGGGGCCAAAGCACCCAAGCATCCTAACTGCCCAAAGCACATCATTACAGGGCGGCAAGGTCAGTAACTCGTGTAAAGGTAAAATAAACTCATTCGTGGCAGGCAGAATCAAATATTATTTGCCCACTTGGAAAAGGCTAACTTCTGACCAAAATATGTTAAATATTGTAAAAGGAATGAATATTGAGTTTGAAACGCCACCAATACAACAATTCATACCAAAGCAGTATGCCGTAAGTGCTCACGAGGGAATGCTTGTGCAACAAGAAATTACAAAATTGTTGACCAAAGGAGTGATTGAAGTCACAACTCATGAGCCTGAAGAATTTCTTTCAAACATATTTCTACGACCAAAGAAAGATGTATCGTACAGAATGATACTGAATTTAAAGGCAATGAATAAACATGTGAAATACCATCATTTTAAGATGGAAACTTTGCAGTCTGCAATACACATGATGACCAAAGATTGCCACATGGGATCCATTGATTTACGTGACGCTTATTATTCAGTGCCAATTGCGTATGAACATAGAAAGTACCTCAAATTTCAGTGGGGAACAAATGTTTATCAATACACATGTCTTCTAAATGGCCTTGCTTCAGCACCACGTGTATTTACAAAGGTATTAAAACCCTCCCTTGTTAGAACCCACCCTTGGGTCAACGGAAACTTAGACTTGCTGTAAAATATGACGGTTGCTGGCTGGTAAGCGCTATCTCACGTAATCTCTTTCGTTCGTCATGATGGTCGGTAGAATCCCAATCAAACTTCGCCTAATAAATTAGACTCGTTTAATCTTAGGATTGCTCTGTAGTCTTGCAATCCTTAATTCCACAATCATCAAACTTCTTGAAGAGGAAATTGAACGAATTGGGGCAGTTAG
The DNA here is from genome assembly GCA_032158295.1 of Pycnopodia helianthoides. NCBI lineage: Eukaryota > Metazoa > Echinodermata > Asteroidea > Forcipulatida > Asteriidae > Pycnopodia > Pycnopodia helianthoides. The sequence continues at coordinate 13,112,976 of CM063262.1, forward strand.
GATGAAGCTTTGTAAAGACACCATCTTTTTGCGGTACCGTGAGTACCAACACTTATTGAAGCACCTTTTTTTTGGTTTAGCTTGCAGGGCCATTCGCTGTCGATCACTTGATTCTTAGATTACTCCAGTCATGTCATTGGTCTTGTTTTCTTGTTAAGTATTATTTTTAGGCTTAATCGTATGGTAAGTTCTCTGTTTATACATAATTATAATTCAGTTTGATAAGCTAGCTACATGTCATACCACTCTTTAATACTTCAACATTCCTTAGACCAAAATCAAACCGTTTTGTGTGTTTTTTGGTCTACTTTGTGACTCGTTGTAGGCCCACTTGTTTGATTATGCATCTCTCATACGCCAGAAGAGTCTTTTCAGACAGACATTACAAATGACCACAGTGTTTATTTATTTTTATTTTGAACAAAACGACAACAATTTTATTTTGGGGGCTTATTTTGCTTCATTACTTGAAACTGTGGCAAAACGAAGATAAGTACTAAATAAATAAAGAAGAATGAAAGTATTCCACTTTCTGTATCATTGCTAACTGAACACGAACAAAAAGAATCAAGGACACCACGACATATAATTTGTGTTTAGATATAAAAAATGTTGTTTCTCGGTAAGTTTACAAAGGAAATCCTACCAGTACTCAGAAAGAAGTTACATTAAATTAAAGTGGTCCCCGTCGAAGCTCTGCAAGGAGCCCTTCCTTACTTCTCATTGTCACTGCCAATGAGGTGGTGGGTTAAAAATCCCACGAGGTGGTCGGGGCGGACCGGGTGCTTCATCTTCCGTAATAGCCAACCTCAGCTTCCCTTCATCATTGTAATAATATGTATGATTTATGACTTTTTGACGGTTATCGATTGTCGATGTAGGATGGTCGCCAATCTCTCCAATTTCTGCATAAGCCGTTCCTGTATTTTAACAATTATGTAAAAGGGAATGTTTTAAATAAGCTTCGTTGCTGTTAAAATCATAGTTGCAACGGGCACACACAACAGACTATGTGTATTTTAAAACGAACAGCAACATTTCAAAAATGTTTAAGCGAACAAAAAATTAAGGAGTTTACAAATTTGCGGGTGTTTATTTGTTGTTGTACATATCAACAGCCATACACACTCTGTGTATTTAAATCTTAGCCAATTTGCTTAACGGATGAATGAACCACATCATAAGTAACCCATTTAATTCTCCTCCGTTCTGAGTGCATGTTTAAAGGGGCTGTGTCGTCATGATCAAAGCAGACTAGTGGCTGCACATGGAATTATGAACTCTCACCCAGTTATTGCACGGGCACGCCCTCCCTTCCTATCATCTATGAAGGGATAGGAGTGCGCATGCGTGCTGTAACTGAGTGAGAGTTCATCATTCTCTGTACAGCCCCCCACAGGTCAGGGCCCAACTTCATAGAGCTGATTAAGTCCAAAATATTGCTTAACAGGTTTCTGTTAAGCAAAAAAGCAGTCACAGATTGTACATGCGAAATGACATTTTGGCTGGTAACCACATTCTGGTAAGCATAATTGTGTTGTGCTAAGCCACCTGTGTGCTTAAGCGGCTCTATGAAATTGGGCCCTGCAAGGATCATGACGACAAAGCCCCTTTAATAAGCTAAAGGTGAAGTTGGCCCTATTAGGAAAATTACCCTGGATATATGGCCAAAATTAAGACCAAAACATATTGTAAATAAAATTGTATACATAACAATTAGCGTTACACATAACTGTCGTTATACTTACCACAATGGTAATGTTGTGTGACGTTGTGGTTGTCGATTAGTGATGAAGGCGATGGTGCAGATTGGTTGCCATTTACTCTAGATCTGGTGTCTGCATTTGCAGCTCCTGTGCCTGGCAATACCATTGAAGCCACGTGGAAGCCCATTAGATAAAAGTTGATAGTTATACATAAATAAAATAAACTGAATATGTTTGTAATTTCCCTGTCACAACGGACACATCCTTAGAGTGTTTTATCATTATTATTTTATGGTTTAGGCATTACGTACAAAGTGTGGACCTAAGAAAAAAAGTTGTACATACAATGTAGGGACTTAAAGCACTGGACCTACACACATTAACACAGTGTTTTCACAATGTTGAAGAAAATACTTGTTTTCTCAACTGCACGAGACAAATGACTTTCCACAGAGTGTATGTAACGTAGACTTGATGACTATATATAAAATGTGTTCATATAATTATGTGAAACAACGACTTCGGAACTAACCACCTCGTCATCTTCTTCACAGTGTGTCCACAGTGGGCCAGGACTTGGTAGCTTTTACAGTCATGTGTGCAAACAGTAGTTTTATTTGATTTTGGGGAAACAAAATAGGGCAAATTTTTACTTCATGTTTTCGTTGAAACAAAAGTCATTAGTTATACTTTTGTGAGATACAAGAATATACTCATTAACGTTAGTATCAGATGCCGTTACATACTTTGATCCTTCCTCCTACGAAGCTCAGTTTCTGTAAAAATGTGCAAAAGACCAGAAATAGCAGCTACCTGCAGCGAGTGCAGCGTGTATATTTTCTGTACTTGAAAAAAAAAAAAAAACAACAACAACAAACACACACACCCCCACCCACCCACGCATGTTTGTGATTCCCGAAAATCGAAGACTTCTCTTCATTCTCCCATTGTTTGAACTTAGTCTTTTTTAGCGACATCCCCATTGGTTTTGAACACGAAAGCTAAGCGAGGACATCCTCGCTCTGTCAAAACACTCGGAACCCTTCAAGCTGCAATTTAACTTAGCTCATTTCCTTCGAAACTAAATGTTGTTTACCTTGGTCTTCAACTCTACTCGATAGATTCAATGCAACCATTTGTGCGTTTCCTTGTGAGGAGCATCGTCTGAAAGTCACAGTAGCGGCAATGCTCGCAGCATTGCTGGTAAAACAAAATGAAACAAAAAAACAAGAATATAATTTTTTATTTTTTGTTAAACAAGTATCGTTAGGTCATTAGTCAACAAAAAGCTGTAGTAATTCCCTCGACTGTTATTTTACTTCAAATCTTTCAGATAATGAAACCTGAAATTTCTAAAGCACTGCAAGTTTTAGGCTATGGAGGAAAACAAATAATAATAATACGGAAAACTCAAGCCTTTTATTCGTAAGGAAAAGGGTCACATGATTATTAAGTGCTCTTTGAGTAAAGTTACTTACGTCTGGCTTTTAGGGATTGCTGAGTAACCTAAAAAAAAAAAAAAAAAAAGCAGTTAGACTTGTATTTTCATGTTGAGATGATCACCGTAGTGAATAATAATATGCACAAAATATCGTTTGAAATCTCTCTCAAATTAGTGTGCGCCTATTTAAAACTTGCCCTACTATGTAATCTCACTGAAGCTTAGTTTAAACTAAATCACTTATCACTGATGCTTAAAATGTCAATCAAATCGTTAGTGTACCGAAAAAGCGTACTTTTGTCCAGGATGATGACATTATTAACATGAAGAGGAAGAAAACAACTTTTGTTAAGTGTCTTGATAAGATCAGGATTATGATTTTGTTTCTTTCCTTTAAAAAAATAACTTGTTTTGATCATTTTCAGGACCAACCGGGGAGAGTCCCATCCGTTGTTTTTTCCCTTTAGCCTTGTAATGGTAAAGCCATTTATTACATAATTTGTGTAATTTTGTTAAGGTCATGATACAAAAAAAAAAAAAAAAAATTGTGAACTGTTAGCAATAATTGCACTTTGCGGGCCGCCTTTTATTTTAATTTCGTAAAGCACATTTTGCATTTAAAGGTGGAACAACTAAAATGAAGACGACAACAACAACAGCAACACTAGTGATGATTGTCACATGGGTTGACTGTATTCAGGAAGTAACTTTATACCAAGCAGTCGTCTTCCATCGTTGATAATACCAAATTATCTAAACAAAGATTTTTGAAAATTTTACTAATAATTTCATAATAATGTCGAGAATCCCCAAATCTCCAACTTGAAAATAATTTCTTACGTTTTTTATGTAGCTTTAATGCGACGACTATCAGGCTGGTTACGATCACTAACAGTCCAGATGATGACACGGCTATGACCAAAACCAAGCCATTCCAAACAATGGGCTCAAATGCAGTATCACCCAACCCTTAACATAAGCAAATACAAATGCAAACACATAATTATTGTCAATCTGCCAATTTCTGTGTCACAATTTTACATTAAAAACATTATGGACAAATATCGACAGGTTTGACTATTTCCATCGAAAATGCAGTTTGTTCAGCATTACCTACCCGCCAAGAAATAAGTCTTATTCTACTTCTCCTTTTTCCCGTGCATTCGTTTTTGTTTATCAATATCCTTCTCTTTTTTTTAACAAAGTGTTTTAGAAAAAGAAAAACATGTAACTGATCGCGGGAATGATTTTTCTGTTGCATCGAGCAACGGCTCTATAATGTAGCACGAACACTGTATCTTAATGTAGCCCAGAACTACTCTGCCCCAATCTTGAACTTTAATCTAGCCCCCAGACCTCAATGTTGGAGCCCAACTCTTGTGCCTAAAAGTAGCCTGATATAGGTCCGGGCTCCACTGAATTACAATTGCGACGAGAAGTAGATCCCGGGAAACAATATTGTAAATCATAGAGATTCAAACAGGAACATGAATGAAACATTTAACTCGCCTGGCGCTGTTTTCAAATTCGTCGATCCCACATCGCTCAAGTAGTTTGTTTCTGCCGTTGATAAAGGTTGAGCTGGAAACAGGAATTTTAAATGAATCACTATCATCATAAACAGACAACTTTTTAACTCGACCACCTCGAAGAAGATACAAAAATAGTTTTGTATTTTGCATCTACCATTACGAACACACTTTCCGTCGGTACAACTTTCGATGAAGGAAACGAAACTAAAACTTAACACACGCAAGGTCACTTTCCGTTGTTGCTTGTTTAGTTTCAAGTGCTATTAAAATAAAGATATCCAACAATAAGTAATTTTTTAAACAAGCAATCGGGTCTGTTTGAAAGATCCAAAATATTGTCCTTGCAAATTGTATAATTATTGTCATGAGACAAGCAGCCGATACGGTAATCCGGCTTGTTTAGATAACATGAAATAGTTACTTTGCAAACTTACATGCAAGGACAATAATCGTATAATTGTAGTTCGACTGGTTGTAGAAGGAGTCATGGACATCACATTGGTATCTTCCTTCGTCGTTTAAGTTCACGTTTAGAATTGTAAGATTACAGCTTGTCTTGCCATGATGAAGCACGTACTTTCCCGTCTGGTCTACCTCGCCAATTGTAATGCACGACTGCAACATGGTGTTGTTAAGTGACCACTTATAGGTGAAATTTCTCTGATCAGTTGTGCCGCTGTCGATCACAGAGCACGGTAAGGTAACATTCTCCCCTTCTCCTTGAGAACGATTTATTTCGGTCTGAACACCAAAATTGGCTTTGATAAAAAGATAGACACATACAATAAATATTGACATTTGTATTTACAGACCAAATTATTTTTCAAATTATGCGTTGTTTTCACTAATACCATGAAATGTGGTTGGAAACGTGACACATTGTTAACAGGAACGTCGGTGTCTATGCGGTAACATTTCATTGTCAGCATCACAGTGTTTTATGAGGAAAAACCTGGATAATTTGAAATACTACTGAAACGCTACATACCTCCAAGAAGGGTAAAATGTAGCGTGTATGTAGTTTTAGAGAACACTAACGATAAGAGCTGGATTAAGGTGACGCTTGCTCATTATGCAAAACTTTAGCCTTAACCGGACCCATATCCGTCGAACGGTTTTGTGTTCACAAATGGTCGAAAACGCCGAAGCCTATTCCACGCGCACATGAAACGGAGGGGCATTACACTGAACATTAGTTTGTTACAGCTTTCCCAAAAATCTTATCCCAAACAAATTATATTTCTGGTTGAAAGATTAGGAAATTATCTTTATTCTTATATTAAATAGATCATGTTTCATAATTCATGTCAATAGTGCAATGCAAACAAATTGAGACAAAAATGTTTAGTTTCATAATAAAAAAAATTATGTTTTTTATATTTCAAGTAATGAAAAATAGTAAATTGATAAATGCTGTTACTTGAGCACTATGCTTAAAAAGTTCGTTTTATAAGCTTCAAAATGGTGTATAAATTGTCCTGTAACATGAAGCAGCTTGCCGAAATAAGACCTTTTGTTTTGTGAAGTTGCGAATAATCACCGTTTGATAAGAAAGTGTCGGAAAAACACGCTCTATGCAGGAAATCTCATGACGACAAAAACACTTGTAACGTCCGTAGCAACAATTTCCCCCGGTCAAACTTCATTGGTTCACTACGTTATAAATACAGGCCATAACGCCGTAAACTGGGAATATGACTGTGTACTGGCGAAGTTACTTGACAGTTGCTGTCTGTTTCACAGATTTTTACATCTCAAAATCTGCATCAAATCACCTTTTATTCTACGCTTCATGTTCAGAGTTTTCTCGACGAGTTGTTTATCAGTATTTCCTCCCGCGGTACTGCCTAAAACTCTTGGTGTTTTTCCTACAAAAATAGCTAAACAAATTACGGAAAGGTAACGTCCAATGCAGACATCGTGAAGGCTGCTGGGATACTATACAACCATATAAGGGCAATCATGCTTTTATCAGTGATGCAATGATTTCGCATTAAATTAGCTACGTGATTATCCGTAGTTCGGCGTTTGTAGCGTTCGCGTGTTCTATGGATAAATCCGTAGGTCGGCGGATAAGGGTTAATTGTGATGGCAGGGCGTTACAAAATGTGTGTAACGCTCATTGTTATGAAAAGGTAATTAAATAACAAAAATAATACATTTTAATCAATAACAGTTCTTCAATATATATATGTAAGTAAACTTGGGCCTATATCCTTAGTTTGCAATCATTCGAAATCGAAAATGTAACAGGTTAATATTTCAACATAAGTGAAGGTTTTGTTATCGTAAGTTGCAGCCATTTTGATGTAACACTTACCCTTTTTCACTTTTACTTCTGTTCTATTTGCATGTCCTTTGATGTTTGCTCCATACACCAAACATTGAACCACGGCATCATCTGAGAGGCCTATATTCAATATTGTTAGACTTCCATTGTCTTCATTCAATTCCACAGTCTTGTTTTTGTACGCCGCCAATTTACCACAGCGTGCAATTTCACCACCAGCTGTGTTTTCCGGAATATTTACCATTGTCCATTTAATAAGTACAGGGCCATTTGGCTCACAGGGTGAAATCAATGTACCGTTTGCATACCGAGCCTTGCACTCTAAATCTACGTCTTCACCTTCAAAAACTGTGACGACTGGGGGCATGTCTATTGTGAAGTCCCTATCCGGGATCACATCTATTCAAAATATAAAGACATACAAATAAACTCAATAATTAAACAATTCTGCAAAGTCAGTTCGTACCAGGTGAACATCAATTAGAGCCAAAAAATGTTATATAATGTTTTTATCTTCGGCTCTACATCACAACAAAGTTATTTTCAAGAAATACTTATATTAATATTACTATTATGCACACAAAATTGCGCGTTAGCCTGAAATGTTAAATCCAACGTCCTTGTTCTATGATCCGACGCACGGACTTACTTCGGTTCATACACGTGTGCCCACTTTATGAGCGGTAGGCTTTCTCTCTTAAGTGTCATTTCACGTAAATACTAAACATATGTGCTCACGGTCATTTTTTTTTTTTTTTTTTTTTTTTTTTTTTTTTTTTTTTGTGGATGGAAGATACAAGTAAAAAAAATCGACATTTCAAATCCATATAAAGCCCGTTGTCATGGTAACAACTCATGTTTTGGGCATTTTAGGCTGATTTGGGGGCTGAAAAGCTGTTTTTTAGCTCATAATTATAACTTCACCCTACAAAAATGCAAAGTTATTTCAAAAAATAATTATATCACCACAAAGTATCATCCTTGGTTTTTGCTTAAGAAAACAAATTATTGCTATAAATTTCACCCTTATGCTTTTTTTGCATCATGCTTTAGAGCATGTTTTTAGAAATTGCAAAATCAACATTTTTACCCTATTTTTGGCCCTCAAAATGTCACCTTGCCAGGGGTCTCAGAAAATTTTCCTTTCGATTGTGATTAGGGCTAACATGCGTCTTTTCATATCTGGTGAGAAAAACTTGGGCAGGTGTTTCCTGTTTGTGACAGTACTGCCTCCAAAATTGACTTTTTCCCAAAACCCCCAAAAATGCATTTTGAAGTTTTTCTCCTAGTTTGAATTAATATCATTGAAAAAGTACACTTCCATTAATCTGGCAGCTTTTTTAAAGCACTCTGTAGGCTTGTGCATAACCCCACATTGATCGAGAATTTTTGATGACCCAAATCTCGGGTTTTACCCCCCCCCCCCATCACACAATTCACCAATTTTGAATATGTAGATGATGGTGTGCATGCTTAGAGGCTATGGTATCAAGCCAGCAACCATCATGTCGTCCGAGCAACTAAAACAAGTTGACACTCCATCACTGACAATTCAAAGAGGCCCTAAGCAGCAGGGGAACATGTTTATAGAGGTTCACGCAAGACAGATGCCAGGCTGTAAAAGTGGGAAACAACAAAGTTCAAGATGAAGATATGCCAAAAGCCCGGTTCATACTTCCTGCGAATGCGAATGCGAAGCGAATATTGACGTCACAAATTCGCAACGAATAGTTCGCAGGAGTTGAGCTGTGCTCAACTCTTGCGAATTATTTGCAGCGAAAACAGAGTTGTGACGTCATGCATTCGCATGAAGTATGAACCGGGCTTGAATCAGAGCTTTTTCCCTGTCCCGAAGAAGGATGCATTGATTCCTACGAGACTTTGGGTGACTTGAATCACCATTTGCTGTGTGGCAATCACACAAGATGGTTAGAAAAGCACACACTTCATGACAAGGTGAAAATTATGTACGCAGAGAAGTTGCATGTTGAGGCAGGAGTCATCCCATGTATAGAAGCGAATACAATCCCAGCTCCGGGCAAAAAACAACTGCCTACAGTTTGGGCAGTGCAGAAACGTCGACAGTCCAAACACTTCCAAAATGAAAAGTTTAATCTGGGTGAAGTAAGTGGAAACAAATGTGACCCTGCTATTGTTGCAAAAGAAATACGCATCAAGAAAGATACCCCCAGGAAACGGGATGTTCACTATATTAGAGTTCTTGACGGCACAACAGATTTCAAGCTATTTTAGCCGAATTGCATCAAAGGTTAGAGCTGTGGCACCAACAGTTGAGGAGGACAGAGAAAGAGACCATAAACAACTAATGGCTTCTGTTCTTGATGCAGTCGGTCTGGAGCATCCAATCATGTACAGCACATTCAATATATGTAAACTCAACAGATCTGGGAAATTAAACAGTCTCAGCTTCAAAGTGTTGAAAACAGTTTGCCATGATCTCAATATTGATACACAAGAATTGCAAGATTTTTCTTGTTTTTGGGAAAAGGTCAATTTTTGAGGAAGTACTGTCACAACAGGATACAATTGCCCAAGTTTTTCTTACCATATATGAAAAAAACAATGTTAGCCCTATAATCACAACCGAAAGGAACATTTTCTGAGACCCCCGGCAAGTTTACATTTTGAGGGCCAAAAATAGGGTAAAAATGTTGATTTTGCAATTTCTAAAAACATGCTCTAATGCATAATGCAAAAAGAGCATAAGGTTGAAATTTATAGCAATATTTTTTTTTTTTTTCTTAAGTAAAGCCAAGGATGATACTTTGTGGTGATATAAAAGGTTTTATGAAATAACTTTGCATTTTGGTAGGGTGGAGTTATAAATATGACCTAAAAAACAGCTTTTCAAACCCCCAAATCGGCCTAAAATGCCTAAAACACAAAATGAGCTGTTACCATGACAACGGGCTATATATGGGTCATCAAAAATTCCTGATCAGTGTGGGTTATCCACATGCCTACAGAGTGCTTAAAATAGTTGCCGGATTGATGAAAGTGTACTTTTTTAATGATATTAATTCAAATTAGGGCCCAAAATAGGGTAAAAATGTTGATTTTGCAATTTCTAAAAACATGCTCTAATGCACGATGCAAAAAAGCATAGGGTAAAATTAACAGCAATAATTTTTGTTTGAAGTAAAGCCAAGGATGATACTTTGTGGTGATATAAAAGGTTTTATGAAATAACTTTGCATTTTGGTAAGGTGGAGTTATAATATGGGCTAAAAAAACAGTTTTTCAGACCCCCAAATCGGCCTAAAATGCCCAAAACACAAAATGAGCTGTTACCATGTCAATGGGCTATATATGGATTTGAAATGTCAATTTTCTGTACTTGTATCTTCCACCCACAAAGTATTTAAAATAAAATAAAAATTGACCGTGAGCACATATGTTAAGTATTTACGTGAAATGACACTTAATATTGACACTGTGGGGTGCCGAGTTCTTCTTTCTTTGACTCACCTTGAAACATGTATCCAATAACTACCAATATTGTGAACTTCTGGGTCAATCCTCCGTCCATTGTTTGAATACTTATAATCAATGTGAATAGGTTGGAGACTAGCAGCTGCACTATGGTAGTCGTCACTCCACTCTAATACACGCACATTTGGATCCTTACAACTGACGCCGTTCGAATGATTATCAGAGATTTTAATCAAACAATTATTTTTATTAGAGTTTTCATAGAAAATGACCCATGTTTGACCCGCCCTTTACAAACAGTGTGTTGCAAAGGGAATATAACCAGTAGCAATGAAACTTTCTTGTACAATATTTTCCTCTTTCTAATTGGCTAAGTGAGGGATTTACTTATCAAGTGAAAACAATGATTGAACGTGTTTTTCAGCCATGCGCACTGGTTATCTTGTTGGCCTAAGTGAACGACTGTCAATCTTCTTCCGTACGTATTGTTTCCACTGCAGTTTAGTTTTCTACTAATGAAATAAACCGGCTCTCATAACAATATTTGTTTAAGGCTCGAGAGGAACAATTTTGCTTCTCTTTCATATTTTAAACACAATATACAGGAAAGAAGCTTCACACAGTCAGTAAAAACTAAAAGCAAAAGTAGTTTATTGGTTTCCGGTATTGCAGAAATCCTTAAAAGTAATAGATCCTTTGAGCAATGATGATTGAACTTAAGTTACCGTGACCCCATGTTGACCTTTACTTCCGGGTCAACCGGAAGTGGGACCATATCTCAAGAACTACAGAACCGATTTTCAATTCCTTTTCAGTTATAGATCCTTTGGTCATTAAAATTTTACTTTCCTGTTACTGTGACTCCATGTTGACCTTTACTTCCGGTTCAACCGGAAGTGGGACCATATCTCAAGAACTACACAACCGATTTCAATTTCTTTTCCGTTATAGATCCTTTGAGCATTAAAAATTGACTTTCTGTTACCGTGACCCCTTGGTGACCTTTATTTCTGGGTCAACCGGAAGTGGGACCATATTTCAAGCACTCAGCAACCGAATTTCAGTTTTAGATACTTTGAGCATTTAACATTGAACTTTGGTTCCATGACCCCATGTTGACCTTTCCGTCCGGTCCAAACAGGAAGTTCAAATATTAAAAATCATATCTCTTGAACCACATGTCATAAAGTCGTAATGTTTGCGCTGTATTGTAGCTTACAACACTTATGTATTTTTTTAGAATAATGACCCCACTTTGACCGTGGTCTAACTTCCTGACTAAGACAAGATCCAAACATGTTTCACTTTTTACACTGCGATGATCATGCTGGATAACATGCATCCATTTCAAAAGGGATTACAGGATATACACAAAATACAGAATCATATGTGTCTCCACATATGAATAAAATAACAAACCTGTAAAAACTTGAGCTCAATTGGTCGTCAAAGTTGCGGGATAAATATGAAAGAAAAAACATCCTTGTCACACGAAGTTGTGTGCTTTCGGATGGTTGATTTCGAGACCTCAAAATCTAATTCTGAGGTCTCGAAATCAAATTTGTGGAAAATTACTTCTTTCTCGAAAACTATATCACTTCAGAGGGAGCCGTTTCTCACAATGTTTTATACTGTCAACCTCTCCCCATTACTCGTTACCAAGTAAGGTTTTATGCTAATAATTGTTTTGAGTAATTACCAATAGTGTCCACTGCCTTTAAAGACAGGAATATTTTATTGCAGTCAATTTAAAAGTATCAAAACTTATTCAAACATTGTTAGTAGAAAAAAATCCGAATTCCCAGGAAAATTTGCACGGAATGGGTACGGCGTCAAATTAGGTTTGTATTAACGAAAATTATAACACTCTAAACTCAATTAAGTCCTACACCCATTTATGACCAGTGTAATTGTATTTTTTGCAGAATAAACATAGAGTCCTTACGGTCGCCGACTTACACAAGTCTACGTTTATTCACAAGAATCGAGAAGAATTGTGCTTGCTCTATACCGCTCAGTTCCCTCGCTCAGTTTCAGCGTGAACGTAGAATACAGACCACCTGTGTTTTGGGACGATTGTGCGGGTGAATGACAGACTCGTTTGCGCTGGGGACCCGTTCGCCGGAAAACATGTTTGAGTCTTTTTATGCAAACGCATTACTTCAGAAATCGCCGTGTAGCAAACAAAACACTTTGTGGGGATTGCAATAGGGCAATAAAGAGAGCTGATTGATGAAAGGTGTATAAAAGAAACATTACCCTTTTCAAGGCTATATGATCGGTTTTGGATTTGGGGTCAAGCAAGGAGCCAAATTGAACAATAAACTCATATCCCAATTACTATTCTAGCCTAACACACAAAAATAAGGCATAAAGACACAACAACTAAGGTTTAGTATGTTAATGTAGAAAAAAAAACGTACAAGGTAAATATGTTCTATAACAACCAATGCTAACATTTAAAATTTCTTATATAAATCTGAGTACACCTGATCAGTGCGGATTATTTTGTGACATCAATATTTGCCCCGCATTTGCATTCGCAGGAAGAATGAACCGGGCTTACAAGCAGTTCCATAAACAACATTTCAAGTAAGAAACCCTGTTTACACAACCAGGCATGTGATCAAAAACATTGTGTCTTCATTCTTCATTGCAGTATTTTGACTTTGCGCAATTACCCTGCAAAATAAACGAGCATGCGCAATCAAATTGTTGTGGAGCGCTCCCTAGTATTCAATGTTTCTTATAGTTTTGAATTACTGTACTTTGACACCCGATAACGTCATGTTTTTCATACTAACATTTAATACTAATAATTTTATAAGGTACAGGATGATATGTAACTTATCCCAATCAAACGCCGTAAAAAAAAAAAACTTGACTTACCAAGGAATAACATATGTTGGTCATGTACAAATCCAACGGGGTATGTACAAACCAATTGGTCCACCTTCGGTTAGGAATAAACAGCTGCGCAATCTCCGACGCATTGCCGTGATTGCGCATTAAAGAGTTTGATTCATGGGGTCGGATTAAACAATCTTAAATCGTTAATTATCATGAAACTGCATTGTATTTGATTATTTTTAATGGCCTGGAGTAACTCTTAGTAAAACGATTTGTGTTATTAAACATGGTTTGTGTATTATAAGTAACTAAAATTTAACTTAGTGTTTTTTGTAAACTGAAGCATACTTAGTTGGGTCATCTGGTGCAATTCCGTGACCTTGGAGAGCGAAGGTTCGTTTATCTGTGGATTTGTCATCTATGAAGGATATTTAAGGAAATTAGCGGGGGTGTCCCTCGCGAAAGTGTGGGCGGACTCCGTGAGAGCCCTAATCCAAAATGGCCGCTGTCGGCCATTTTGAAAAATACGTTTTCAATGGTTTGGCCTTCAATACTGCTTAGTATATGATTTATGGGGTTTTGGGGGTCGAGGAATCCATTTTTGACGTCCACTTGATGATTTGACTAATTTTTGACCTCCAAATCCAAGATGGCCGTCGTTTTTCAGCTCAAAAAGAAGTTTTTTTTAAATGTGTTATATAGTTTTCATAAGAGACTCCAATAAAAGCTCTGATTATGTTAAGTTAAGCGATGGACAGTAAAACTACAATTAAAAGCACACCAAGGTCATCTCAGAGGTCAAAAGGTCATGAGAAAAGAACCTTGTTAAGTCCTCCTTTGGTTACAATTTTAGCGCACTCCATAGTGTAATGTGGGGTGTTTACTTATCTTGCCCTAGATACCACATTCTGGGACACAGAATCATGTTTCTATATTTCAAGGGTTGTGTTACATTACAGTTGAATAAATTGTATACACATGTAATACATTGTTTATGTAGGACTGCTCTGCATAGACATAAACCTCAAACAATCAACAATCTTTGTAACTTTCTGTCTGCCATCGACTGCCTGCCCGACTCTACAGGTATGAACTTTGCTAACAGTACCACTGATTTTTATCATATAATTCTGTAATGTTATTAATAGACCTATCTTATTTCTAAAGCTTGTGTTAATGGATCATATGTGATAACTTTAGGAAGTCTTACGCAAGTTAATGGGTAATTTTTAATGGATCTTTGGATAGAAACAACTATTAATCTTAACTCGAAGCTGAAACAAGGATGGCTTCAGCTTCTCCACAACAAGCAATGCAAACAATGTCATGAGGGTGAAAGCTACTGTGAATCGTAATCTCAAGTGTCTGCGTCCCCATAGGAAGCATGTTGAGTGCCAACCAGCAAGAATGAAAAAGGATGAACAGGCAGTTCAGGACCTGCAGGTTTGCATGACGGGGTTTGAAGCTGAGCCATTTGATGAATCCAAACCAACACTGAGGTCACTACAATCTGGCCTGGTCGCCCCACCGGAGCTTGTCCATGATCTCAAGACGACACTACCAGATGGTCAAACTCAGGCTGAAACCATCCTGCAAGAGCGAGTGTTTACCTAGTCTTGGTTAAGACTCTCCTGTTATTAATACCTTCCCACGATATATCCATCGCCACGATATATCCATCGCCACATCGCCACAAGAGGGCGCGCTCTCCCCATGGACCGATCATGGGCTCATTCGCTATGGTTAAGACTCCTGTTATTAATACCTTCCCACGATATATCCATCGCCACGATATATCCATCGCCACATCGCCACAAGAGGGCGCGCTCTCCCCATGGACCGATCATGGGCTCATTCGCTTAAGACTCTCCTGTTATTAATACCTTCCCACGATATATCCATCGCCACGATATATCCATCGCCACATCGCCACAAGAGGGCGCGCTCTCCCCATGGACCGATCATGGGCTCATTCGCTATGGTTAAGACTCTCCTGTTATTAATACCTTCCCACGATATATCCATCGCCACGATATATCCATCGCCACATCGCCACAAGAGGGCGCGCTCTCCCCATGGACCGATCATGGGCTCATTCGCTATCACAGGAGAGTCTTGGCACTCTCGTAAGATATATTTGCATAATTTATGTTTACGTCATAGATTTTCTTTGAATATTCAAACTTTACTTGAATATGCTAAATTTGATGAATATGAAAATCAACAATGTCTTGTTCCCAGGCGCTGCCGTGTAGTCGTACTACTACATACAGTGTGCATACGGCATACGTTCCGTACATTCATTGATCTACATTATACTGATATAATGTAGATCAATGTGTGCATTACACTCACGGGTTGACTAAATGGCTGCGGGCGTTGACCATCGTTGTCTTGATAAAGCATTAGATTATGTTTCAACAAAATTAAGTCTTCGAGGAGGACTGAAAAGCCAGCAATCTACCGCTTTAAAACATTTTGTGGAAGGTCATGATTTATTTGTCAACTTGCCTATGGGGTTCGGAAAAAAGCGTGATCTTTCAAGCGGCGCCGTTGCTTTTAGATTTTGTTAATGAGAGGAGAAGTGACGACCACGAACGACAAGTAGATGCCGAGAAAGCTCTCGTAATCGTTGTCCTTCCCCTGAAAGCCCTCGTAATTGACCAGTTGGACAGAGTTCGAAAAATCGGTCTTCAAGCTGCAGACATTACATCTGAGGTGACAGATAATGTGCTAGAGAATGCCAGCCATTATTACGCTATGTGGACAAAGAGGGAAATAACTCCTCCAAGCTGTGAGGGGAAGATGCTCAGCTTTGTTCATTGACGAAAGCCATTGTGTGTCGAAATGGTAAGGCATTTCATGTGTATGATGTGTACATATACGGCCCAATTTCATGGCTCTGCTGCTTACTGTAGTAAGCAAATAATTTGTGCTGACGTGCTTATTTATGTCAAGCGTATTTCCCGGGTTGCAGGGAATTTTTGCTGATACTGCGGGTTGTTTATTCTTCGCTTTTTATAC
This sequence comes from Pycnopodia helianthoides, assembly GCA_032158295.1. Classification (NCBI taxonomy): domain Eukaryota; kingdom Metazoa; phylum Echinodermata; class Asteroidea; order Forcipulatida; family Asteriidae; genus Pycnopodia; species Pycnopodia helianthoides. The sequence continues at coordinate 13,129,272 of CM063262.1, forward strand.
AGCTAGTGCAGAAAATTGGTGCTTGCACAGTAACTTGTATTGTAAGCGGAGAATGTTATGGTGATCATAACTTCATAAGTGCAAAATTCTGCGGTAAGCAGAGCCACATGAAATTGGGCCTGGGTGTGTGGCCTGGGTTATTTACTGTGTATTTTTAATAATCTCAATAATCTAAAACGTTTCAAACCTTATTTTTTAATTTTTTCATTTTTTCATTAAATTCGTAACGACCAATCTGTAAAAGGGGTGTCGCCTCATTTTATTGCAGTGCACAGGCACCGCTGTTTATGCATAATGCACAAATACAGACAACACGGTATGCTTCAGAAGCCTTGTAAGTTGTAACACCCCTTTCAATAGTCACTGAATGATTGGTCCAACCATTTGGGTTAAAGTGTTGAGTGTGCTTTGACAACATGTTTATCCTATTCGTATCACCGTTGCTTGGCTTGCCCCACTACTGTGTCTACAGGGCTGATCGGGTACGGCTGATTCTACTCTAAAATATTTAATGCACTCATTACACAGACCCCAACCAGATGGTAGGAAAAAAACAGGTCAACTCGGATCCAGGTCAACTTTTACCAAAGTCAACTCTTATTAACCAAGTCAACTCATACCCAAGTCAGCAAGTTGTACCCGAAAAATTATACCCAAGTCAACTTGACCCAGGTTAACTCAAACCCAAGTAAGCTTGTTTCCAAGTCAACTTGTACATGTACTGTCTAATGTACAATACTATTCTTACTTGAAATCATCCACTGACACTGACACTAAGTGAGTAGTTTCACCCCCAAAAAACATTCACTTGCCACTGTCCATGGACCACTTAGAGCTAGTTTTTGGTGGAATGTGATTGCTAACTATTAATGAGTGAGTCTCGTGTATTTTGGAGTAGCCTTAGACACACTACTTGGGGCAACATTGTCACCAACGTTAAGACAGTTAAATTTACAGTTAATATCTGAAAACCAAACCACATTATTAAAATTGTTGAACTTAATAATTTTTGATCTAAAGGCCTATATCTCCAGTTTCTAGGGAATATATGATATTTTAAAGATCAATTATTAAGACATAAAAACAAAAAATTCATGACCTGTTAGTGTTACTGAGCGATGTTGGAAAGTAAAAACCTCTTTCCCTTTTCCCTAAATCTTTTCATTTACAGGGGTCACTCATCTGGGCAGAGTACTGCGTTCAGAAAGTGTTACAGCCAGCTTGGAGAGCTACGCTCCTTGCTGAAATTGTCTACATCAATTGTAGCCTTAACTGCTACATCAGCAACAAAGAAGGCGAGAAGGACAATCGTTGAAAGTCTGTCAATGCGGAACTATGTCCTCATTGAGGGGAGTCCAGAGCGGACAAACATCAAGTATGTTGTCGAAAAAACTTCAACAAAGAACTTTGAGGGTCTGTTTGACTGGCTGAGTGAAGACATCAAAGACAATGGAAGTTCCACAAACAGGGTCATTGTGTATTGCCAATCGAGAAAATTGGTCAGTGAACTCTATACAATATTTCGCTCCCTTCTTCCCCAGCAGTACCACATATACTTCAACATGTACCACACTAACACTGAGGATGATGTACAGCGCTTAATTATTGACAGTTTTGGCAAAGAGGATGGAGAGGTAAGGGTACTTTTCGCGACCATTGCCTTTGGAATGGGGATTGATGTGAAAGGTGTGCACACAATTATAATGCTAGGGCATCCGGCAGATTTAGATGACCTCATGCAACTGAGTGGTAGAGCTGGTCGGGACGGCATTCAAAGTGTAGCCATCCTTATTGAATATCCGGGAGCAGGATCTTGTGTTAAGACAACTGAGGAAATGAAGGAATTCATGAAGGGTGTTGCCTGCAGGCGCAGCATAATCAGGGACTGTTCAGATTCAGAGGACATGGTGAAACATAACTGGTGTGATATATGTGCACATGCATGTGTTTGTGAGGGAGACATCTGTTCCATCGAGCCATCTTTTCCTGAACAACATCTACACAGTATCATGACCCATGGACCTTCGTCAGGTGAACTCAAGATTGTTTCTGTACCTGATGGTGAGCTGGAAATGCTCACTGATGAACTGCAGGATTTCAGGGAGAAACTGTTAGTTGACACAAGTTGCCATTTGTATACAGGCGGGGACATGGCTTGTGGCTTATCAGCAAGTACTGTCAAAAACATTATTTCAGAATGTAACATACTTTTCACCATTCATCAGTTTTGTGATAGATATCCATTTGCAACTAATTCAATTGCTTTGGCAGTATGGGACATCATCCAAAGAACTTTGAATCGAAAAGGTGATGTTTCATCAAGTACTCAACATCTCTCTGATGACACACTGCTTCATGATTCGGAAGACGATGAGGATTTGTTTAGTGGTGAATATGCCGAGATAGATTTATACAGTAGTGACAGTAACTAAATTACATGTGGGTCATTTTACCAGATTTGGACATTGTGTATCAAGTGTTTTGTTTGTCCTTACTATTAAAAGCATTCTTACATTTGACAAAATTAATTCATGTAACATTCCCCTATTAGTGCGAAACTGTTTTTTTTTTTTTTTTTTTTTTTTTTTAGCCTAAATTGTTAACATTTATTTAAACAAAAATATGACAAGAAATGTATCATTTTAGAAGTAACATGGACACAGTGTCCTTGTTACATCCGGTATTTATTTGTCAGCCTTTTTCAACACCCAAATGGATAGTAAATGCAAACTCACTTTGTGTACTAATTTCAAGAGACATGATGCACCCAGAATTTGTTTTGTTGCGGTAGTAGGTGATTTTTACAGTATTTAAAAATACTGAAGGATTTGGCAGGATTAAAAAACAGTTAAATCCAACAATGATACAAAGTGACATGTTGGGGTACATCCGCACTCACTTTTTGGGGTCTTTCAAGTTCTGTTGTATTTAATCACTGACTGGTGGTAAAAATAAATTGTTGTTTATTGTCTGTCATGCAATTAGAAGACAAAGTAAGTTTGCATAAAACTATGTGTTTTGTGTTGAAAATTTAGAAATAGAAAAAACTCGGACATAGCAATGACTGTATTATATGTAACTACATTTTTTATCATGTTTTGGTTTGAACATTTTTCAAAATTGTTTAAACTAACAAACACAAAGGCAAATGTAACATGAAATAAATGTGTAAAATGTAAGAATACTTTTCAAGATATGGATAAGTGTCACACCTGGTGTCCCAACCTGTTGGAATGACCCATGTACATGAATGTTTATATAGCTCTTATGTGAACACATTTTGTTAGGCAGACATAGTTATGAACTGTATACCAATGTAAAACAATTCTTTGCAACTCTCAGTGGCTCAGTAGAAGTCTGTAGTATTGTGGAAAGGCAATGTTTACTTTGCTTTGTTTGCAAAGCAGTTTCAATAATTTGCAAAGTAAAAACTGAATGTTTTCAAAGGTGATACGTTTACTAATCCCATAGAAGGTTTCTCATCTGAAAAACTATCATGTTCAAGGAAATTGTATCATAGACCTACAAAAACGCATCTGCTGACTTCGATTGAATCAATCAAAATGCAGACACAATATGAACATTAAAAAAATAACCATCTGTCATGAGGACACTTTGTAAATACATGTACATGTAGTTTTTAACCTCTTCTAAAACCCTTTTTCCAAGAGCCAAAAAAACTCAAACAATGGATATTTGTAAAAATTCATCATAAAAACCATTAACAACTTTCTACCTCTCAGCCACCGATAATGTATGTTGCAGGCATATTTGGTATTTTGAAAAAAAAAATTAAAACATGTACATGTTCGTATGCAGGGCACGAATTTGGGAGAAAAGTCACTAGGCTGCAGGGCTTGTAGCTCAACATTTTTATTAGACCAGAAATGTTTGTACATGTAAGAGACCCGAATCAAAATGAGAAGAAAAGAAATTCTGAGTCTTGATACAGTTAAACATGCAATTAAGTGCTAAGACATGTAAGAGAAGATTGGTCTCATCCGTCTTTTGGGGTTTTAAGTATACTTCATTACTCAACAGAGTCGAAAGGCAGAAACAAGGACAGTATTTGAACATAATTTGTTTCTGTTGAAGATATTACACAGTGAGGTATTGTTATTCAATTGTAAAACACAAGACAGCCATAAGGTCATAAGTTTACTGGCCCGACACTAAAACCACTGGCCAAGGGGATGAAATAAATTATACTTAAAGGTATTGTACACTTTTGGTAACAGCTCAAAATCAGTGTCCACATTTTGTGTGATTAAACATATGCATGAACAAACAAACCTGTGAAAGTTTGAGCTCAATTGGTCATCGAGGTCACAAGAAAATACTGAAAAGAGACCTTATGTGTTTTCTGTTTTTTCAAAATATCGCGCGCGATAAAACTATTGTTTTACTCGTTTCTCAGAAACGATAGCATTTTAGGCAGAAACATTTTAAGGAACCCTTTCTACCATTACTTACTTTAAATCATGTAAGTTATCCCTTACAAAAATTTCCTTTGGTAATTCTTGTTTTCCTGTGGTAAATCCTGTGGTACCTGATGTTACCACACAAAATACCACAGGAGTATTAAGTACCACAGGAACTTGTGTGGTAATGTCAACGGGCTGGCTGTGGTAAGTTGACTTTTCCTGTGGTACCTGATGTTACCACACAAAATACCACAGGAATAAAAGTACCACAGGAACTGTTGAGATAATATCTCTAGACTCGTGTGGTAATGTCAACGGCTGGCTGTGGTAAGTTGGTAATTCCTGTGGTACCTGATGTTACCACACAAAATACCACAGGAGTATTAAGTACCACAGGAACTTGTGTGGTAATGTCAACGGGCTGGTTGTGGTAAGTTGACTTTTCCTGTGGTACCTGTTGTTACCACACAAAATACCACAGGAATAAAAGTACCACAGGAACTGTTGAGATAATATCTCTAGACTCGTGTGGTAATGTCAATGGCTGGCTGTGTTAGTTCGTATTTCCTGTGGTACCTGATGATACCACACAAAATACCACAGGAATATAAGTACCACAGGAACTCATGTGCTGGTTCTGTCATCGGGCTGGCTGTGGTACCTAATGTACTACACAAAATACCACAGGAATATAAGTACCGTATGAACTCTTTAGTTAATATCTGTAGACTCGTGTGGTAATGTCAATGGCTGGCTGTGTTACCTGATGTTACCACACAAAATACCACAGGAATATAAGCACAGGAATATAAGTACCACAGGAACTCTCTTGAGTATAATATCAAGACTTGTCGGGTTATGTCAAAGACTGGCTAATGTGGTAACTTTGTATTTGCTGTGGTACCTGATGATACCACACAAAATACCACAGGAATATAAGTACCGTATGAACTCTTTAGTTAATATCTGTAGACTCGTGTGGTAGTGTCAAAGACTGGCTAATGTGGTAACTTTGTATTTGCTGTGGTACCTGATGATACCACACAAAGTACCACAGGAATATTAAGTACCACAGGAACTCGTGTGGTAGTGTCAACAGCTGGCTGTGGTAGTTTGTATTTCCTGTGGACCTGATGATACCACACAAAATACTACAGGAATGTAAGTACCACAGGAACTAAAAAGGTAATCTCTAGACTCGTGTGGTAATGTCAAAGGCTGGCTGTGGTAAGTTGATATTTCCTGTGGTACCTGATGTTACCACACCAAATACCACATGAATATAAAGTACCACAGGAATTCTCTTGAGTATAATATCAAGACTTGTCGGGTTATGTCAAAGACTGGCTGTGATGTCCTGTACCTTGTGTGTGGTAATCCTGTGGTAACTGGCTTGTGGTTTTTATTGTATCACTGTACTGTAATACTCTAATTACTTTGTAGTATTCCTGTATTTGATGTTGCACCATTCTTTACTGAGTCATTGGGGTTTCACTACTCCAAACTTAAAAAAACACAGTTTTCAATCATGGTTTTAATACAGACCAATTTGTGCTGAGGAGTTATGCATACTATAAAAACAAAGCAATTTGAGTAAAAGAACAAATACTCTGAAAAATTATTCTACACATGTACCGTACATGGTAATAATTAGGCAGTCACAGTATAGATTGAATAACCAAAGCAGGAAAAGGACTGTGCAAGTTTATTTAAGACAAATATCACATAGTGCTGCCACTTGAGGGCGCTATACGATCTTTGATCAGCACCCAGACTTCGCGTATGTAAAATGAACACCTTTGTGGTTAGAGCCCCTTCTCTTACATGATGAGTCATTAGTTTGAAATGAAAACTCAACAGTTCCAGCCGACGGTTGAAATGTAGCTAAGTAGTCTGACTTGTTGTGTTGATGTTTTATTTTTAGTGCAAATTATTAAAGCTTCCCATTTTAAAGTGGAAGGTTTTTGCAGTGCAATTTAATTATACAAGCTGATAGTGTGAAACTGACATGCTGATCAGATGTGAATTAAACAGTAACACTCGAGAACAAGAAGGAATCATCGATCAGATCGGGATGTTGTGCTTGCCTTGTGAAGTTGTGTCATCAGCATGCAGAACTATTGCAACAAAGCATGATATTTGGTAAGTGTTTTGTTGAAAACAGGATTTTAAGTATACTTTTCTTGTAGAAGTGCACATGTACACGTACTACTATTACTAAGTTTTGGTATGTCAGGTTGGCACATGGTTGGTTGTAGTTTTCTAGTCTACCAACATGGCAACAAATACCAGTGAGTGTTATTTTTTCTTTTATGGAAGAGCCTGGCCTGGGTCGATCATAGGGGTAGTGCAGTCATCTAAAACCCCTTAACTTAACTGATTAGTGCAACATTTATCATTTTTGATTGTTATACTTAAGTAATATGACTTGGTTTAATTAAGCTTAACAGTTGGGTCTTTAAAATTTAATTATATTCAATATAAACTTCCATGGTCACACTCACATGGCGGTTTGGGCTTGGCACTGGTCAGTTATGCTGTCATGCATATTCAATTGCATGTCTTATCGCAGACCGCAGAGTTGTGCAAACCATGTAGTTCTGGCAATTTTTTTAAATTTTTCTTACACAATTTTTCAATTTTGTTTTTCTTTTACAGTTCTTTGTGCTTCTCTCTCTGAGGAAGATGACTAAATCATCATCACCATCAACAGAAACGTAGAAATGGAGCATGGTGGCATTTCTCACAGGACCAGCATTGGGTTTGGGCTACTTGCCCAAGGCCAAGATAAATATTCCAAAAAGAGATTAATCCTGTGGTGTTGCAATTTCCAAGACTTACTGTCGATTACAATAAAACTATGTTTTTTCCTAAGTTTAAAACGTAATTAAAACTGCAGTACAATTGCAATTATATTGAAGTAAAATGAGTCTAAAAACAACATTTTTTAACTGCCGTGTGGCTATTCTTTGGTAAGTGGTGTGTGGTATTCCTGTGGTAACAGGCATGTGGTATTCCTGTGGTAACAGGCGTGTGGTATTCCTGTGGTAACAGGCGTGTGGTATTCCTGTGGTAACAGGCGTGTAGTATTCCTGTGGTAACAGGCGTGTGGTATTCCTGTGGTAACAGGCGTGTGGTATTCCTGTGGTAACTGATGTGTGGTAATCATGTGGTACCTGGCTGTGGTATTCCTGTGGTAACTGGCGTGTGGTATTCCTGTGGTAACTGGCGTGTGGTATTCCTGTGGTAACAGGTGTGTAGTATTCCTGTGGTAACAGGCGTGTGGTATTCCTGTGGTAACAGGCGTGTAGTATTCCTGTGGTAACAGGCGTGTGGTATTCCTATGGTAACTGGCGTGTGGTATTCCTGTGGTAACTGATGTGTGGTAATCATGTGGTACCTGGCTGTGGTAATCCTGTGGTAACATTACGTGTGGTATTCATGTGGTAACTGGCGTGTGGTAACTGGTGTGTGGTAACTGGTGTGTGGTAACTGGCGTGTGGTAACGTGTGTGGTAACTGGTGTGTGGTAACTGGCGTGTGGTAACTGGTGTGTGGTAACTGTCCTGTGGTATGTCCCAAAAAAACCACAGGAATACCACAGGAATGTTCGTGTGGTAAATTGTGTGGTAATTTGTGTGGTAACTTTATGTGGTAATACCACAGGAAATTTTTATAAGGGATGTGTTTATGCCTTTAAAGGCCCTGTACACTATTGGTAAGATCGAAAAACACAAATGTTCACAGATTCACACATAACTTACATGATTTAAAGTAAGTAATGGTAGAAATGGTTCCTTCAAATGTTTCTGCCTAAAATGCTATCGTTTCTGAGAAATGAATAAAACAATAGTTTTTATCGCGCGCGATAATAAACTCGATGCTTGAAAAACAGAAAACACATAAGGTCTCTTTTCACTATTTTCTCGTGACCTCGATGTCCAATTGAGTTCAAATTTTAACAGTTTTGTTTGTTCATGCAATATGTTGAATCACACAACATGAACACTGTCTGTGACTATTTTGTCAGCTCTACCAATCCTGTATAATACCTTTAAGTAGGAATAATATCATGCATGGTGCTGGGTACATGTACATATTTAAAATAAAGTTTGGGCTACTGTACATGAAGCATAAAAAACCAATATGTATCCAAACAATCTTGTTTAAGTTTCATTTTGTTTTTCTTTGTGAAATTCTAGCAGAAGAAATACAATATTTGTACACTTTCCTGAACTGTCTACCTTTATATTTTCAAATATCAATTATAATTCAGTTATATGTGTGTATGTACATTACCCCCTAAGAACATGTTTTGTCAAGTGCAAAACGGTGCTCGATGAACACCTCCTGATGTGAAATTCAAAAATGTAAAGCTTATAACATCAAGATGATTAAAGAGTGAAAATATTGTTACAAACTAATCCAAAAAACAAGTTGAATATTTTGCTGAATATTCAGTGTAGAGAGAACAGAGTATGGAAAATCTGGAAAATGAAAATGCCGCCGTCCTGGCTGAATGTCGAATATATGATCCTTATGAAGCTCTAAAGCTAATGCCACTTGGTCTTTGTTATTCTGTTTCTTGTGAGTTCCTGATGGCTTCCTAGATAATTGGCTGTTAACTCTTGTTAAGATTGTGTCAACTACCTGAGCAGAATGGCTGATCCTGTAAATACTCTTCCTTGTGATTTTATCCCGAAGCCCTCCACAGCTTTCCTTAAATACACGGTTCTGATGTTCCAGTTCTCTGTCCACCTCAATATTGTGATGAGGTTTACCTGTCTTGTTGACAAAACGATTCCATGTTAGCTCGTACGCGAGGCGAGGTGTTAGGAAACACTTAACTTGCGACAAGAGCCGAAGTACTTGGAAGCTGTACTTGGGTTTTTTTGCTGCCTTAAAATGGAGAATTTAAATAGAAGGATAATTCTATCTCCATCTCCCATCTTGCGAGCATCGGTGAAGTCATAGGCGATCATTCCTAAACATAAAGCTGTTCTTGTGTAGTTGAACATTGCATCCTTTTCTGGCCCAGGTAAAGACTTGTCTTTGGTTTGGCTGACTTGAAAACCTGGATGCTTTGTCCGCATGTGATTTTTGAGACCTTTCCTTGTAATATATTTCTTCTGACACTGTGGACAAGACATAACCGTTGAATCATGGGATAGCTCATCATTGCTTGGAATAATGTAGCGGTCTATAATTTCTTCCAGCACACGATGAACATATTCTCTCCTGTCATGATGTATGGCATAAATGAACTCATTTTTGGAGGGCTCATCAGACAGAGATTCAAGACCAAAATAGGTCATTGCAGCTGCAATGACCAAGGCGACGGTGTATTGTGTGATAAGGTCAGCTGCTGCGTTGAAGTTTTTCATCGGGTCGCTTGTGACATTTATAGCTTCTAAAAAACTCCGTGCTGAGTACAGTGTTCCTTTATCACCGCTTGAAGATGCGCCATACAGGTGAAGCCATATCACCTTCAAATAAGGGACAAGAAAAAGACAGACCTTTCCAGTTACATGTATCTGTATCAATGTAAATTTCTTTTAACAAACTTTGTCGTTTCTTCCATTCAAATTAGAGTAATGAAAGTGTGCTAACATAGTTTCATTGTAGGATGTATCCAGAATCTGACAATGGGTCTGAGTGGGATAAAGGTTTAAACTTCCTGTAGAGTAAGGGGAAAGGGGGGTTGAGCTTGTTTTTTTTTGGATGGCACACAGGTTCAAAGATGGAGTTCGGAAGAGCTTCTTTGTTTCTGTCTGAAACATACATAGGATTGTACCCATGTTGAAATGGGATGATGTATCTTGGCTGTGATGTTTATTTACACACACGATTTATCATGTTTGTAAACTAACAGCAGTTTATGAAAGCCAGGATACATCAATGACTTTGGAAAGCCAAGTCATGACAGTCTACATGTAGTTGGGAACTTCATAAAACAGTACTTCTTCAGAATGAACAAAATCTTGGGGTTTTATCCATTTCAAAATCTACATCTTCCACCAACCAAGCTTGATTTAATAAATTTCTGAAAAGCAAGGCGCACAGAATCAATATGTACCTGGTAAAAATTCCCCAATACATGAAAATCAGCAATGACAGGAACAAGGCCCTCGAGTGGTTTACTAGATGTTGTCGAGTTACTTTGCTCTCGCTTGCAGGAACTCTCCCTTTCACATGTAAGAAGATCCCCTGTACTGATGATAGGTGTTACTTTTTCACTTCCATGTCCTGGAACATATTTATGTAGGTGGTCCAAGATGTTGTATATGCCGTCTGTTTTGTTCTCATCCTCCATCAATACCCCAAGATTAACCTTTACATACACACAAAATAAATTAATTTAGCTGTGCTGATTCCATCATATTTTATTTATTTTGACAATCTGCCTATACTTTGGGGGTTCAAATGGTGATTATCTGATGATGACATCTTATTGACATTGCCAACACTGACTTTGCAATGATTATGGCTCTGTCTGTTATGGTAAAATTTAATTTCTATCCAGTTAAGTAGGCCGGCTGCAATGAGCAGCTGTTGGCCGAATATAGTTTGGGTTTTTTTCTTAATTTTTTAAAAATATGTTATTATACTTTCTTTACTTATTTATTTATTTAAAGGAACATTACAGAATTGATATGCAAAAAAACTTGTAAAAATATACTTTTTGATCACAGATTTACATAAAACTTACACGGTCTAATGATGATGATAGTAGAAAACATCCCTTGAAATATTTCTGTCTGAAATGTCATATTTGATGAGAAATGAATAAATTAATTTTCCGATTGGAGTTTATCGCTCAGTGAGCGTTTTATCCATTTGTTGAATCTATATGATTGCATGCAAATGTGCAATCGGTTTTTCACTATTTTCTCGTGACCCAGATGGCCGATCGATCTCAAACTTCAACAGGTTTGTCAGTTTATGTATATGGTGGATTACATAAAGTGCTTACACTGCCAGCAACTGTTTTGTTAGCAAAAACCAATTCTTTAATGTTCCTTTAAATATATATATACCGCCCACTAGTTTGGTGGAGATTTATCGATGATATTTTCTCCATATGGTGTGGTGGTCAAGACAGCTTGGATGAGTTTATCGACCATATAAACTCATTCCACCCCACCATAAAGTTCACTACTGAATGCTCTCTCACAAGTGTGAACTTTCTAGATGTAACCGTAACTAAATCCCCTAATGGCATTATTACGGATGTATACAGCAAACCCACTGACACCCACCAGTATCTTCTCTCCAACAGTTGCCACCCTAGTCACTGTAAGAAGGCAATTGCTTACAGTCAGGCATTACGTATAAGGCGTATCTGTTCCACAGATACCTTGTACAAAAGTCGTTCATCCGACCTAAGGAAACACCTTGTTTCAAGGGGCCACAGCGAACGCAGGGTCCAACTTGCCATCAACAGAGCCCTCAACATACCTCGTCACACTTTGTTGACCAACACGAGAACAAAAAAAGCCCCGACCAAGAGAGTTGCCCTAGTCACCACCTTCCACCCTAAACTGCCTAAACTCTCATCAATCCTCAATAACAATATGAATATACTTCACTCCTCTAACAGGTTATGCTCAGCAATCCCTGAGCTCCCCATGGTTGCATTCCGCCGCCCTAAAAACCTGGGAGACATCCTAGTCAGGGCTAAACTCCCACCAGGTACATGCCAAACACCACCCATAACAGAAATACTAGGTTGTCACAAATGTACCCGCTCCAAGTGTAGAACATGTCTCTACATCAAACCGGCACTTAAAGAAAAAGAACGGTAACAGTTAGCCAGTGGAGAAAATATGATTTTTAAAACAACTTAAGAATGGAAAACAAATCAATCATTGAAAGAACAGGTTATTACCAGTAATTGTATTTATATTACATAAAATAAATAAGTAGGAAGTAAATGAAGTGGGAATTTATTTGACACCGGTGTTGATGTTAAGTCCAAAGGGTTGGACTGTCTTAAGTTGGTGAATCCAATGCGATTCTCTGAGTTTGCGGTGTGTGTCATCACCATTGCAAGCCTCAATCACCATAAGTTCAACATCTTTGACGTTGTGATTGGGGCTGTTGAAGTGGATGGAGACGGGGTACTGTTTCTTGGTCTTTATGGAAGAGACATATATATATATTTTATATATATAAAAAATATATGTATATATTTTGGGGGCGGCATTCAAGTTCTCTCTCCTGACCCTGGGTCTTTCAGTGAGGATTACTTACGATTTTAGACTTCTGCTGCAGTTCCGCTATGTGTTTGTGATAATTTGGACTGGTGATTTGTGCTTTAATCCAATTCAGCGCTGGAATGTTCTCGCAAATGATGTTGCCTATGTGTGTGATCCAATTTTGCTTCAATTTACTGTTGTCGGACAGTGTTGGGAGAAAATCAGAAATGTCAATGTTATCGACAGCTGTTATTTGGTGGTCATTTGGCAAGTGGTGCGATGTAACTCTGTTTTGTACAGCAATCATCTGGACCATGTGATGATCTGTACCATGCTTCTCTCTTGAGGTGTAGCGGGGATGAACAACTATATCCACATTATCCATGACAAGTTGATATCCAGTGTCAGATCTGTTTTTATTGAATTCATCAACTTGTTCTTTAGTGCCACTGTCTTTTAGTTCTTGTTCTTGACAATCAGCCTGAGAAGTTTCCTTTGCCCACTGTATTACTTCCTTGTCGAAATCAACTCCAAAATCTAACTGCCGCTGCATCACTGTTTTATAACTTGTACAGATGTTTCGATTTTGAAGATGTCGAAAGGCCGACTTCTTGGCACCACTCTGTTTTAGAACAAGTGAGGTCAATACTTGATGTGCATTCATATTTTGTGACCTACAATTAAGGAGGATGCCTGCAGCCGTTGTCACACCTGGGGTGAGTGTTTCTTTAGTTTTCTTTACGTTTCGTTGAATCTGAGAACTTTCTGCAACATCATGAAGAGTGGACGCCAGCAATGGTGCTTTCAGTTGCAGTTCAACATCTTGTTGAATAAAGTTGAACAGATTGAGGTCTTCAATGGTGGACTCACGGAAGAGAGAGTGGCTATCTGGATCACATAGGTTATCAACTTCTTCAACAACAGATTTGATGAAATTGCCTTTGATGTCATCTTTGGCTGCCTTCATAGATACAACAAGCTGTATTGCTTTGTGGTGATGACCTGCACATAATGCAGCAGCAACATGAATCCACGGGCCAGTCAGCAGTCTATTCTGTGCTTGATTTTGGTACTGTATAACTACCTGTAGATGATACAAAATACACGAACACAAAAACAAGATTTATAAATAAATAATCTAGTGGGCCAAAAGAATTGAGCTTCTGCACTGCGTGTTGATTTGTGCTTGGAAATTGTTAGAGGTCAAATGCATAGTATTACTATTAACATTGAATTATCATAAGTTACAGCTTTCTTTATAAAATTTAAAATGTTGTACACGTTCTAAACAATTATTTCCCTTACCTCGGCTTTTACAAGATTGGTGGCATCACTCTCCTCAAAAGTGAGTCGCTTCTTCAGTGGCTATAAAGCAGAAATAAAAAATAAATAAACATTAATTAAGTTAATTACTTTAGTTTATACTAGTGAGGCTTGTGAAATAGTGAGAGATTGGCAGATTAAAACACCATTAAAAAAACAAAACATGGTAGGACAACGGTATGATATGAGGCTAGGTAAACTTTTGTGAACTAGGTAGGTAAAGTTGTACGCTACCAGTACTGTACTAACTGACTATTCATGCTAATTATGACAGCGACCGAGCTTAATTTACTATCTAGAACTTAGAAGTTACTTACTTTTCTGGTTGAGGGTGTTCCAGGTGACTGAACAGCTTTCCTCTTTGTCTTACTCTTACTGGTTTGCTCGGGAAAAGACCTCATAACACCCCAAAAGTCAAACTGCATGATTACCGAGTTGGTGCACCAATGTACAGGGTCGTCACGAATATTATTGGCCCCTCCCTGTTAGCGACAGGGGTAACAAATACATACTCCTCGTTGGTGATCAGTTTACCAAATGGATGGAAGCTTACCCTATTCCTGACCAGACAGCGGCAACAGTTGCTCACAAGATAGTGTACGAGTTCATTTCAAGGTTTGGCGCTCCCCTTGACATTCATTCTGATCAAGGCCGAAACTACGAATCCAATCTCATTGACAAACCTCGGTTATTTCCTTCTTTAAATTTATTGGCTGTGACCTCAACCTGCATATACAATCAACAATTTAAATGCTGAATTAAATAAGTTATGTGACTTTGTACTTGAATTTGTTGTGTCCCTAGAAACCATTATCTGTAGAGAACATGTTCTACAAAGTGTTATCATCTTTAAAAAAAAACTTAAAAAAAACATTCTTTTGTGCATTACATTTTGTTTAAATTTCACATCACAGCTCTGTATAAGTTTTTAAAAAGTCCCCTGTGACGATTTCATAACTTACAAAAAAAGAACCATATAATATCATGTTATAATTGACATGATGTATATGCATTAAGACCACGGAATGCTCTTTAAACAATACAAACTGTTTGTATCAATTATTAATGAAGTTCAATAAAGAATTAACATGTAAATGCACATGCAACCTTATTGTTCTGATGGATGTCAGACAACTTTTCCGACTGACAACTCGACGAGTTGGAAAACTCGACGGGTCGAACAACTCGACGGGTCAGACAACTCGACGGATCAGACAACTCGATGGGTCAGACTTACTCGATGGGTCAGACAACTCGACGGGTCAGACAACTCGACGGGTCAGACAACTCGACGGGTTGGACAACTCAACGGGTTGGACAACTCGACGGGTTGTCCGTTCTAACGTAATACAACTTGACTTTTGATCAGACAACTCGATGGGTGGATGGTAAATCCTCATGTCATGGCAGAAGATTCGAGGGATACAAGTGTGCAGCTGACCGCAAATGGGGCTGTTCAGCATGGGGGGGGGGGCGATCGTATTGTACTAGGCACGCATGGGCGTCTTCACAGGGTGGGGTGGGTTCGCAGACTTATTTAATTTAATATGGGCGTCCGTTTAATGAATGTGTATTATTAATTTAAACTTATTTATCTTTTTTTAACTTTGTATTTTTCTTTTTGTAGTGTTGTGCCAGAGAAAAAGTTTAATAAAATAAAGTAAATAAAATTACCACTTACAAAATGTAAAAAACATAAAATATTAAAATCATGTTTACCGTACCACTAAGTGATTAAAGGTACGCTATTTCAATGAGTATATGGTGCTTATAACAAAGTCATTGTAAGGGCAAGATGGAAGGGGTAACCCCAATGATTCCCATTTTGAGCTCTTCACTAAAACTGGATGTCAGTAACGGAGATCAGCCATTCACCCGTCGACATGTCTTGGCGCTCTGTCGAGCTGTCTCACCTTCGAGTTGTCTGACCCGTCAAGTTATCCGACCCGTTGAGTTGTCTGACCCTGTCGAATTGTCCGACTCGTCGAGTTGTCTGAACTCCGTTCTGATCAATCTTTTCAATACTTTTGATACTAAAAACACACAGATGCTCTTTAATGGTTTTGGAGCAAAAATAATGGTAAGATATGAGATGGAAAGGTTCCTTCTTTCTTCAAAGAAGATCTTGACCGAAGCATTCTAACTCTCTTCTCAGCAGGCTGCAAGTTCTCTTCTCTGGTGTGAGACGTTTCACTGATACCTGGTTTGAAAACAAAAATAAAATAACAAAATTAAGTCCCGCTTTAGTTAATACTTTTTGAAGGCACCAATGGTGTTTATTTTGAATGTAAATGATTATAAATAAACATAACCGTTGTTATGCATGGTGGGGACCATTTTATGGAAGTCTTAAGCCACTACAATTGAATAATTTATTTCAAACTGGCTTGATTTCCAATGGTTCGGTTTAAATGTTAAAATCATGGCGCCGACGATTTAGCGATTGCCAGCTCCAAGTTTTTTTCATAAAATTACACCAAACGAGCGCACACATTTTCAGAAAAATCTTGGCATAAATTTGTGGGTTTCTATCCAAAAAATAATATCACCTCCGGAAATTACATGGGCGCAGCCATAAGGCCAAGAAGCGGAGGAAGTCCAGCGTATTGGCACTATTTATGGTAGGGGCTAACCAAACAAGAATGTTATGAAAATTAAACACGGCATGAATTCACTTTTTTGTGAACTGAAAAACATTGGCTCAAACAGGGCCAGTTTAAAATAACAACGCCACATGGGCTGACGATATTTATTTCTACTAACAATTACTAATATTGGTGTCCATTATTAACCATGTACCCATTCTAATCTTACCGGTTTCTACGCTACGTGATCATTCACTATTTTTAAATTATAATAATTATAGGGAGTCATACACACTAACGAATGTTCAATAAACAACTTAAAACAATTCTCTAACCTTCAGCAGCAGGAACAGGTTCTTTGACTCGCGTCAGCTTCGCAAGTGCTTTGAAGCATCTGTGAGTGTGAAATATTGGTAGCACTTCCGACGAAAACCACCATCGTTGCCGTTGGGTTTGACTATCACAGCACAGCTCTATCTAAGAAACACCTCGCTATTTCAGCTGATTTCCCGTCCAATTCCTTCCAAATATATACACAGCGTCTGAATTGTCCACGATACTTCGGTCATAGATGTTACGGCTTCATTACTTTCACACAAATGGGCATAACACCGTAAATTTGAGTGTTCCTCGCTGTCTTTTTCGGCCATGTTTTGATGTTGACAACATGGCGATCAGCTTGTTGATACTGTGTGTTTATGTAGAGCGCGTTTTATGGACTTGTACATCATCCAGATTGCGCACATTTTGCTCAATCTGAAGATTGAGCGCCCTATCTCATAACGCAGAACCAGACTGAGAACCGCACAAAGAGCAGCGCACTATTCAAATTGAGCAAATTTGTAAATGCGCTTTGCTTAAACATAATACTTAGCAACTCGTCGCTTCGTACATCCGCACGTATACACAAGACCAATTTTGATTGGTCAACTTAGGATGAAAGACCTATTTTCATTGGACAACCTAGTCACGCTGGCTCGATCTCCGTATATCTTTGCACAATTTAGGGCGATGTTTGTCCTCAAATTTAGAAATAATGTGCAACATTTGGGCGCGGGAACAAGCAAAAAGTGTTATTTTGTATTATTATCTTCCATTTTGAGTGGTTACTGAGTAGACCCCCGGTTGAAGAGAACAAGACTGTAAGATACGACCGGACGGCCCACGGTCTACATGTCATGCCCGCCATCCCCGTGATGGCCTCCGCCTGTGTCGGCACGGATGCCCCATCGCCTTGCTTGGATGGACCACCCCGTCAGTCACGCTCAACGGAATACTGGAAGAGTTACGACATTTGTCCGCCCGTATGGATAAATTTGAACAGCGGGTAAAGCAAAAGACGAAGGAAATCGCTCAGGATCAATCCCTGCACATTCGTGCCCATGTGTCTAGCGAGATCCGATGTATGTTCGCCCGCCTAGATCATACTGCCAGCAATAATTGACAGTTGAAACCTTGCGCTATTGCTCCTGGTTTCGCCGCAACTGAGTGATCTTCACCCGTCCAAGCTTGTTTTACACTATGAACGTTGAACTATCATTACCTCCTATATTGTACTGAAACTTTCGTTTTTTGTGTGTGTGTAGCTAGTGACGTTTTTCATGGGAGTCTCTAATCGTATTAGCTCCCTTTTGTGTATTCACATAATGCCTTCTTCTTTGTTTTTTTAGTTCACATATGAGCAGTGCTTATAGTTGTTGGATTGCCTGCTACACTGATTTATCAAATTAACGCATAGCGTATAGTTTTATATCCTTGTTTTGCTTATGTTTATTCGCTTTTCCATCGCTATAACGTTACTTTCATGAACTTCCCTTGTTAAAAAGCAGGAGTTTTTTCGAACTAGGTAGGGGAGAGTCTTGCGATCCCGCAACAAGCCTATAAGAGTTAGACTTGAGTACTGTACATGTATATTCTTTAGTGTATAATAAACCCAAGCGTACAGCCCACACACACTAACACATCAGAGCCATCCCACAGCTCATGATAACCCTATCACCACTGTACAGTTGTTACACTGAGAGAGTTAGCATAAACCCATTCACAGAGTAGATCATTTTAGAGGGCGTGTTCTTAAAGATCTACTTCAGCAATAACTGCGAAATAAAACAAATTGCTGAGTCTTATACATAATGTTATTAAGTATTCTGACCTTGTAGATTGGATTGTTTTAAACATATATTTTTTTCGTAATTTTAACCGGAAAAAATAATCCGATCTTAGGGTTTTTAAAAACTCGCGCGCTTCCATGGCTCCCTCCATAGGCACCATGCATGTCCCATACTGAAGCACGTGTATTTACGCGCACCACGAACCAACTATAAGATACGTGGGTGAACCAGCGAATGATGACGTACTTGTAAGAAAGGGGAAACCAGGAAGTAGCGACGTGTCGTGTGTTTACACGGTAACTATGTGTGATGATCTCATTATTCGAATACATTCACCAAGTTAAGACGTGAGAATTGACCATGCCGAACTCATGTTCTGTTGGTGGATGTGGGTAAAATTCCGGAGGCGGCCGCCACTTTAATCGCCCCGAATTAAGAAAATGTTGGGTCTTACCTGTCCGGAAGGAGTGGAGAAAAATATCCTAAGTATGAACAGGCCGTTGGAAAAATTGGAAAGGCGTGAAAAATGGGCCGAAAACCGGCCTACGCGACGTGAGAAAATGGCCCAACGCCATTTTGTATCGTTTTCCTACTGTGTGTGTGTTCGCGCGTTTTGCAATTTCTCCAATCAGTCGGTCATCGTTCAATGCGCGATGGAAATTCGATAGGACTATTCGATTTCTGGAAGGGGTAAACGCAGATGATGTTTAGGGGGGAAATTAGAACTAGGTACATTAGCACACGTGTGTTGATGATATGAATGTCCGTAAATTAGAAGATGATGTTTTTATTTAATAACGCGCACGGAATCTGTTAAGACCGCCATTTTATAGACCCATTGCAAACGCGCAGCGCACTTGAACGCGCACCTCCTGGTCGTCATTTTGGGTTAATAAATAGAGCAAGTGTTTCAATAAATGGCAATAGTTGTTGTTTGTTATTATTTATTCTATCTTTTGATTTATTGTGTGGCTTTCTGATGGAATCAGCGCCTTTGGAATTATTCGGAGGCGGTAGTCGGGGACGGTTCGGTTTAAAAACGTTTAGGTGGTTTATATAACAGCAAGATGTCACTGAGGATTTGCTCAAAATGATCCGTGGATGCATTTTGGCGCTGCCACAGGTACTCAGCTAGTCGGAAACCGAAGCCGTCGGTAGAGCTGGTAGCGTGGGTGCTGGGCAGACTCCTTTTGATCTGCCACCACTGGCACTCGATATTTTGAGTATGAGCGCCAGTGATGGGATCCACAAAATTCAAGGAGTGATTCACCGTGAGATGCTGGAAATTTTACTGACTGAGGCAGTCGTAAGCTTTCCAACAATCAGAAATGATTGTGGATCCAGCGGCAACATATTCCTTAATTAAAGGAATAAGTGTCGCTGAATCCCGCTTAGCCACCTCAATCATGAAAATTTCCTTTGTCTCACGGCAAATGCCGCCTAACACCCACTTACCCTCAACCACACGACCTCGGTTGTACTTTCGACGGCCGAACTTAGACTCGTCGATCTCGACAGTTTTCCCTGGGCCGCCAATCCCCTTGCTGCACTTATCCTGGACGGCATGAAGACAAACTTCGCGGCAAAAGGTAAACCAGTCCACGACAGTTTCAGTACTTGTACTTTCACCGCCGGGGACTAGTTTGTTGCTGGTCTCCTTGATTGCCGCGTCGGTTGTCGATCGTGCCGCCCAGTAATAAGTGAGCTTGGGGACTTTCTTCAGTGACATCTTGCTGTTGCTAAACCAGCTGCCATGGCGGATACTACAGATGCGGGACCGTTTCCGACAACCCCGATTGTTGCACCGCCATGTGTACCCGTCACCTCGGTCCGCTTTCACGGCCCAGGACAACGGGTGACGGCAGTACCGACAATCGGGGGCGTCGGAAATCAGTCCGCGTTCTTTGCAGAACGCAATTGTCGAATCCGCCGTTGCAACTGTCTCCAGCAGTCTCTCTGAATTCCACAACGTGGTCATTATGAGCACGGGTGTCGTAACGTACAACACAAAAAAACGCATAGTTGCGAGGCCTATATCAACTTGAAACTTTACATGTAGGTAGATTCAATTCAATTTTTCAATTCAATTTCAGATACATTTATTTCCATTTCACTGGTTTACAATAAACATAGGCATACAGATTAACATTAGATCTAGTAATAACAGAATGATAATTAGGGAACTGAATAATAATTGGTGAAATGGAGGCAAACCCCGATAAGCAGCTGCTTGTGTTGGGGAAGCCTTATGTTTAGGACAGAAGACTGGACAAAAAGCAACAACAACAGAAACAGACATATGGAAGAATAGGGACAAGAAACAAGACAAAAAACAGATACAAACAATCAGACAATTAACAATTAACGTGGTTACGAGTAAATAACGGTAACGTAATAATGAAACGTACTTAAACAGACCAAACTAGAATTATTATAATTAACGTCGAAAGGTAAGTTAGTTTAACAGATACATTTTAAGTTTATGTTGGAACGAGCTGAGAGATGGGGAACGCCTTATAGCATCCGGTAGCAGATTCCAATTAATGGCACCAGAATATTTAATGTTACGCTGGAACGATTGAGTCCTGTGGATTGGGAGATGTATTTTTGTTGAGGATCTAGTGCTGTGATTATGTACATTATAATTGAATTGAAAGAAAGTCTGAAAGTAATCGGGAAGTTGCTTGTTGCTGTATTTGTACATAAAAATGCTCTGTTGGTATTTATGGATATTGATAATGTTGAGCAGTTTCAAGTCTTTGAACAGATGATCCGTGTGAGCAATATAATGAGATTTTGAGATTAAACGGATAGATTTCTTTTGCAGTACGATCAATTTGTTCATGTAAGTACGGAAAGTGTTACCCCATACAATATTACAATACGTCAGGTAAGGAAGTATTAGCGAACAATACATGGTGCGAAGTACTGTGGTGGGAAACAGATGTTTCAACCTGTTCATGATACCAATGGATTTGGCAATCTTTCCTGCAACTTCGTCTATGTGACATTTCCATGTTAGCCTACTGTCGATCACAACACCAAGAAATGTTGTTTTATCAACTCGCTCAATTGGTTTGTTGAGCAGTTGAACTTCGAGATTTTTGGCGCTGAACCGTTCGTTTCTGCTTCTAAATAACATGTAATTACATTTCTTGGTGTTGAGAGACAGACGATTTGCATTCAACCAATCACATACATATTTCACATGTTGGTTAACATTTTTAAACAAAGTAGGCAGGTGCTTGTCAGAGAGTAACATGTTTGTATCGTCTGCATAAAGGATAAAAGAAAACAGATCAGATGCTTTAGAAATATCATTTATATAGAGGATAAAAAGTAAAGGGCCGAGTAGTGATCCCTGTGGCACTCCATAAGTGATATTTTTTAGTTCAGACAAAGTACAATTATATTTAACACACTGAGAGCGACTGTCAAGATAGCTTGCGAACCAATCATGTGCAATGCCTCGGATACCATAATAATCCAGCTTATGCAACAGTACATCATGGTTGATGGTATCGAATGCTTTTGATAAATCGAGAAATATTCCCATGGCATATGCATTGTCCTCAAATGCATCAACAATCTTGCTGGTCAAGTCAATCAATGCGGTTGATGTCGAGTGATTGGTTCGGAATCCATACTGACTATTACATATTAATTTGAATTTATCTAAGAAACTCACGGTTCTGTCGTACACAATTTTTTCTAGAATTTTTGAGAAACACGACAGAACAGAGATTGGCCTGTAGTTACTCAGCTGAGACCGGTCACCACTTTTGTAAATCGGAGTTACTTTAGCAACTTTTAATTTATTTGGAAAAACACCACTACACAAAGAATGGTTGAAAATGTGACACAATGGCTCACTTATCTCCTTTATAACACATTTGACCACTCTTGGGTTAATATCATCAATACCAGCAGCTTTGTTATTTTGAAATAACCCAGAAATTTTGTGGATTTCAAGTTGACAAGTGGGTTTAAAGTAGAATGACTGCCTGCTTGGGTCGTTAAGGTCGTCTAACGAGGGTGCAATTTGAATGAAGTAGTCGTTAAATGCATTAGCGACTTCACTACGGTCTTTGGTTTGCTTCCCATCCCAGTTGAAAGTAGAGTCAACCATCTTTTGTGTGCGTGGCTTAAGAAGGGTATTGATAATTTTCCAAGTTTCCTTGACGTTAGACTTAGCTTTGATGAATTTGTTGTGATAAAAGTTGATTTTGGCTTGTTTAATCACAGCAGTAAGTCTATTTCGGAACAGTTTGTACCGTTTCTCATTCTCTGTATTTGGGCATTTCAGATATCTTTTATATAACTTGTTTTTACATTTGGTAGACTGTAAAATACCATCAGTCATCCATGATTTTAGTTTTTGGTTGACATTTGCTTTCTTCCTTGGGAAATGCCTGTTATAGAGAGTTGAGAAACGAGAGATGAACTCATCAAAGGCAGCGTTAGGATTTTCGGTTGAGTATACTTCATTCCAATTTGTGTTCGCCAAGTCCCGATGGAAGCTTGAGGTAGTTTGACGAGTTATATGCCTATAAAAGTGCTGATAATTTTCTTCTTTGGAAGACTTATTGTTCAGCTTGGTAATTTGAAAGATGGGTAAGTGATCGGTTGAGTCATCAAACAGTATTCCTTGTTGCGTTTTCAGGTGATTTCCATTACAAATAATATTATCGATCAGGGTAGCAGTTGAATTGGTGATACGAGTTGGCTTGTTAATAAGAGGTACATAAAAGTTACTAAAGAGACAATTAATAAAGTTTTGAGTTTGATTGTGCTGGTCATGCTTCAGGAGATCAATGTTGAAATCGCCCATGATGAAGGACAGCTTATTTTCTTTGCCATTGAAACTGCGTGAGTATCTTTCTAGTTGTAGTACTTCCCCGTCTACCTTGTCGATCCGCTTCATGGCCTCGTCAAGAAGTGGGGACAATTTGGTCACCGTTTTAGATGTTGCTGTCGCTTCTTGTTGCAGTTTTTTTATTGTCGTATTGGTGAAGGCCATAGAATCTTCCATCTCTGAATATTTAGCCTCTATGATTTTCATTCTATCAAGCAGATTTCCCTGATTTCTTATCACTGTGTCAAGCTTACTGTGAATGTCGGAGAGCATCTCTATGAAGTCACTGCGTAGGGCATTGAATTCTTTGACAGGGCTTAGTTCCGGCTGATCAGGCGCCATCTTGGTATCGGGAGTTGGCGTGGATTTCTTCTCTTTTCGTGGAGGCATCTTGATTAGCTTTACTGGATGTTTATTGTCGATACTAAACTGCTGACGATGATCAGTACATATGATTCTTCCAGGTCTGGTTAGAGGCTAGACAACGATGGCAAGTTAGATCGGGTTAGACCGGTGATTTTTGCGGAGCGAATTACACACACGTCTGTTCAGGTGTTGGCCATATAGCTAGAAACTGCTGGAGTAATCCAAACCGAACTTCAACCAAGATAGCAGGACTGATTGCACAAGACAAAGCTCCAGCTCGGCAACAGTCAAATACTATGGGTAGCCAGAATTTTCATCAAGATGGATGTGAGAGATGTGGCCATCATGGTAGCTATTCATCACCAGCAACTGAACAGGTACATGTAGCATTTGTTAATGTAGCTGAATGCTGTACAAAAAGGGGCTATGTCACTCTACAGTGTGGACATAATTTACCAATCATGAGTGCAGCCTGCAAGGCAGAGTTTGTAAGAGGCATGCCAGTCACTAAAGGAAAAGTTGGTAAAACTAACGAATTAGTTTCTGTTTTGAGAGACACAGGCTGTTCAGGTGTTCTTATCCGTAGAAGCCTCATATCAGATGATCAGTTAACGGGAACAAGCAAATATTGTATATTTGTTGACAACACAGTTCGACAATTACCAGTTGCCACTGTTAGAATTGATTCACCATATTTTGTTGGTTCCATAGAAGCAGTGTGTATGGAAAATCCCATATATGATGTGATTATTGGAAATATTCCTCTAGCCCGTGATCCGGGTGACCCAGATACGAAGTGGAAATGTAGTGACGACACGACTTTGACAAAATCAAGAGGTGATTTTCTTCAAGTGCATGCTGTACAGACAAGATCACAAAAAGCAGCTGAGGAAAAAACACTTCCAGCACTGAAAGTGTCCAGTCCCTTGCCAGAGGTAACGGCAGATGAGTTGCGTCAAGGCCAGCAGACTGATTCAACACTTGAACGGGTGAGAGAGCTTGCAAATTCAGGAGAAACCAAGATTGGCAAAGGTAACAGTACTTCCAATTTCTTCCTCAGGAAGAATTTGATCTATCGTCAGTTTTGCAGCCCAAGAGTGGATAATGGCGATATTATCACGCAGTTAGTGGTTCCCCAACCTCAAAGAGTTCTAGTTATGAAATTGGCTCATCAATCAATACATGGAGGCCATCAAGGGTCGAAGAAAACATCAGACAAGGTGCTATCAATTTTTTTTTGGCCTGGTGTGCAGTCCGATATTCAGCGGTATTGTCGCTCTTGTGACATTTGTCAGCGGACTATCCCTAAAGGAAAGGTCACTAAGGTACCACTGGGTCACATGCCATTAATAGACAAACCATTTCAACGTATAGCAGTTGACATTGTAGGTCCCATTTTTCCAGTTACAGATAGAGGAAATAGATATGTACTTACCTTGGTTGACTACGCTACACGATATCCTGAAGCAATAGCATTGAAGAGCATCGAGACGCATAGAGTTGCAGAGGCACTGGTTGAAGTATTTTCAAGAGTGGGTGTTCCCCGAGAGATTTTGACCGACCAAGGTGCACAGTTCACATCAGGTATTATGAAGGAAGTGAGCCGATTACTATCCATCAAACAGTTGACAACTACACCATACCACCCAGCATGCAACGGCCTCGTAGAAAGATTCAACGGGACTTTGAAGCAGATGTTGAAGAGGTTATGCGCAGAGAAGCCAAAAGATTGGGACAGGTACATTGGTCCACTCCTATTTGCGTATAGAGAAACACCACAAGCAAGTGTTGGGTTTGCTCCATTTGAACTTTTGTATGGTAGAACAGTCAGAGGTCCCATGGCTATACTTAAAGAACTGTGGTCAGACGATGTTGAGACTCCAGAGGTGAAGACAACCTATCAGTATGTCGTAGATTTGAGATCAAGAATCGAGGACACATGCCAACTAGCACAAGAGGAGCTCAAAAAGTCCACTGAACGGTACAGTAAATACTACAATCGCAAGGCACGACCACGCCAGTTGAAGGAAGGAGACAAAGTCCTACTACTGCTACCAACTGACAGAAACAAGCTACTTCTACACTGGAAGGGTCCATTTACTGTGGTCCGAAAGATGGGTACTTGTGACTACAAGATAGATTTTGGGAATAGAACAAAGACCTTCCATATCAACCTGTTGAAACAGTATATTGAGCCTGTCACTAATTCTGATCAAATTTCTTGTTTTCTCAGTTCATGTTTACCAGAAGGAATGTTTGACATTGTAGCAACAGCTGTCATCGAACCAGAATCAGACGAAGGTCCTCAAGATCGCCAGGTCCTTGGCAATGACTCCTTAAAGATCCCGGCACTCACTGCAAAGGAGACTGTTAGCGATGTTAAGATATTTGGAGAATTATCAATCAGTCAAGTTCATGAGGTAAAGTCATTGCTGAAAAGTTACAGCCACGTTCTAACTGATTTACCTGGTCATTCAAGTCTAGTCAAGCATGACATCAAATTAACAGTATCAGAACCAGTACGATCCAAACCCTATCCTCTACCGCATGCACTCAGAGACACCATCAAAGAAGAAGTTCAATCTATGATAAAGATGGGAGTGATAGAGATGTCCGAGTCCCCATATGCATCACCAATTGTACTAGTTATGAAAAAGGATGGGACACAAAGGTTTTGTATTGATTTTCGACGACTTAACCGTATTACAATCTTTGATGCTGAGCCCAATCCAGATCCTGAGGAAATCTTCGCCAAGTTGTCAAATGATAGATATTTCACCAAAATCGACCTTAGCAAAGGATACTGGCAGATTCCCCTCCAAAATTCAGCAAAAGAGAAGACTGCTTTCATCACGCCAGATGGTCTTTATCAATTTCGCACCATGCCATTTGGGCTTGTCAATGCCCCAGCTACTTTCAGCAGGATGATGCGCATGATGTTGAGAGGTATGACTAACGTATGTAACTTCATTGACGATATTTTGATGCACACCAAAACATGGGAGGAACACCTCAACGTTTTAGACGGTCTCTTTAAGAGATTAGAACAATCGGGCATCACAGCCCGGCCAACAAAGTGTTTGGTGGGTTTCAACAAACTTGAATACTTAGGCCATATTGTAGGACAGGGTCACCTTGAACCGCTTCCAGATAAGCTAGTAACAATCAAGAATGCACCGAAACCAAAGACCAAAAAGCAACTCCGATCATTTTTGGGTTTGACGGGATATTACCGGAAGTTCATCCCGAACTACGCTGCGATTGCTGCACCTTTAACTGACAAGACTAAGAAAAGAGAACCGACCAATATCCAATGGGGACAGAGTCAAGATTATGCATTCCAGACCCTAAAAGAGAGGCTTGTCACTGCACCAGTTCTACACTTACCAGATTGTCAACGCCCTTTCTTACTCCGCACTGATGCTTCTGACATTGGTATTGGGGCTGTTCTTTTACAACGAGAACAAGAAACAGATTTTCCAGTGGCCTATGCGAGTAGAAAACTTCTTCCACGAGAGTGTTCTTACTCCACAATTGAGCGTGAATGTTTGGCTATTGTGTGGGCGATTCAGAAGTTTCAGTCTTATCTATATGGTCGTGAATTCATCTTGGAGACATATCATCAACCATTGGTTTACCTTCAGCGAGCCAAAGTTACCAATAGTCGAATTCTTCGTTGGGCTCTTTCTCTGCAGCCATACAGATTCAGGATTGAATGTATCAAGGGCAGTGAAAATGTTGGAGCAGATTACCTTAGCCGAAAGCTGCATTAAATTCGTCTGTTGTAGAACTGTTTTCAGGACAATTAAATAACCAATGATCTTGTGTTTTCCTTGTATAAACAGCAATAATGTGGAAGTTTGTATTTCAGAAAGACGTTGTGAAGTACTGTTGACCCGAAGCCCAAAAGAAAAAGTTGTATGTTAATAATGAGTTTGATTTCTTTATAACAGAAGAAAAAGGACTTCCGACTGAAGAGACAGCTGTGTATATATTAATATCTCTGCTTTGTAATTACAGATCGAAGTGGAGAATTCTGGTGAAAAAAATATATATATATATATATATATATATATATATATATATATATATATATATATATATATATATATATATATATATATATATATATATATATATATATATATATATATATATATATATATATATATATAAAATAATAACAACTATATATTTTTTCTCAAGGGGGGAGATAATTGTCAGAATTCCCCTTTTATTGCAGTGTTTAAATGTTCCACTAGAAGTACTGGTGAGCCTGTTCATGCATATTCATTGACTTGTATGCATATTCATTGACTTGTATAATTTTTTTTCAATATTCATTAACAAGGGCCGTGGTTTTCTTTGTCGTCATGTAAATAACTGACTATTTTGTTTAACAGTATAGAGAAGCTGAGCAGTAAGTTCCACCTTTCCTTTGTGTGACACATACTTTAAGAGATGTTCTGCTGTTGTACTCCAATTACAGAGTGCTCAACAGATTCTAGTTCCTTGCATGCAGGTTCTTTCAGGTCTGATGAATGAAGTTAGGTTTGGCATACCAAGGTTAGATTTGCATGAAAATAGATTTTTGCTAGGTATAAGAGTGATTTTTGGGTGTGCCAGGGTAGAGCATTTTTAAGCATGATCGTGATGACATGACTGAGAGAGAGAGAGAGAGAGATTGTCTGATCTCCATGAGCCGCCAGCGATAGATTTTATCTATATGTTTTAAGGCTGCCACTTTTGCTGCACCAGAAGCAGGTTATTTATACAGACTGCTTATAGGCAATTGGGCTGAGCAAGCGGAGAGCGGTGGGATCGGCAGTCCAAGATTTGGAACGGCATGAAGAACCGTAAGTTGATCTGTGATTTATCATCGAGTTGTATTTGCAGTCGAAGATTTATAAAGTGTAATTTTGATAAATGTTAGAAATTAATAACCAACAGTTTTAGTAAGAAGAACTATCATTGAACCAAACATTTGAGATATTTCGTCTTGTGAACCATTTACATTCGCGGACAATATTACTTTGTATGTTTGGCAAATCTTTCTTTTAATTATTAGATGGCCCTATAGCCGTATCTTATACACGGGGTGTTGGCGCTTGAGGACGAACCCGTTTCTGGAGGTGTACCTTGTAATCTTGTATGGGGTGGTATGTGAGTTCGTCAAGCGAACTGTTTAAGCCTACGTCGAAGAGACGACTCTGGGCACTGCAGAGGAGTGGGCAAGGCCGAACTCCAAGCTTTTGAATACCACTACTACTCATGGTGCAACGTCTATGGATAGACATATATCCCGGTGAACTCTGTATTCTGTATTTTTGAACTGATACCCGGATCTTGTTGGAAACTCAAAGCGGATACACTCAAATAGTTTTTGGATGATCTAATTTATGTGATGCACTCTATGGGTGTGGCGCTACTCATATGTGTATGATCTTAATGTAATACTAATATAAATGTAAGTTTAGAGTAAATACTTTGGTTTCAACAGATGTGTCACTGAAGTGAGTATAAGTAGTAAAGCATACAATCTTTATTTTGGGATCTAGTGGGATCATAACCAAATTCCTTTAGATTTGTTGTGGTGTATTTTCAATACTAAGAGAAGGATTTATTTTGAGGAAACTAAACAACAACCCTCGAAGAGTTCATTGGATTTAGTAAAGTGCATTGGTTAATTTTATTGTTAACCTCAATCAATTTGTAACTGGACAATTTCCATTCAAAATATGTATATATTTTGTGGGTTAATTCCATCCATCACATTCATTCTGGCTAACAAGTGTAAATATTCAGAAGTGAATGAAGTCGAGTGGTGAATTAAAAAATCGTAATTAATGATGTAAATACTACCTGAATTTGTCACTGTTATAATTATTTTGTGTTTGCAATCTAATCTTTATTATCTTTCCGGTCGCAGTAAAAATGGTCTTAGGACAAACTGTGACACATATCATCACAACAATCATTATTGTCATCATTCATATCATTACAACATTCATCTTTGTCATTATTGTCATCATTCATATCATTACAACTTTGATTTACATCATGGCTGTCACTGATAGCCTGCACATCTGCAAGTTTCTCAGTAACGTCCTCAAGCGTAAACACTCGAGTCGTTTCTTCATACAACTTTGATTTATATCATGGCTGTCACTGATAGCAAGCACCACATCTGCAAGTTTCTCAGTAACGTCCTCAAGCGTAAACACTCGAGTCGTTTCTTCATACAACTTTGATTTATATCATGGCTGTCACTGATAGCAAGCACCACATCTGCAAATTTCTCAGTAACGTCCTCAAGCGTAAACACTTGAGTCGTTTCTTTCATAAAACTTTGATTTATATCATGGCTGTCACTGATAGCAAGCACCACATCTGCAAGTTTCTCAGTAACGTCCTCAAGCGTAAACACTTGAGTCGATTCTTTCATACAACGTTTTATATCATGGCTGTCACTGATAGCCTGCACATCTGCAAGTTTCTCAGTAACGTCCTCAAGCATAGACACTTGAGTCATTTGTGAAAAGAAAGAACAGATCACAGAAGAAGAGACACAAGTGGAAAAACAAGTAGTAAAGTCAGAAAGAAACACACATCTGTCACAGCACATCCTTCCAGCTCGCCTCAAACATCGCATAGCCTTCTCCTCCTTCCTCCAAGCAGCTGTATACTTCGGCATCTTCTTCTGAAAACAAAAACAAACAACACACAAATCTTAATGCTTTGACTGCGTGTACAAAAAACAAGAACTGTAACAAACCAGTCCATATGGCCACAGCAAATTTACTGCCAATTGAACTTTATTGCATTACCATGAGCCATGGCCACTTGAAACTCTGCGAGCCAAAGCTCCCAATTATAACCTAGCTGTCAACAAAAGGCTCATTGGAAGGCAAGTTTTAATTATAGGGCAATAATGTCTGTTTAGGGTGTGTGGGGATGGTTGTTGGAGTTGGCAGGGAGTTGGTAATGGACAGGGGAGTATGGAGGGCGAGGGAGTGGGAGGCAAGGGGAGTGATTGTGTAGAAGTGTAGAGCAGTGCACAATGTGGCTTTTTAAAGCACTTTTAATTATAGGGCAATTAAATCTGTCATGGTGACCTGTTATTGAACTCACCCCATGGATGACTACACTGTCTCAAAGGGTCTTCTAATAGAGGATTTAAAGAATTTGACTAGAATTTACCAAAAAAGTTCTTATTTTATTGACAGAAACACAAAAAGTGCCTTCCACTACTGCCCCCCCCCCAGCTTGACGCAGGGATGTTATTAATTAATAAGTAATTCTGGGCCTACAAAGTATAACTGTCACGGTGTCCAATTAAATTAGCTCACTGGTTTTCTCATCAACCATTTACCATGATTTAGCGAGTTTTTCAATTAAAATTTGGCCGATTTATCATTTCTCATGTTTATTGGTTCAGAAAAGGAAAAATGCAATGCACAAACTGCCAATTTGGTCGAAAAGTTGAATAAAAGAATACGAATCGTCCACATCCTCCTATTTCCTAAGTTTTCCATTTAACCACAAACCCTGGAAAACATCATATTTATAGCAAGACTCTTCCACACAAAAGACACTTCAGAAAGCTTAGCTTGTGAATCAAACAATCAATATAGAATCAATGAACATCACATAAAAGCACTGCAGTCAAAAGACAGCAAACTAAACAGTTGCACCACTGATTGACCACACAGCTCTTGTATACACTATATATAGTAGGGATCTATACCAATCTCAACCACAGCAACATGACAATACAACCATAGTTCCATGCACAAAGGCTGGACATGTAACTGATCTGGCAACAAGGTACATGTACACATACAAAGATAGCATATCAGGTTGCTGTAAAACACCTACTGCACAAATGAAACAAAACCTTTTCACTTGGGAGTAGCTTGCATCAAACTTTCACCGTTTTTTGTTTTACAAAATATCGACATTTCGGTAAATAATGGAATTTTCAGAGCAGAACCAAAATCACAATGGACAGGTGGTCTAATTTCATTGGCCTAATGGAATGGTCAAAGATGGAGCAAAAGCAACTACCACATGCATTTCAAACCCAATCGATCGGCGACCAGCAGCATTATTATTAATGAACGTCGCCGCTTTATTTAGCGCTGAACAACAGTGAACTGTATAAATAAGTACATACTATTCTAACACTAACCTAGTATTACACTGACAATCAAGGCTAAATACAATTTACTACCTAGGCGAAAATTAATGTCAAACTCAGACTAAGACTTGGTCAGACAAGCATGATTAAATCCCAAAGAAAAGAATTCAGTGAAGTGCGTGAATAATGTTAACGTTCAAACAAGCAAAAGTCGAGGGGCCAACAACAACATGATAAAACCATCATTTTAAAAAGTATCATAATTATCGTCTTTTTTTCAAACGTTTCTCTACAAATTCACTTCAAATAAAACACACGAACAGGTACTAAAATGCATAGCACTGAAAAAAAAAAAAAAAAAATCACAAACACATAAAAAATGTACTACTCTCAACAACTTCTCAACCCCCTTACTCTACCTTCGTTTGGCAAATCAATTCTGACTACTTTAGGCCTGATCACATGGGGAATAGATAGTTCCCTCTATCTAGTATAACGAACAATACAAACCTTGAAGACTGGGTATACGACCATCATGATCTCAATTATTTCCAAGTGATATACTGCCCTCTATCTGCAGTCCAAGATCTGACTTCACACCCTTAGGTCTTGTGCGTACACCTTTCCGTGGTGGTTGTGCGGCATGGACGGCCCCGGCCGGAATTTTTGCAAAACATAAGACAAAATTAAACACTTCTGCAAACTTTAATTTAAAACAAACACATTCCATCGTTATTAGTTGCTTTGATTCCAACAAATTCACCAGTGAAATATCAGGCTGTGACGTTGCAACAAAAAGTATATTCGAACATTGGGGGCAGCTTTGGTCCCTCGAACATTACTTTAACGCGTGAAGGAAACAACGTTCGAATATACGTGCAAGCCGTGCACAGTCTATAAACAGTCCAAAATATCTATAGAATTGTTATTGAAACTGCGTACACTGCGTAATTTTAGAAAATCAATTTAATCATACTTTCTTTTAAAAATAGATGTTTCTTTTGTTTGTTAGAGAAATCTATGGCCATTAAAATAAAACTCTCCGATGCTATAAAATTCGCCTATGCTATAAAACTCGCCGATGTTATAACACCCCTTACAAATATTCTGCCTTTTGATTGGTTTAGAGCGTGTCACATGATATGTCTTAGTTTTACTAGAAACCGCGCGCGAACCGCGCGGTACTAACACACCGCCGCCGATGTACTATTCAACGATAGCCTAGCAACCGATGTACTAGTGCATGGATACCCTGGTACCCTGACTACATTGACTTCAAACATTTATTTAAACGAGCTGCTTGACAATATCGGACCAGGTGTAATGAACAAAATATTATGTGCACTTGAAATACGGTTTAGAGAACGAACGTAACAGCAGTAGTCTGGTACACCCTCTTATTTTGTCGAAACTCGGTATTTCAACGTAAGATTTTACAGTTCTTGATTGACGATTGATTGCCACGTACGTAAAGTTTGTGTGAATTCATTTTGTTAAAGTATACAGATATAATCAAAGGAAGAGGTGTTATAAAACAAATATTGACTGCTTTGTCTCGTGGCGTAGTAAAACTAGTCACTCTCGGTGATCCCCGGAGCCGCCTATCTTCCCTCGGCTTCGCCTCGGGAAGATAGACTGCTCCAGGGATCACCTCGAGTGACTAGTTTCACTATGCCACTCGAAGCAGTCAATATTTGTATACTATAAAATGTTTAACCCAAAATAATTTAACCAGACCATTTTCCATATGAATTTGTTGTGTACAAATATGTAAACTTATTTTCCCACGTAAATAGCTCATACCATACAGAGTACACACACACAGCGAGCGTGGTCCGTGCGCGCCTAAACGGTTTCATGGTAGATACCATTGTGTGGACAGGGGTGTTGCCGTGTAACTAAATAAGTATCACGTTATTAATGCAAACAATTTGAGGCAGAGAAGGAAATGCGACATGTTATTGTTATTAACAATTTACTAATTAAATTGTAACCAACTTTCCAGCACATTATGAACACAACAAAGAGCAACGCTGTTGCTAAATAACAAAT
The DNA here is from genome assembly GCA_032158295.1 of Pycnopodia helianthoides. NCBI lineage: Eukaryota > Metazoa > Echinodermata > Asteroidea > Forcipulatida > Asteriidae > Pycnopodia > Pycnopodia helianthoides. Next base: position 13,163,325 of record CM063262.1, read on the forward strand.
TTACTCGTGCAAATCTGTTCAACCCTGAACCAATGGTGGTATAGTCCATGTCATCGCCACACACAAAAACGTACACACAACCAGCGGCACAATTTTCATCAGTGAAGCAAAACTTAACTTGCCATTATAAAAATGTGTGACACTATCTTAGAAAAAAATGTTAACAAGAAGAAAGTGTATACATTACTGATTCTGCCCATATAAGTTTTGCCAGTGAAACCTTCCTATTAGTACATGAACTTATCATTTTAGAAAATGGTGTTGTGGTTTCTTAGTTGACACTGCGGAAGTTTGTAAAACAGACGTTTTAGCAACGGCTTTTTAGAAGCTGTAAAATAACTTTTCATTGGTCTTTAGTTCAACTCAAAAATGACGTTGGTAAAATTTGTCCAATCACAAAATTTGTTAGAGCACTGTGTTGGTCAGTATGTAAACTTTCCAAATCCGTTTCGGACTAAGGAATCAGCCGTCGGCTTGTTGACTTATGGTCGAATTAAGAGCCCTCATGCGACAAAAAAAGACAAATTTTGTAGCACTCTCCATAGGAAATGTGACCGCAGTTGTACGAATGAACCCCCAAAAGAGGTGGCAAAACATATTTCATTTGAAACCAATGTTTTACGAGTCAAAAGAGGAGGTTTTACCCTTTGTGTTTCCGTTTTGGACTAAGCTTTACGATAAACGGTTGCAAAGTTACAATAACAATCATGGCCAAGAACCCCGGTTTTGAAGAAAATTTGTACACAGCGAGGCACGGCGCGCGCCCGCTGACTGTTTGAACAGATTACTTTACATCACAAATTCATATGATCCACATTCCCGCGCCTCGTTTTGAGGTCTACAAGCAAGATCATGTTCTCTCTGTATGAAAAAAGTTTGACCAACAGGCCTTCAAATTTTCCTGACGTCAACAGCGCCTACTCCTTAGAAATTAAACAAACATTAACTTATGTATATTGGATCAACTTCAAATTAACACCATGTTAGGACCGTAATGCAACCTCCATCAGGTAGTTGTGACGTCATGATGACGTCGTCAGGTGTCAAAATACAGTAGCAATTACTACACAGAGTATTACACCATTTGACCTTGATTTCCTGTTCAAACCGGAAGTTGAAAATTTCAAATTTCATACTATAAGAATTATTCATAGTTTTAACGCACACACTACTCACAAATGTTACATCATGTTGTAGGTCCATAAGCGTTCTAAAACATTGCCACAGAGATGTTACCTATTTGACCTACAATTCCGGTTGAGATCGGGTATGCATTGACCCCCTGTTAAACCGCGGGAAAATAACTGCACCGTAAACACACACATTGCGTGATCTAAACCAGTTGCATTGTGAGCGGCTTGTCGTTCTATTGTCCGCAATGTTTCAAGTCCAAACATGCTTGCACTCTAGTCTCTGTTCAAGATTCACGCAACCTGATTTTGGCAATAGCTTTGTTAGTGTCTAAAACAGCCGGCCATGCTAACCTCGCTAACAATCAAACGTCAGGCTTTTAATCGTGTGCTCTTTTAAACTTTTGCTAAACTGTGTAGCTTGTTAGGCACGCCACAAAACAGTAATAGCCCCAAATTCAACTAAATGCAATAGCTCACTTGTTGACACAACACTGACCCCATTGATAACCGAACACCTCATGTGTTTGTTCGTACAAACACTTAAGCTCTAGTTTTTTTAGTTTTTCTTCTTCTCAGTCGGCTTTGCCCACAAAAAACGCATAGTTGCGAGGCCTATATCAACTTAAAACTTTACATGTAGGCAGATTGCAACTAGCAGATGATACAGAAATTGTGGCGTCATGATGACGTCATCGGGTGTCAAATTACAAGCAATTTAAGTTCAAAAAGTGACGTCACGCCAATGCCTGTATGTCTCTGAATATTATAGCCTCAGTATTCATATTTGATGATGTCATGATGACGTCATCAGGTTTGGAATTACAATAAATCAAAGTTTAATATTTGTAAAAAATCATAACTCGTGAACCGCATGTTGGATTTTTACAATCGACACATCATCGGACAGGTCGTTAAAAGTTCAACAAAACCTACAAAATACTTGACCCCATTTGACCTTAACTTCCGGTTCAAATCGGAAGTTGAAAATTTCAAAAATTCATATCTCAAAAACTACCAATTATTTTAGTTTATTTTTGGTATCAAGGTGTAGAACGTTAAGCCTGCTCAAACTTTTGCACTCAGATGACAACATTTTTATCTTTACATCAGGTCGAAAAAGGCGCACGTTTAAGTTGACCCACAGTGACAACGAACGATAGTGAAAGAACACAGGTACATGTACACATATAGGCACACTGTAGGCTTTGCGTAGTGGCGAATTTTGTGCACGTTTGGACATGTCAAAGTTCATCGTACTTTTAACAATGGCGCTAACAAAAACACGTTTTTTTCATCATGACGTCATCGGGTGTCAAGTTACAGTAATTCAAAGCTTAGAACTTAAAAAAATCATATCTCCTGAACCGCATGTCATAAAGTTGTATTGTTTGTTTTGTCTTGTAGCTTACAGCACTTGTGACATTTTGTTCATACGGAAGACCCAACCCTGACCTTTACTTCCGGTCCAAACAGAAAGCGCAAAAATTCAAATAATCATATCTCCTGAACCATATGTCATAAAGTGTTAATCTTTGTGCTGCTTGCTAGGTTAAAACACATTGTGACATTTTATTTGAAGCATGACCCGACTTTGACCTTCCCTTTCGGTCAAAACAGGAAGTTCTAACTATACGAAACTTTAGTCTCTGTTCAAGGTTCTCTTTGTCAGTCTTTAAAACAGCCGTCCATGCAAACCTCGCTAACAATCAATTAACGTCAGGCTTTTAATCGTGTGCTTTTTTAACAGACTTTTGCTAAAGTGTGTAGCTTGTTAGGCACCCCACAAAACAGTAATAGCACCAAATTCAACTGAATGCAATAGCTCAGGCGTTTACACAACACTGACCCCATTATAATGGCCGAACACCTCAGTGTTTGTTCGTACAAACACTTAAGCTCTAGTTTGTCTTCTTCTTCTCAGCGTCGTTTGTCCACAAAAAATAGCATAGTTGCGAGGCCTATATTAACTTGAAACTTTACATGTAGGTAGATTGCAACTAGCAGATGATACAGAAGTTGTGGCGTCATGATGACGTCATCGGGTGTCAAATTACAAGCAAATTTAAGTTCAAAAAGTGACGTTAGGCCAATGCCTGTATGTCTCTGAATATTATAGTCACAGTATTCATATTTGGGCATATGATAGATCTAGACATGGGCAATCTTTGAAAAGTTAACATCAAAATCGTATGACCTTTACTTCCGGGTCGTTACCCTGGGTCGAAGTTTGCCTTCGGGTTTTTTTTCTTGAAAAACATCACTTTCGGGTTTATTTACAGCATAACTCAAGATTGAAATTGAATTGAACATTGAAACTCATCAGGCATTTGAACCTTAACATCAAGACAACACAAACTTGATGACGTCATCAGGTTTGGAATTACAATAAATCAAAGTTTAATATTTTTAAAAAATTATTACTCGTGAACCGCAAGTTGGATTTTTACAATCGACACATCATCGGACAGATCGTTGAAAGTTTAACAAACCTTACACAATACTTGACCCCATTTGACCTTAACTTTCGGTTAAAATCGGAAGTTGAAAACTTCAAAAATTTATATCTCAAAAACTACCGATTATTTTTAGTTTATTTTTTTGTCTCAAAGTGTAGAACGTTAGGCCTGCTCAAACTTTTGCACCCAGATGACAATATCTAGACCGTTATATCAGGTCGAAAAAGGCGCACGTTTAAGTTGACCCACCGTGACAACGCACGATAGTGAAACTGAAAGAACACAGGTAGACAAACGAACGTGCGCCTACACATTGCATGCACTGAAGGCTGTGCGTGTTTCTGTGCACGTCGTTTGGACATGTACAGTTCATCGTACCTTTAACAATGGCGGCACAACACTGCAGAAATGAATTTCTCTCAAACTGTTCTATGTTTGGCGTCAAATTGTTCCCTCTTCGCCCTTCTGGTGGCTTGATGGTGATTATGGAATTGAAGACTTAGTTTCACTGAGATTTCCACCTGCTTCAGTGATTCGTATCACTTGTATTATATGAGAAAGTTCAAGCAGAAAAAGGATTAACATTTGTTATGTTTTGACCACACACCGAATGAAATGAACGGACGTAACATCGGCTTGTCAAGGGCGTTTTAGACCGGCACTCACGGCATTGTTTATCGGCGCGACACGGTGAACACAACGGTGAGCTTCGTTTCAACATAATCACTTTTTCAAAATGAATGTGTCAAGTAGTGACGTTTTTAAAACTAAGGATCGTTTAATGATCATGGGGGAGGAAGAATAGGTCAATGGGGGATTGGTATGATTGTTGGCTCTGTCACTAGTGTCAGAAAATGGTCAGATTTGATGGAATGTGTTCCATCAACTATATCGTATTAATATTATTATGCCATAAATATGTTACAACCTTTCGATGAAGTTTCCCCAAAGGTTAAGATTTATAAGTTATTCACTTCCAAAGCAGTATGGGCACCTTCCACTTATTAAATTATAATCTTGAAATGTTTTAAGTCTTGAATTTTGTTTATTTTACCAGAACATATGGAACAGAGTCTGATGGCGGGATGAGAGTCTGATGACTGGGTCAGGACTGGTACACAGAAAGGAGTTGCAGCTGTCAATATAAGCCATCTTTAGTCTTCACTGATCCTGTTAGTTGTCAACTATGATTATACCTGGCCAAAATCATGATTATGGATGGTCTTTTCTTGAGAGGTAAATTTACAGTAGTTTATTGAAAGTTCAAAATGACACAAATTGTTTTGCAAGGTAAAACATTTCCAAAGGAATTGAAATAAAACTTCCGGTTGAGCCCATTTTCCTTTTAATTTATTGCATTTTTTGTTGGTATGGATAACATGACTTTGCGTAACTATTACTGTGAGACTTTCTATTCAAAGAAATTTACATATTTTTGAAACATTCTAAACATAAGTTATTGTAAATTTGTTCATGCATTTAAAATATTGTGCTATGATTTTTATAGTGTTATATGATTTTATTTTATTTTATTTTTTTTATGAAAAAATGTCTGAAGATATTTTCATCAAGTCATACTCTGTTCATTGTTTTGTTTATTTTATTTTTTTCTCAGAATACAGCACATCCAGTACCGGAACGGACTACAGTGAAAATTGTGACAGTTGCTGTTATGTTCCATTCCTTAATTCCCTGCCAAGTCACTGTATCATGCACCATGGAGGTAGAAATAGTATTTGACTCAGTTTTGTTAATAGTCTAACTTCACAAGAGGCTTAGACTTGCATCTTCATGATGTGCCTTTGTATTGCATAACTATTCCAAACAAGTGTCTTCTAAGGTTTAATTTTGTCTCAAGTCTAAATAAACAAAACGTTCTGTACGGAAACCAATATTTAAAAATCAAGCAAGCCATTTATAAATTGCGACTGAAAGCTTACACAATGCTTGGCTTATTTGAAGGTTAACATCATCAAGTGTAATGAACAATTATTGTTCATCCACCGATACGTAATGAGAATCCAAATTTATTTGAAATCCGTTGAACATTTCTAATAATTATAGCTTAAGAATTTCAACTTGAACAACATAGCTTGTGTGAACTTGTGATTTATGATGAACCAATAAAGAATGAGTTTTCATTAAACAATAAATTAGCTTTTAATAGTGAAAGGCATACTTGATATAGTTGTGTGTGTATTTCAAAGCCTCTTATCGAGATCTGCATCCAAGATGAAAGGGAACTCACAAAATGTATGCTTTGTATTAAATGACAATATTGAACCTCTGCCCTTTCAAATATATATTTGATGACGTCCCTCTTGTGACAAATATTGTTTCATAAAATCGTAACTCTTGTAATGGAAATAAACATGAAATCTTGCACTATTACTTCTGGTTCAAACCGGCAGTTGAAGTTTTATATTGAATAAAACTTTTGAACCAGGCAATATAAAATTTGTTAGTAAGAAAAACACAATTGTTTCATCATAACGTCATCGGGTGTCAAGTTACAGTAATTCAAAGCTTAGTACTTAAAAAATAATATCTCCTGAACCGCATGTCATAAAGTTGTATTGTTTGTTTTGTCTTGTAGCTTACAGCACTTGTGACATTTTGTTCATACGGAAGACCCAACTCTGACCTTTACTTCCGGTCCAAACAGAAAGCGCAAAAATTCAAATAATCATATCTCCTGAACCATATGTCATAAAGTCGTAATGTTTGTGCTGTCTTGTAGCAAACTACACTTGTGACCATTTATTTAGACGCATGAACCCATTTTCACCTTTCCTTCTGGTCCAAACAGGAAGTTCAAAAATTAAAAATCATATTTCCTGAACCGCATGTCATAAAGTCTTAATCTTTGTGCTGCTTGCTAGGTTAAAACACATTGTTTCATTTTATTTGAAGCATGACCCCACTTTGACCTTCCCTTTCGGTCAAAACAGGAAGTTCTAACTATACGAAACTCTAGTCTGTGTTCAAGGTTCTCTTTGTCAGTCTTTAAAACAGCCGTCCATGCAAACCTCGCTAACAATCAATTAACGTCAGGCTTTTAATTGTGTGCTTTTTTTAGTAGACTTTGTTAGGCACCCCACAAAACAGTATTAGCACCAAATTCAACCGAACTGAATGTAATAGCTCGGGCGTTTACACAACGCTGACCCCATTATAATAGCCGAACACCTCAGTGTTTGTTCGTACAAACACTTAAGCTCTAGTTTTTTTTTTTTTTTTTTACTTCTTCAGCTTCTTCTCAGCGTCGATTGTCCGCAAGTAAAGACACACTTCCCAAACTCACATAAACTTGAAACTTGAAACATTGTTAGATATTCATTAGTAGAAGATATATTTTTTAGTGACGTCACAATGACGTCACCAGGTGTCAAATTACAAGGTTTTTAAAGTTTTAAAAGGACAATTTGCTTTTTGATGTAACTTCAGCAATTTGAAAGCCTTCATATTTAGGCATCTGAGAGTTCAAGATTTGGGCAACATTTAAAAAGTTAACCTCAAAATCGTATGACCTTTACGTCCGGTCGTACCGGAAGGTCAAAATCTGCCTTTGTGTTTTTTCGTGAAAAAATTATATTTTGGGGCATTACTCAAGATTCAAATTGAATTAAACATTGAAACTCATAGGACAATTGAAACTTAATATCAAGACGACACAAACTTGATGATGTCATGATGACGTCATCATGCTTTGAATTACATTAAATAAAAGTTTAATATTTGTAAAAAATCATAAATCGTGAACCACATGTTGGATTTTTACACTCTACACATCATCGGACAGGTCGTTGAAGATGTAACAAACGCTACACAAAACTTGACCCCATTTGACCTTGACTTCCGGTTCAAACCGGAAATTAAAAACTTCAAAAATTCATATCTTAAATACTAGTTAACTTTTCAGCATGATTTGTGGATCAGGTTGTAGAACATTAAGTCTGCCCAAACTTTTGCACAGAGATACCAATATTTTGATATTTACATCTGGTCGGAAAAAGACGATAAAGCGCCCGTTTAAGTAGACCCGCATTGACGACGCACGACAGTGAAAGAACACACGTACACATACGCTGTACCTGTACATTGCACGTTTAGTTAGGTTTACGTTGGCATTGCACTGAACAGCTACATGTTGGAATACATTGTCGCCGTTGTTTCATCGATATTGCATAACCAAAGATAGTCCGTCTAATATTTGAAAAATTCATAACTCCGGAACCACATGCTGAATTTTACAATCCACACATCATCGGATTGATCGTTAAAAGTTCAACGAACGCTACACATATCATGACCCCCATCTGACGGGAAGTTGAACATTTTCAGAAATTTGTATCTCAAAAACTCCATAATTTATCAAGACAAGATGAGGAGCAAGAGGTAATATAGGTATTTATTTTTTTATTGTGTGCGTGACATGACTTGACCTCTACTTCCGGTCGAAACCGGAAGAAACCGGAAGTTGTTTATTTTATTTAACGGTGTTATAGTCAAGCAAGGGTCTGGTTTTAAAAAATAAGACAAATGACGTCATAAAAGTCAAGAGCGACCTTTAGCGGCAGGTTGAAAACAGTTAAAAATACACCTTTACTAGATGTCTGTGGCGAAGTTTAGGATAATTGTTTCAAAATTGGTATACATAATGACCTTTATGCAGACAATTATATGTGTGAAGTTTTAGATTGATGGCGTCATCATGTGTCACGTTGTATTGACTTAAAGATTTACTTTTTGAAGCCGTGTTTCTACAAAACCACAAGTTCGACTGAGTTGAAACTTGGCATGTTTATAGACAGTAATATTGACCACGTAAATCTAAAGAACAACATGATGACTTCATTCTTTTTTTGTTACAAATATTTGAAATTTTGACAAATTATTACGGGTATTTATTGACCCGCTGTCAAACCACGGGAATATAAATGAAAACACACACTGAAAACACACACAATGTGTGATCTATACCAGTTGCATCGTGAGCTGCTTTTCGCTCTATTCTAGTCTCTGTTCAAGGTTCACGTAACCTGATTTTGGCAACAGCTTTGTTAGTCTCTATAAAGCTTTGGTCGCCAAGCTGAAACTTTGCATGTATCCAAATTGGGATATGTTACATAAAAAAAAAATTGTTCACACGACGATGACGCCATCAAGTGTGATAAGACGTCACCTTAAAGGTGCAGGTTCAAGATATATATACTGAGTAGTACATGCTTGGTCCTGGGGAAAAAAATACGCTTCCCGAACACCTTATTTTAGTGCTTGCAACAAAAACTTATACCTAGTACTTCTTCTTCTTCTTCTCCCCCGTCTTTGTCCACTAACAAAAGCACACTTTCCAACTTCATATCAACTTGAAATTTCACATGTAGTTAGATATTCATTAGGGGAAGGATCCGCTTTAGTTACGTTATGATGACGTCATTAAGTGTTGAAATACACTAAATCAAAGTTTATTATTTAAATAAATCATAACTCAAGAACCTTGAATTGGATTGTTACAATCTAAACGTTATCGGAAAGGTAATTAAACATTTAACAAACAATACAAGATTGTGACCCCATTTGACCTCAACTTCCGGTTCAAATCGGAAGTTGAAAAATTCAAAAATTCATATCTCAATAACTACTTATCATTTCATTACAATTTAGCCTGCTCAAACTTTTGCACAGAAATAATTTCAATATGAGCTAAATTTTGGGTCAAAATCAGACGTAAGAGGCTATCTTTTGTTGTCCCGCATTTACTGTGTATATGCAAAAGCACTGTGGCTGGTTGTTCCGCTCCATTGATCAGACGGTTCATTGATCAGAATGTCCACAAAGCCTGGTTTGGTATGAGGCTGTGCAAAAAATGCTAAATGACAGCACTTTTGTCATCCAACTAAGACACACTTTCGGTGGTCTGGTGGTAAAACATCTGCTCTAGCAATGCAGCTGTCTTGGGTTCGAATCCCACCCGAGTAATATGCCTGCTTTGTTTTTCTTTTTTTACGCAACTTGGGAAAGTACTAAGTATACAGTGCTTAATACAAATAGGTTAAATGGGTTATGAAAGTCTTGATAAAAAAAATCAGCTTTAAAATCAATTTGATGCATCGGTTTCCGATTTACTCAATGTTTCTTATTTCAAATTTAAAAATCTTTATAGTTTATCAATATTTCGTACAAAGACATGTTTATACTTACTAGGACATGTCCACACTGAACACCTTGTTTTTTGTTTCTACAAAAATACATGTCTATTTGTTTTTCTTTTTCTTAATAGTTCTTATTATTCTCCACGTCGATTGTCCGGTAGCAAAGACGCCTTTTCCAAGCTTACACAACCTTGAAACTTTACACATAGTTAGATATTTATTAGGAGACAAAACAGTTGCAATGACGTCATGATGACGTCATCAGGTGTCAAGTTATGTTAAATAAACGTTTAATATTTTAAAAAAATCATAACTCAATAACTACATAATGAATTTTTACAATCTACACAACATCGGATAGGCCTCTAATGACTTTAAAAATGCTACACAAAATGTGACCTCATTTGACCTTGACTTCCGGTTCAAAGCGGAAGTTGAAAATCTCTAAAATTCATATCTCAAGAACCATCCATGGTTCAGTCAAATTTGTAGGTCATCAAGCCTGCTTAAACTTTTTCACAGACATGACACAAATTTGGTCTGTACTTCTGGGACAAAACGGGCGTTAAAGCCATTCCAACGTAAACTGTGTATAGAGAAAAGCACTGCGGCTGGCTGTTCCGCTCCATAGTCCACGCTGTCTATGTACAGTCCCACATTTAAAACGGCGGTAACGTTAGCTGTACATTTCACATGTATGGTGGCGCTATATCAAATTAATGGTCGTGCTTTAATCGCGCTCTGTGTTACAGCTGCCATCGAATATCTACGCCATTATTTAAATCTTTGAAAATCCGTATCAAATAAAGGACAAGAAACTTAAGCACAGAGATGATACAAACTTGACCTTAATTTCTGGTCAAAATCGGATGTTAATGCCGACATTTGTATTACCTTCATAAACTGTGTACAGTAGAAAGGCACTGTTCAGCTATTCTATAGATCGTAAGATTAAAACTCCACGAACCCTGATGGATTGTGTAAGTGGATCCACACTGCACTAACCATAACCTGATGTAATGTACCACCCTACGACATCACTAGTACATTAGCGTAAAAATCGCAAACGTCTCCAGCGCCCGCTGGTGTTTATTTTCGAAATGAAAGTGCATCTTCTCTTTAATTGTTTTTCCATGGTTTTTCCGACGATTGGATGAAAGTATAATACTGCCTAATACGACCCACTGGTTCCATTCACCTGTGGTTATATTATTTCATGTAAAATAATCGTCTATAATTGCTATCCCAATTAATACTTTAGAGTTTAGAGTGGTAGAAGAGAAAAATCAAGCGTTACTTGACGGCCGTGGGCATTTAAAAGGATCAAATTGCATGCATGTTTTTCATGGCACTCCAAATCGCCGTAATCATTGTCGTTGAATAACTTATCAATAAATTTATTCCACTAATCAAAATCTGATCCTTTTCATTGAATTTCCACTTGACAACAAGCCTAAAATGTTTTCCAAGACTTTGTGTCCGTCTGTAACTATTAAAATGTAGTTATCTATTGACAAAAACTGGATTGATTATTACTTTTCTATTTGAATGAGACAAAAGGAAAAAAAAATCGTAAAGTCTCATCAAAGTTTGTTATCTATTTATTTTGTTTCGCATAACATTTTAATTACTTCATATGAAGAACTATTGAAACTAATTACTTTGCTTATTTCAATTTGGTAATTTTCTGAAGGCAACTACCATTACGTATTTAGTTTGCATGTAAGCAAGGTTCACAGTGTTAATATAACATTAACAACAAAAAATATATTTTAAGAACACAACATTAGCATATATCCAAATAATGTTGTTTCGAATGTCCCTGGATCAAGTGTGTTCTTTTTCATACATATTTAAAAAAGAAAATCACTCATTTATAGGTAGTAGAAGATTGAACGTTTTTCTTTTTGTATAAATAGCAATTAAAACTATGCATTGGATGGTCCAGGAAAATAACTGAAACAACAATGTAACATTAGTTTGTAAACACTGAGCATTCCTGTACACCAGACTCAACTACTGATGTCAGGGTAATAGTTCAAATCCTAGTCACAATATCTCTGTCTATGAGCAAGACACTTCAATATAAATGTTTTAACCATTAAGTGTAAACATCATGTCTAGCATGAGTTGTGCCATTCACAATCACATGTTGATGATAATATTAATAATAATAATACTAGAGATTCAGTTTTTGTTTACTACAAAAACCGAGTGTTCGTGAGTGATGAGTGATCAAATTGTGACTGAATGAATCCAATTTCTGGTTCAGGAGTAAGATTTATTCAAGAAAAAACTTCAACTGCCGGTTTGAACCAGAAGTCAATGTTAAATGAGGTCATATTCTGTGTATCGTTTCTTAAGTTGTTACATATGATCCCATTGATGTTTAGATTGTAAAATCCAAAAAGTGGTTCAGAAGTTATGAATTTATTAAACATGACATTTCAACTTCCGGTTTTTACCGGAAGTCAGATGACCTTTCAGATGACGTATGGATTGTAAAAATCCAATGTGTGGTCCAGAAGTTATGATTTTTTGAAATATTAAATTTCAACTTCCGGTTTGAACCTGAAGTTAAGGTCAAGCAGGTCACATTTTGTGTAGCACCTGTTTAATTTATCAAGGCCGTTCAGACGACGTATTGATTGTAATTATCCAAAGTGTGCTTAAAGAGTAAATAAAACGGATATTTCCATCGTCAATAAACTATTTTGCACTTCCTTAGGGCATATACCTATTGTTTCATGAGTTTTTCCATTATTTTGGATTTACAGATTTAAAAAAAATGTGATTAAAAAAAAAAACTCCGTAAAAACTACGTAAAATTACGTATATTTCGCCGCTGAGGGCGCCCTCGGACGTAAGGCGTTTTTGATTGGTTGAACAATTTCACGACGTCACACCGTGCATAAGGAGTCAGAATAATGACGTCATCTTGTTTACACTGTGCGTCCATGAATGGGTCGCAAATTTTCTGAGCTAAGTCAGTGATAAATAACTTAGGTTTTTGTTGTGAAAATTCCGAAATCGTGCGCCGCTTGTGGTTGCATTTGGAACAGCGACAAAGATCCTTCCGTCAGATTATTTCAATTTCCCAGTGACCCGAACATATGTTCGAGAATGGGTGAGATTTTGTTACACAACTCGATCAAACTTTCGAGTTTGGAAGTGGTCACACACATTATGGTGCCCACTTTTCGGACGCTTTTCGGACGACTGCCATGAAACATCGTCAAAATTGATGGCTAGTTTAGGCTAAAACAGGAATCGATACAAACAGAGTTGCCGAACATAGAAACAACGTGGATCCATGGACTACACGAGAAGAAAGGACACAAACCCCGGGTAAGAGAGAGAAACGGATGAAGTAAAATGAGACAGGTAAGCCTAATCGGTCCAAAATTTAATAAGATTTATGTAGTTACTCGCCACACACTGTCCGTAGGCTCCAACGTTCGTGAATCGCTTTCGTAAAAAAACATAATCGTGAAGAAAGTACTCCGATAGAAAGTTACAAATCAGTCATGAAAGTGCTCGTTAAACTTGTTTCCTTTCACAAGCATTTGTGTTGGAATTCACCGTGTGATTTGAAACTTCAACTCAAAATTTTGTGACTAAGTCAAGTATTGTGTACGACATGAAAATGATGTCCGAAAATTGGGCATACGTCGCCGGTAATGTTTGGACACACACTGAAAAGGATACATGTGTACAGGTTTTCAAAACTGGTAAACTGAAGTTTTCCTTATGAAATAAACAGTACTTTTAGAACCCTTGATATTTAACTTAAACTAGGAAATTGTTCTACTTGGGGATTTAAGACGTGGGATGGGTAATGTTTATAGTAAATCGGTAATGTGATTTTTTCCTTGATGTCCTCATACAATTTTGCATTTAATTTGTTTAAAAATAGGTAATTGAACAAAGTCTTGTCAAGGAAATCACTTCTAGTTCTACTGCCAGCCATGGCGAACAGGCCGGCACGTCTAGTGTAACTGTCTTCCAAAAGTGTGTCGTCAGACTCAAAAGAGGTTTGTAATTATGAAAATGTTTACCAAATCAAAAAAAATTTTGTTTCTCATCAAGCAATGATTTTTGTATGAATTTTGATTTGGTGAGAATGATTTTTAAGGGCCAGGTTGTGGAGGGAGTAGAGTAGACAATGGAAAAAAACATTGGTAAAATTTAATAAGTGGGACCAAATATATTGTTATGTCAATAGGATTTCAGTTCAAGAGGTATCTAAGGAGCAGGCACCCAAGGAGAAGGCGTCCAATGAGAAGGAGCAACATCGAATTTAAGGCAGATAAAGAGAACCTTCAAGTACAAAAGAAGAGTTTCGCCTCGTAAATTAAGAGCCCTGGGCTCGATTTCTCAAAGCACTAAGATTCATCTTCAGATGAGTTGTCTGTGTTTGCCATGTGACATTACACTTTGCTTAGCAATTAAGAATAATACGCAGTTAAGATAAATCTTAGCTCTTTTAAATTTGTATAAACGACTATTGAAACTTCACGAAATGTACTGAAAAACTGTATATTGATGTTCTTAATGTTTGCAAGAGTACAACAATAACATGAGCATAAAACTTTTTGTCTACAATCATACAAAAACAGAAACATTCTGCTTCAATTTTATTTAATAGTTTAAGCCATTCAGAAGTAAGGTATTTATAATTACCCATACAACCCTGCTGCATGACATTGACATGGCAAATAAGGTGCATTATGTTTTGCTCATGTACCCGGTACACGGTTTATTTCAGGACTATGTTATACATAGTTTGTACAATATCTCACTACATCATGAAACCCGAGATGGCAAGGCAAACGTGCATTCTATTTTGTTTTTTCATGTTGTACATGTAGTACACGGATAAGGGTTTTTGCCTTAAGGAACAGTTACGGGGAGGGTATATCTCTGGTACCTACTCAAAATTAATGATCATTCATAAAACCGACTTGGTAAAGACAATGGAGAGCTGTTGATATTATAGAACATTGTTAGTAATGACCCCCTTTTAAGAAATGTAGTTTTAGAGAAAGAGGTAATTTTTCACCCCAATATTTGAATGTTAGAAAGGATAAGGCATTCAGGCATATGAAAGCACACAATTCTATGCAACAAGGCTGTTTGATTTGTTCATTATTTTCTTGATTTGTTATTTTATGCATAAATTGGGATACACCAAATGAGGATACACATGTACTTATACTGGTATTTGACAATTACAACAAAGTTTACCCTGCCTTTAAATTTTAATTTCACTGGTCCACTAGCTTTTTTACTGGACCACATTTCATATAAAATACTGATTTTCAACACTGAACTAGCCAGCTGAACCACTTGCAGTGAATTTTGACTGGTCCTTAGGTGTTTTAACTGATATTTTGCCTGCAGATCACTGTTAAAGGAGAACCCTGTGTACTTGATGCTTTCAAGATGAAAGTTTGCACACACAAAATATGAACAAAAGAAGCACTCTCTATGTACGGTTAAAAAAAAACAATATATTTATGTAAATTTAAGTACTTCAGCGGTTAAGTAATAAATAATTTTTAAAACAATGTATGTATTAAATTGTACAACCCTGCTGGATTACTTGGCAATTTAGGTGCGTACGTTTTGCTTAATTTCATGTTAAAAAATAATATATATTGACAAAAATACCACATGTACAGTAAAAACAAAGAGGTAGGACCAGGGAAGGAGTTCTAAACAGTTGTTAGTGGTCACAATAAGATAAGCAAACTATTGGCAGCAGTGATCATGTTTCCCTTGAGGAAAGTTGCAACTCCTTCCATGGTCCTTCCTCTCTGGTGTAATGTATTAATTCTAGTCATGCCATGTGAATTGTCACAAAAGAATGCTCTGACAAAGAATACATGGTGAGAAAATTGTGTAAGTAAAAGCCACTATAAGGTCTTTCCTACACATTTCTGATGGAGTCTGTTACTTATGGAATTAAAGAGTAATTTCCCTAAATATATGTGTTTTGTTTCAGCTTCAGAATGTATTTTGAGTGCGGTATATGTAGTATTAGTATAATTAATTTAATGCACACAAAACAGCTGAATGGACTAACAAAACATGAAACCCTTACAAAAAATGTTGATGCAAGAAAATATTCAAAATCGGGATACTTCAAACCCTTGTACTCGCCCTCAGGATTAGGATATGTTAATCTTATAGTTTCAATAACACATGAATCGACCCAAATATCCCCAGCACAATCTCACGACCTTGCGATATGCAACATGACGGAACTAGACAGAAGGATATAGAAAAATAAACCATGTCAATTTCAATTTTTAAATAATAATAAAATTGCAGATTACATGTATCAACATTGTACTACATGTATGTTTTCGGTGAAACAATGGTCATATTCGACCATGGACTCATTTTGCATGGATACTACAGACTGTTGGTTTTTTTCAAAACCACACTATAAATAGTTGATACGTAGGATTTCTAGACCTCTTCTAAAACAAAATTGATATTCTTTTAGCAATAACAACTGACTAACTTGTCAATTTTCCCCTGAACTGTGCGTCTCCCATATTGCACTTGGTCGCATAAGTGCAGTTTGAAGTACTGGCAGGTGTATAAAGCAACATACCTCAAACCAATCGTGCTTGGTTAGACATTGCTCAGGATCATCAATGCATATTTGTAGCTCTAACATCTTGTTTGAAATGGCTTCGACCTCCTTACAGCACTTGCAGAGCTCTAAATGTTATGGACAACACACTTCCCACAGGTGCACCTGTAAAAAAACATTTCAAAACATAAATACGTTTCCGGTGAATGATTTTGTATATGCAAACTTACAGCATGAACTCTAACAATTCCAGTAATTAACCAAGGGGTCATCATAGTCTTTCAATCAATGCAAAACAAGTGTACTCTTGCCCAATTTCCGGACATAATTAAAACCTTGTTTATTATCAATGTATTGCAGTAGATTGTTTTGCATTATAAATACAAGCCACATTTCAACGTTGACAACTTTACAATTACATATAACTATGATCTAACCAACTCACATTGAACTGGAGAGGTGATATAAATGTGTTTACGGTATAAGTATACAGATAGAAAAATCCAACCCTTGTCAAACTAGCGGTGGGTATGCAGTCAGCCAAGTCACACCCACATCCAATTCACACTCGCGATCGCAAAGATTTTGTTTTTGTTATTAAACCCCACTAGGTAGTTCTAAAACTCACCAATCGGTGTTTAAAAGCCTGTTCTGTTCGAGCTCTTCCCCATCTCTCATATCTTCGTTTTCGCCGCGATGGTCTGCGGGATGACCGGGGCGACTAGCTGATACCGATACGGTTCAGCTGTTCCGTTCAGCCCCACGCACTTCCTCGGCTTGATCCTCTCGATCCTGATCTGATGCTGGTCGTCATTTTCGGGAGAGCTGCACTCGCTCGAATTGCTGTCCGAATTAGCTTCATTGTCACTGGATGGGGACAGTATCTCCTCAGTTATACTGTGTGCTTCCCAAGAGCTGTCGTATCCATTATGTTTTACAGTTTTTTAGTAATTTGCAAGAGTAAACAACGAGATTGTAACACAAACATCCATTATCGTGTGTGTACAACATGCTCAGGTCAGCGGTCACGTCGACGTACTGTATGCACGGTGTGACGTCACGCGATTGGTCTTGCATTTATAATGAGCCTGCTGACGGCTCCAACACTAAAGACATTTTTCCGAATTCACCGTGCAGACGCCCATGAACACGGCGCATAAGATTCGCTTTCAAGAGTGAATCGAAGGACCGTTCAGTATTAAACTGAAGTATGTCACAATGGACAATGACTGAGTATATTACCAAAGTATAAAGCAATATACAATGAAATAGCGAACGACACCAACTGTATTCGCACATATACATTAGATGTAAAGTATTCAATACATGTGGTTCATGTCAACTAAAACTACACGTACAATGTACACGTGCGTGGCCGTGTACAGTGTCGGCGTTTGATTGTGTTGGCATACACTATACCCGTTGTCATACAATGAAAGTCAACGGACATGGGCGCTTTGTCGCCCTGATTTGACCAATTGTAAAGATTAAAATGCCATAATATCTGTGCACAAGTTTCGGCAGAGGAATTCATCTATAATTTGATGCAAAATTCATGTGAAAATATTACTTAGTTTTAAAGACATGATTTTTTTAAATGTTCAACTTCCGGTTTGAACCGGAAGTCAAGGTCAAATGGGGTCAAAGTTTGTGTAGCGATTGTTGAATTTTCTACGACCTGTCCGATGATTTGAAGATTGTAAAAATCCAGCATGTGGTTCAGGAGTTATGATTTTTTACAAATATTAAACATTTATTTAGTGTAATTTGATACCTGATGACGTCATCATGACATCATCAAGTCTGTGTCGTCTTGTTACCAAGGTTCAATTGTCTGACAAGTTTCAATGTTC
Organism: Pycnopodia helianthoides; assembly: GCA_032158295.1. NCBI lineage: Eukaryota > Metazoa > Echinodermata > Asteroidea > Forcipulatida > Asteriidae > Pycnopodia > Pycnopodia helianthoides. The sequence goes on from CM063262.1 coordinate 13,181,529, forward strand.
AATTCACTTTCAATCTTGGGTTATGCTGTAAAAAAGGCAAAAAACATATTTTTGAAGGAAAAAAAACGAAGGCAAACTTCGAACCAGGGTAACGACCCGGAAGTAAAGTTCATACGATTTTGGTGTTAACTTTTCAAATGTTGCCCCATTCTTCAACTAAAAGATGCCAAATTATGAACATCGTATTAAAAAAAATTACCGAGACTACAGCAATAAGCAAATGGTAAATTTTCAATTTAAAAAATGTGTAATTCGACACCATATGACGTCATCATGACGGCATGACAAGTATTTTGTCTTCATATCGAGGTACAATTGCCTGATGAGTTTTAAGGTTCAATTCAGTTTCAATCTTGAGTTATGCCCGAAAAATGAATACATAAACAAAGGCAGACTTTGACCTTCCGGTACGACCGGAACTAAAGGTCATAAGATTTTGACGTTAACTTTTGAAATGTTGCCCCAGCCTTGAACTATCAGATGCCCAATTATGAACATTATAGCTTATAAATTCATAGAAATAGAGCACATAGCAAATGATCACTTTTCAACATTTAAAACCTTGTAACTCAACACCTGATGACGTCATCGTGACGTAATGAAAACTGTGCCGTCTTCATATTGTGGTTTAATTGTCCGATGAGTTTCAAGGTTCAATTCAGTTTCAATCTTGAGTTATGTGGCCGAGAAGAGTTCCCCGTAAGAAGAAGATGAAGAAGAAAACTAGAGATTGAGCTTTTGTCAACTACCAAAACGAGGTGTTCGTGAGTGATGTCATCAAGTTGTGATTGATTGAATTGGTGACAAAATTTTACCTTATCAATCCAATTTCTGGTTCAGGAGTTATATTTATTCAATATAAAACTTCAACTGCCGGTTTGAACCAGAAGTCAATGTCATATGAGATCATATTCTGTGTATCGTTTCTTAAGTTGTTACATATCATCCCAACGATGTTTAGATTGTAAAAATCCAATACGTGGTTCAGAAGTTATTAATTTTATAACATACAGTTTCAACTTCCGGTTTTTACCGGAAGTCAAGGTCAGACGTGTCACATTTTGAATAGCGTGTGTCAATTTAATTAAGACCTTTCAGATGATGTATGGATTGTAAAAATCCATTGTGTGGTTCAGGAGTTATGCATTTTTGAAATATTAGATGAATTTTCTTTAGATGGGCGATGTACAATTTAACAGCGATGCTAAACGTATTCCTACAAGTAGCTGATGTTAAACTGAACTACACGTTCAATATACATGTATGTGTACATGTGTTATTACGCTAGCGTGCGTTATGAGAGAGGGTCAACAAATACGTGCGCTTTAATGCCGGTTTTAGACCAGATGTAAAGGTAAAAACGTTGTCATTTCTGTGCACAAGTTTTAGCAGGATCATAGATCTACAACCTGATTATGCTGAAATGATTAACAGTTTTTGACATATAAATTTTTGAAAATGTTCAACTTCCCGTCTGAACCGGAAATAAAGGTCAAATTGGGTCATAATCTGTGTAGCGTTTGTTGAACTTTAAACGACCTGTCCGATGATGTGTAGATTGTAAAAATCCAACATGTGGTTCAGGAGTTATTAATTTTTCAAATACTAGACATGAGCTTGTAACAAACAAACACTGGGGTTTCGGTTGTATTGTCAATAATAAACCTTTGAATTAATAGAATAATTGATTTGACACTTGATAACATCACCATGACGAAAACATGTTTTTCGGCACACATATTGTGACTTTGTGACACTCTGTAAGGAAATGCATTTTTGTATTTCAATTTTCTGTTTGAACCGGAAGTCAAAGAGGGTGAAATCTTTTTTAATAACATGTTAAATGTGCCCCAAGTTACAAGATGGCACAACAAAATTATAACTCTTAACATAATTATGGTTCACACGTTAAAAAGTTTTAAATAATAAACTTTTAAAATAGTAGATTAAACAACTGCGCCAAGGCTTTATTTATTAATACCTCACATACCTTGAATGAATTGTGGTGGGAAAATTCAATGAATTTACGTGAGGATAACCGTTACTAATATCCCCAAACGCTTCCGTATTTAATAGTGCAATAATTCTCCACAAACAAGAGGGCGCTATACAGGTTCACCGTTGTTCACAATTGTTGGATAAACATTGCAACTAATTCATGAATGAACGGAACGACGCCATGCGTGTGACACTGGCTCTCTGTGTAGGTATGGCCCGTATGGAGTTTACAGTGTGTCTTACGTGCAATGTACACAGTCATGGCGATCGCGCTTTTCTGACGATGCGTGTTTTTAAATCGTTAATACCGTCAACAAAGGAACAAAATCCCTTGATGGAACTGCAGTTAGATCTAAGTCAGAGCACAGGCTTTCATTTGATGTATTGAATTGATGTGTCTTTGATGACTGTTAATATTAGACGGACTATCTTTGGGTGTGCAATATCGATGAAACAATGAGCGACGATGTATTCCATGCGCGCATGTAAGCAGTACAGTGCAATGCCCACGTAAACAACAAAACTACACGTGCATTGTACATGTGGCTGTACAGGTAGAGCGTATGTGTACATGTGTTCTTTCACTATTGCGTGTCGTCAATGCAGGTCAACTTAAACGGGCACCTTTTCCGACCAGATGTAAAGGTCAAAATATTGTTATTTCAGTGCAAAAGTTTGATGAGGCTGAACATTCTAAAACCTGATACAAAAAAAAAAAATTATAAAATGATAAGTAGATTTTGAGATATGAATTGTTGAAACCTACGTGTAGGGTTTGTTAAACTTTAAACGACCTGTCCGATGATGTGTAGATTGTAAAAATCCAACATGTGGTTCAGGAGTTATTAATTTTTCAAATACTAGACATGAGTTTGTAACAAACAAACACTGGGGTTTCGGTTATATTGTCAATAATAAACCTTTGAATTAATAGAATAATTAATTTGACACTTGATAACATCACCATGACGAAAACATGTTTTTCGGCACACATATTGTGACTTTGTGACACTCTGTAAGGAAATGTATTTTTGTATTTCAATTTTCTGTTTGAACCGGAAGTCAAAGACGGTGAAATCTTTATTAATAACATGTTAAATGTGCCCCAAGTTACAAGATGGCACAACAAAATTATAACTCTTAACATAATTATGGTTCACACGTTAAACAGTTTTAAATAATAAACTTTAAAAAAAAAAATTAAATACTTTGATTTAATGTTATTCAAAACTTGATGACGTCATTATGACATCATCAAGTTTGTGTCGTCTTGATATTAGGGTTCAATTGTCTTAAGAGTTTCAATACTCAATTCAATTTCAATCTTGATTTTATGCCCCAAAATTGAATTTTTTCACGAAAAAACACAAAGGCAGACTTTGACCTTCCGATACGACTGGAAGTAGAGGTCATACGATTTTGTTGTTAACTTATCAAATGTTGCCCCAGTCTTGAACTATCAGATGCCTAAATATGAACATCAATGAGATACAGCGAATAGCAAATGGTCATTTTTCAGCTTTAAAAACCCTGTAATTTGACACCTGATGACGTCATCGTGACGTCATGAAAACTGTGCCGTCTTCATATTGTGGTTCAACTGTCTGATGAGTTTCAAGGTTCAATTCAGTTTCAATATTGAGTTATGTTGCTGAGAAGAGTTCTCCGGAAGAAGATGATGAAGAAGAAAAAACTAGACGTACAGTGTTTGTAAACAACAAACACACAGGGTTCGTGAGTGATGTCAGATTGTGTTTCAATGAAATGGGGACGACATTTAACATAGCAATTAAATGTCTGGTTCAGAGGTTGGAATGTTTTCAAAGGTAAAACCTCGTTTGCGGTTTTGGAATTCAAGGTCAAGTAGGGTCATATGTGTGTTATGTTGGTGATGTTTGTGAAGTTAATTGCGATGATTTAAATGATTGTGAAAATGCAATGATTGGTTCAGATGTTAGATTTTTTGTCGAATGAAATATATGAATTTTCGGTTTGAGTGGGATGTCATGATGGGATTAAATAAAAGATAAATTATTGCTCTGAATTTCCATTAGGAAAAGATTTGTCTCACAAGTCCCCACATATTATGACAAATTTCCTTTACAATACCATAGTACAAACAATAATTTGTAAAACAATAAACTTTAACTTTGTCTTATCCCATGAATTTAATACATGGCTGTTACAAAACGGTTAACACGCACTTGCAGTGTAAACAAAATTTGTATTTTGCTTTTCTATGGATGTCAATAAAACAACACATTAAAGAAAAGTCAATGTATTGTTAATATTTATTCATAAATACCCAGGACCGTTCATCCATTCTGATAGGTCAATAGGAGATCACATGGCCATGTCTAAACATGCAAGATAAACTCAGTGAGAACTGCTTAAACATACACAGGCGCTAACTTACGCGTGAGACAATCAGTACATGCCAGAACTCAATCTAAAATTCATTGGAACGCATGGGTACGCCAAACCGTTCAGCGTTTATGCATTTTGACCTTTCGCAAAACGAAGCCGGGGGACGTGACACTTGACAATTTACAGAAAAGCAGGGTCATGACCTTGCAATAAAGGACCTCGCCTCTCGGTCCTGGTCCTTTATAGCACGACCACGACCCTGCCAACCGGTTTTAAACGGCCACTTTATACCATGCCGCCACTCTTTTAGTCCCTTTAATGAAATTTACAATTAAATTTCAAACTCCCTTTAATATCTTGCAGCTTTTACAAATCTAATGTATAGTTATCAAATGAATTTTTGAAATAATAAACTTTGATTTTGTATGATTCAACACCATGATGTTCTCAGATGTCCTCATGATGTCATCAAGATCATGTTCAAGTTCAGTTCAGATTCAATCTTAAATTATCTTGTAAAAAAGGTTCAGGAAGAAAGATTTCTTTTAAAACCATTTATACCGTTGAAATTCTTTTTCACACCAACACTGCGTGAAGATACAAGTCTAAGCCTCTCGTAAATTTGGACTTAAAAAATTTAGTCAAATACTACATGTACATGTACTTCTACCTCTTAGGTGCATCATACACTCGGCAAGAAAATAGAAGAGAAACACAACATGTGAATAAAAACAATATTAACAATAAACAAACTAATATCAGGTGTCAAACAAATATCAAATTGACACTAATACTACATATTAATCATAGCACATTATTATCAATGTATAAACGAAATACAATAACTTGTTTAGAATGTTTCTAAAAAATGTTTTTATTTCAACAGAAAGTCTCACAGTAAACCGCCCTACATGTAATACGCACAGTCATGTTATCTATGTTTAACATATTGCACTAATTTAAATGGGAAATGGGCTCAGCCAGCAGTTTTATTTCAATTCATTTAGAAACGATTGACCTTGCAAAATAACTTGTGAAATTTTGAACTTTGAATAAACTACTGTAAATTTACCTCTTGGAAAAGTTACAGATCAAAGAAGCACACAAGTGAAGATTAGAAGTCAAAGCCTTTTTGGATTTTGACTCTCCATTAGCATGATTTTAATCAGGAACAATGTTAGTAGACAACTAACGGAAACATTGAACACTGAAGATGGCTCATATGGAAAGCTGCATCTCCACTCCTTTCCAGGCATCAGACTCTTATCCTGCCATCAGACTCGGATGAAACTGGTAAAATAAACACAATTCAAGACATAAAACATTTCAAGACTAGATAGTAACAAGTAGAAGGTGTGCATATTGTTTTAGAAGTGAACAACTTATGAATGAAAACCTTACATCGAAGGGTTGTGAAATATTTATGCTACAATACGTAGCTGGCGGAACACATTTGTGTCCAATATAACTGACACTAGTGACAGTGCCAGCAATCATACCATATTGCCCAATTCTACCTCCTCCATGATCATACTAAACGTTCCTTAGTTTTAATAACCTCACTACTTGATAATTTAAGGATAATCTTTATTAACATAACTGTGCATTACATACGGAACACACAATCATTCTGTAAAGCGACGATGTTGAAACGAAGCTTACCGTTTTATTCACCGTGTTGCAACGATAAACACTGCCGTGAGTGCCGGTCTGAAACCCCATTGACAAGCTGATGTCACGTCCGTGCAATCTCGGTGTGTGATCAAAACATAACCAACGTTGGTCCATGTATTGTTAATATTTATTCATAAATACCCAGGACCGTTCATCCATTCTGATAGGTCAATAGGAGATCACATGGCCATGTCTAAACATGCAAGATAAACTCAGTGAGAACTGTTTAAACATACACAGGCGCTAACTTACGCGTGAGACAATCAGTACATGCCAGTACTCAATCTAAAATTCATTGGAACGCATGCGTACGCCAAACCGTTCAGCGTTTATGCATTTTGACCTTTCGCAAAACGAAGCCGGGGGACGTGACACTTGACAATTTACAGAAAAGCAGGGTCATGACCTTGCAATAAAGGACTTCGCCTCTCGGTCCTGGTCCTTTATAGCACGACCACGACCCTGCCAACCGGTTTTAAACGGCCACCTTATACCATGCCGCCACTCTTTTAGTCCCTTTAATGAAATTTACAATTAAATTTCAAACTCCCTTTAATATCTTGCAGCTTTTACAAATCTAATGTATAGTTATCAAATGAATTTTTGAAATAATAAACTTTGATTTTGTATGATTCAACACCATGATGTTCTCAGATGTCCTCATGATGTCATCAAGATCATGTTCAAGTTCAGTTCAGATTCAATCTTAAATTATCTTGTAAAAAAGGTTCAGGAAGAAAACATTTCTTTTAAAACCATTTATACCGTTGAAATTCTTTTTCACACCAACACTGCGTGAAGATACAAATCTAAGCCTCTCGTAAATTTGGCCTTCAAAAATTTAGTCAAATACTACATGTACATGTACTTCTACCTCTTAGGTGCATCATACACTCGGCAAGAAAATAGAAGAGAAACACAACATGTGAATAAAAACAATATTAACAATAAACAAACTAATATCAGGTGTCAAACAAATATCGGAACACACAATCATTCTGAAAAGCGACGATGTTGAAACGAAGCTTACCGTTTTATTCAACGTGTTGCAACGATAAACACTGCCGTGAGTGCCGGTCTGAAACCCCATTCACAAGCTGATGTCACGTCCGTGCAATCTCGGTGTGTGATCAAAACATAACCAACGTTGGTCCTTTTCTGCTTGCATTTTCTCATATAATAAATGTCATACGAATCACTGAAGCAGGTGAACATCTCAGTGAAACTTCGTCTTCAATTCCATATTCACCGTTAAACCATCAGAAGGGCGAAAAGGGAAACAATTTGACGCCGAACATAGCACGGGTTGAGAGGAATTCATTTTAGCTGCGCTGCGCCATTGATAAGCTTTCGTTAAAAGTTCGATGAACTGTGACATGTCCAAACGTGCACAGAAATCGTGCCATACTTCTAGCCTTTAGTGAAGGCGTACGTGGTACTGTAGTAAACACAGCACAGCTTGTCGCAACTGTTGTTACGTTGGTCTGATTTCGTGCTGCTTTACATTAATAGGCAACAAGCGTCTTGACATAAGGCTAGCTTCCACTCCGTTGCACTGGAATCAGTCGCGAGTAGTATGCCACATGCCACGTAAGGTATTGGAACGAGATTTTGATATTTTAATGGCCAATTTCACTTAGAAATATATCTCAGGTCGTATGGGGTCATCCTTTGAATGTGATTTTTACAATTCGGCCGGAGCTTTTTTATGGTGCAAGTACCTTACATGTAGCATTTATGGTTCTCCGATTATGATTGTTTGTAATATTAAAGGTTGATTAATTATTATGACGTCATCGATGACGTCATCGCACCAAAACAATTTGGGTGTCAATATACATACTACAATCTATATACATAGTAAGTTTCAAGACAATACCCTTCTTGGTTTATGAGAAATGAACGTTTGAAATCTGAATTTTGAACATCCGGTTTCAACCGGAAGCAAAGGTCATATGGTGTCACATTGTGTTTGTGATTTGCATAATCTGGCAAGAGATTTTTTATTGTGCAAGTATCTTACATGTAGGATTTGTGATTCTCCAATTATGATTTTTCTAAATATTAAACAGTGATTTATTGTTATGACGTCATCGAGTCTAAAACGTTCATGGTTCATGAGATATGACGAGTTTTCTTTATGTAAGAAAATTCAACTTCCGGTTTTGAGCGGAAGTAAATGTCACATGGGGTCGTACCTAATGAAAGATTTGTAGAACTGTTCAAGGGCCTTCAGATGATACAATGATTAAAGGTGTACCATATTTGGTTCATAGGATACAACGTTTCCGCCAAAAAACCTTAAACGTCCATTTTCGACCGGAAGTAAAGGTCACATGGGGTCACAATCTGTGTAAGAGTTGTAAACAAAATGTTGAACTTTCATGTGAAGCAAAGATCATGTATTTATCATTTATGGTTATCTAGATATGACAATTTACACTTTTTCTCATTATTTTTTATTTTGGATGTGATGACGTCGTCGATGACGTCATCGCCCCGAAAAAGTTGCGGTTTCGTCTATACACTAAGGTCTAAGTGCATGATAAGTTTCAAGTCTCTAGGAGTTATACTTTTGCGAGAGAAGGATCTCAGATAAAGTGGAAAAAAAACCAGAACAGTAACAATAGGTTTTCGGGCGGAAGCCCGAACACCTAAAAAAAGAAGGAAAAAAAACAGAACAAAAACAAAAGGTGTTCGTGCTTGTATTGCACGAACACCTAAAAAGAAAAAACAGAACAATATCAAGAGGTGTTCGTGCTTGTATTGCACGAACACCTAAACAAAAAAACAAAAAAACAAAACAGACCTTCAGTTTTTGTGAACTACAAAAACAAGGTGTGAGTGAGTGATGTCATCAAGTTGTGATTGATTGAATTGGTAACAAAATGTTACCTTATCAATCCAATTTCTGGTTCAGGAGTTATATTTACTCAATATAAAACCTCAACTGCCGGTTTGAACCAGAAGTCAATGTCTCATGAGTATTCTGTGTATCGTTTATTAAGTTGTTACATATCATCCCAACGATGTTTACATTGTAAAAATCCAATACTTGGTTCAGAAGTTATGAATTTTTATAACATAAAATTTCAACTGGTCAAGGTCAAACCGGTCACATTTTGAGTAGTGCGTGTTAATTTAATTAAGACCTTTCAGATGATGCATGGATTGTAAAAATCCAATGTGTGGTTCAGGAGTTATGATTTTAAAATATTAACTTTCATTTTCCGTTTGAACCGGAAGTCAAGGTCAAATGGGTTCACAATTTGCAAAGCGTGTGTTAAGTTTATTAAGACAATTCCGATAACGTAAAGACGATAACAATTCAAGTGTGGATTAGGAATGATTAATTTTTCAAATATTAAATTTCAACTTCTGGTTTCAGCCGGAAATCAAGGTAAACTGGGGTCATATTCTGTGTATCTTTTCTTGAGTTGTTACATATGTTCCCATTGATGTTTAGATTGTTCAAAACTAAGTTTCAACTTTCGGTTTCTACCGGAAGTCAAGGTCAAACAGAGTCGCATATTGTGTAGCACGTGATAAGTCTAACAAGACCTTTCAGATGATGTTTGAATTGTTAAAATCCAACGTGTGGTTCAGGAGTTAAGAATTTTTCAAATAATTAGAAGGATGATCCGCTGGGGTGCAATATGAGCTCTAAACACCGATGGATGCGGAATGTATTCCAGCATGGTCCGCACAGCACAATACATTTACATGCAAAATAATCACACGTATGCATTTAACATAGAACGTCAATGAAACTGCACATGCAGTGCACGTGTAGAGGAGGTTGACCCTAATTGACTGTCTTATTGACGGTCAACTGTTACGTGAGATGTATGTGTAGCTGTACAGGTACAGCATATGTTTACATGTGTTCTTTCACCATCGCGCGTCGTCAATGCGGGTCAACTTAAACGTGCGCCTTTTCCGACCAGATGTAAAAATCAAAATGTTGTTATCGCTGTGCAAAGGTTTGAGCAGGCTTAACGTTCTACAACCTAATACAAAAAATCTCTTAAATGATCAGTAGTTTTTGAGATATGAATTTTTGAAATTTTCAACTTCCGATTTGAACCGGAAGTAAAGGTCAAATGGGGTCAACCTGTGTGTAGGGTTTGTTAAACTTTCAACGACCTGTCCGATGATGTGTAGATTGTAAAAATCCAACATGTGGTTCATGAGTTATGATTTTTTTAAATATTAAACTTTGATGTAATGTTGTTCAAAACCTAATTACGTCGTCATGACATCATCAAGTTTGTGTCGTCTTGACATTGAGGTTCAAATTGTCTTATGAGTTTCAATATTCAATTCAATTTCAATCTTGAGTTATACCCAAAATCGAAGTAGAGGTCATACGATTTTGTCGTTAACTTATCAAATGTTGCCCCAGTCTTGAACTATCAGATACCCAAATATGAACACCATAGCTTTCAAATTCAATGAGATACAGCGAATAGCAAATGGTCATTTTCAATTTTAAAAACCTTGTAATTCGACACCTGATGACGTCATCATGACGTCATTGTGCGCGTGCCGTCTTCATATTTCAGGTTCAATTCAATAAACATCTTGAGTTATGCTGTAGAGAAGAGTTCGACGGAAGAAGATGGAGAAGAAAAAAAAACAGAACAAAAACAAGAGGTGTTCGTGCTCATCTTGCACGAACACCTAAAAACAGAACAGAAACAAGAGGTGTTCGTGCTTGTATTGCACGAACACCTAAAAACAGAACAAAAACAACAGGTGTTCGTGCTTGTATTGCACGAAAACCTAAAAAAACAGAACAAAAACAAGAGGTGTTCGTGCTCGTATTGCACGAACACCTAAAAATAATAAAGAACAAAAACAAGAGGTGTTCGTGCTTGTATTGCACGAACACCTAACAAGAGGTGTTCGTGCTTGTATTGCACGAACACCTAATTACGTCCTTATAGAGCGCATTTCAGTTCTGCAAGAACTCTCAATGCGCTTTACATATAATTACCCCTGGTCAATGGGCCATTATTTCATTCCTTAAATCCAGGGTCAAAAAAGTAGCTCGTATCTATTACACATTAAAAAAAAAAAAAAAAAAAAAAAAAACAACGCTTGTCCCTGCATGTTTTTGAAAGGGGTGATATTTCGAGAGGCATGAATAATTATGTATATATTATGTAACCTTGTTCAAAATCAAACTGGAAGAGGCCGATAGAGAAGGAGGAAAAGAATGGTGTTTGGGAAAGTCCGGGGGGGGGGGTAATAAATTAATTTGTAGCTGAATAACATGACTAGTAATACACGTTTTGTTTTTTTCTGTTTTTGACAATTTATTTGCCAATCCTTGGAACAAAAATAATTATATTTTAAAAGATACTTTAATTGGTTTTTACTGGGAGTATTCATTTGTTGGTAAGTTAATTACTGTACCCATATTTAGACCATGTCATGTACATGTATATACACGTATACCTGGCCACTTTCTGCAGGCGAGATTCTTTGCTGATATGTCAAGAAACAATAAAAAATAAAAACAGCCAACAGCACAAATTATGATGCTTTTCCATTGCATGTACATGTACATGTATACACCAAACCCATGCCAGTAATTGGACTGTCTGGCTCTCTGTAAAGTCAAAGGTCACATGGTTTTATTTGCTACAATGAGGACCTTAGGTACAGAATAATTGAAACTGGAAATTACAATGGATGATTCAAGGGAAGTTGAAATTGGTGGGATTTGAGGTTCTAAGTGAAGATGGTAACAAACAGTAGGGCCTACATAAAGTCTGCAGTGAACCTTCATGGTAAAACAATAAAGTGGCAAGTTTCATTCAAGTAGGCCTATGTACACACATGTATGTTTCGAATTACTCTATTTTTATTATATTGTAAAACAACAATCTAATTTTGTTTAAAAGCCATAACTCAACAGCTGGTGCCAAACATTTAATGCAGTTTATTAATTAATTTGTTAAAACAATATTCTGCAAAACTTTCAATCTTGCAGCCCCACCTCCACGAGTACTCGCACAACAACCCTCGATATTCGGTGCTTTCAAGCCATCAAGGTTGGCACCGAGCCCTGCGTCAACTGATGTTTAGACTGTAAACCCATGTTTGCCATTATTTGACTGGACGATTCTCTGCAGTCTTCCGTGAAGTGTGCTGAACAAATCATGGTCCATTCGACCGCGGAAACGTGAAATTCTTTCGAGTGTTTACAAATTTCACCCACTCTTTTGAGATTGCCAGATTCCTCGGAAAATTAATAAAACGAACCTCCGGATTAATTTGCTGTTTCTGTTGCATCCACCGACAGTACACGGGCCAGGATTGATAAAACCTTTCACACGTTGTTGATAAAAAGCTTGAAAAAATCGGTAATGTGATGTGACCCAAACAAGACAAGGTAAATGCATGCAAACGAAGATAAACAACCTTCACTCACTCCGCAGTATGATGTATCATACGAGGGCGCCGCCAACGGCGGAAAAAAAACACTAATAAAAAATTTCATACAAGGGGGGGGGGCTAGTTTTTCCGATCAAATTTTAGCAGAATTTCAGCAAAGAAAACTTCAAACTAACGACCAAATAGTAACTAAACACATAATAAACAATATAAAGGGCCAAATTTGTTTTGGTGATTTCGTTCAAGTTGATCTTTAAACCATCTCAGCTCCCTGGGGAGTATACAGCCTATGTAACAAGTATGCGCTACTAAGCTAAATTAATCACAAGAACCATCTCTGCCCTCACAGGTACCAATCCTAGTTAAGTGTCTTGCTCAGGGACGCAAGTGTCACGACCGGTACTCGAACCCACACTCTGCTGAACAGAAACACCAGAGCTTGAGTTCGGTGTTCTTATCCGCTCGGCCACGACACCCCATGGTGACCCAGGCATTAACACTTGAGTATAGCTACTAAGTACTCAGCCATACAGTGGTGGCTGACATGAGAAGTTCAGTAATAATACTAGTAATAATAATAAATTTATATAGTGCCAAATCTATTTTAGTAAAATGCTCTAAGGCACTTCACAAAAGGCATAAAAAGGTACATCAAAAGCACAAAGATGATTTACATAAGCATACAGGGATACAAAGGACCAGTACCACTGTACTTCTATGTTATGACTCACAAACAAAAAGCAGCTTCTTTCAAACACTATTTTACATTCTCATGACAGTGTGCACCGTTACATGTTTAACACGTTCATACAAATTACATGTATCATAATCAATTTTTTGAGGATAATAAGAACAATACAAACCTTTTTAATTATGGTGCATTATTTAAAATGCTCTATGCTACACTAATACATGAAGCTCCACCTACAACTATACTATTTTGCAAGAAAATGTATTCACCTGCATGGATATATTATTTCCATCCATTATATCATAAAACCAGTACACCACACATGTACAGGTACATTGTAGTGTATGAGTACCAGACATTACAAAAGTGTGGACATGCATTACAAAAGTGTGTGCACATGACAGGTCTGTCAAGAAAACAAACTGTAGTGTTTTCAGTTTGTTGGTGTCATTTTTGCATCAGATTTGTTGGCACAAGTCCACGGCATAGATAACTTTCACTTACTTTGTTGGATTAGGTGTATAGCAACTTTCAACACAAAATCGTCCATAATAAGTACATGTAGCATTGGCTGACGGAATAAGACAATTACTGTTTTTAACGACTATATGTTATTTTGAAAAGAAAAACCATAAGTTTGATTAACGAGAAGTGGTTTTTAGGTGTTTGTGAAATATACAATGCTGTTCCGTTTTTTTTAACTTTGATGAAACGCTCCAAACCTTTAAAGTGAGTCTGACTTTAAGATAAAAGACCCTCGATCTTTGACAGGAATTTATTTTGACTTGGAGTGGGCCTAAAAACCTAAACCTTATCTTTATTCTGATACAGACTCTTAAACTGATGTTATATTTGAACTTCCTGTTTGGACCGGAAGGACAGGTCAAAGTGCAGTCATGCTTTGACACAAAATGTCAAATGTGTATAATAACTCTCAGTAAAAGCATTTGTGTTTTAAAAATGATTTGTGGATTTTAAGTTACTAAATTATACTTATTTTGAAATTTGACCAGTTAAATATTTACACTTATAGAATTTTTGGTTTCGTACACAAATATAAAACGCGCAATAAATGACGTCATTGTTGAGTCGTCCTTAAATATGGACCAGAAAGCATATTAAGTGATAAAAAGTTTGACGATCGGGGGCATCCTTTAAAAGAAATTGTGCAAACAAGGTAGGCTGAATAAATATTCACACAGCTGTCAAGTGTATAATTAATTAAGAATATTAATCTAATTACATCTAATATTTAAGTCAGGGCATAAGCTTCAATATAGTATCTGATGGGTCTACTTTTTTATAATTGTTAAAGAGAGATATGACAGTCACAAAAGTCAAATGTTAAGTCAATAGGGTTCTAGGCAAAGAAATAATAACATTAATAACTAGACCTTAGGTGTTTGTGAACAAACACAAACTGTTCCTTTTTGTTTTAATTTACGCTCAAGACCTTTAAAGTGAGCCTGACTTGAGAAAGAAGACCCTTCAGCTTGGACAGGCCTTATTTTGACTTTGAGTGTGCCTTAAAACCGTGCGTGACACCATAAAACAAATTCGCACGTTTACGCCATCGAACTGTGATCTACTGTCCGTTTGTATTTGACGTAATTCATTTTTTTTTTTTTTTTTTGAGAACCCGATCACTTTCAAATGGTCGAAAACCTTTATATAAAGACCCTTTTGACTAAATGAAACGAATAAAAGCACTAATTATTTTTTGAAAGGGGGCCACATTTTTCTAAGTGTATATTTTAAACCACATGGTTCATTTTACCTATTGTGGCCATAAGCCCAAATGATGAAAAATGGCCGACAATTCCTCAGGGAATTCCTAATCCTGTTCTTTCATATACATTATCAAATACTTTCGAAACCATTCTTTGTCTGGCTTCTACCTGTCGACCAGTCCGCCGTAGTTGAACTTACCAGGACACAATTTTCCCAACGGCATTGCTCTTCAGGTCATTGAAGCACGCAAACACCCCCACCGCGATAAGGTGTAGCTCATCGGGGTGATGGTTTTGAGTAAAACTTTAGAAACTCCAATCTCCTTTACTGGATCACTTTGATTTTTTGTGTTTCTTAATTGATTTGTCACCAGTTTCTAAAAAAAGTTTATAGAACATTATTTTTGTGACATAAACCATCAAATTCATGAAATAGTTTGGCGAGACGGTAAAAATGTATGTATCCTGGACTCTTAGATTCGGATACCTGTTTGCCTATAGTACAGGACAAATTATTTAGTTAAATGGGGAATAATGTACACATATGGACTGGCAATGAGGTCACCTGGGGTGCGTTTTCGCGGTCGTAACCAATAACTGTTTTGGTTGAAGTAGCCATTGGTTAATTACTGGTCAAAGACCGAAACAGTTTTTGGTTACAGCCGCAAAAACGCACCCCAGAGCACGTCTATTCCCCCGAGGGCTGTGAGTGACCAGAAAAGGGGACCTATTTAGGTCCGGCCTCGGGAAATAGGTCCATTTTCTGGTCACTCATATGCCCGAGGGGGGAATAGACGTGCTCTAGTGATCGAATCATGACATGACAATCCATATGTGTTTTATAACACAACTATGAAATATGAAATAAGAAAAGAAACTGCCGCGATCCGATCCAGACGCCGCTTTTTTCATATTAAGATGAGCCTGGCAAACCTCTTGAGGGCACTGTAACCAGTCAAAAATTGAAAGTCTAGTTTCCGACGTTGGATCAATGCTGACCTTAAAGATCGGCATTATCACATTGGTTTAAAATCTTAATGACAGTTTAAAACATTGTTGGTTATTGATCGGATCAGTAATGGCGATTTGAGGACAATTTACATTGAATCATTATTGGAGATTAATAGGCACAATTTGGCGTTGTCTTCATATCGATTGTCAATGTTTTGGGGTGTTTTTTTTTTTTTGGGGGGGGACAACAATGGCAACGCGAAGTTGATACACTGTTGTTGGTTTGTTTGTTTTTTGTTTTTGTTTGGTAATCCGACAAAGATTTTA
The DNA here is from genome assembly GCA_032158295.1 of Pycnopodia helianthoides. NCBI lineage: Eukaryota > Metazoa > Echinodermata > Asteroidea > Forcipulatida > Asteriidae > Pycnopodia > Pycnopodia helianthoides. The sequence continues at coordinate 13,197,672 of CM063262.1, forward strand.
AATGGAAAACGTTGGACCAGCAGTTATATGTTGCCTTTAGTTCAGAGGTCTTGATGTTACGTCGTTATGTTGGTAAATGATGTTAAAACAATTGTCGATGTTTGATGTTACCGTGTAATACATAACAGTTAGCATAATGGTTTTAATGGGTTTTTTTTCTTCGGGATTATTAAATATTTCCAACCATTTGTAACAAGAATCAAAACGATAATTTGCGGCAGGGGCTATGACTAAATGCGGTTAAGTCTATCTGGGCTAAAAATAGAACCGTCTTTACAAATAATAGTTTGCTTGTTAGTTATAGGACAAGTTTGAAGGTCAAAATCATTGTTAAGGTTGAAATGTTTTAAGGTGGAGCAGTCAAAGACAGATCCCGAAATTACACGAAGAAGTCAGTGCTCAGTTATAGCATTAGACGATCACACTAATAATGAGCCAACAATGCAAATCTTTGGGCGGGCCTTAAAAGTGTGTGATTTATCTTTGATAATATCATAACAATTTGGTTGAATTTAGTTACCGAAGGCAAGTTTTATACTTTTGTGTATAATTCGTCTATAAGAAAATATGTACATCAAAAGTACAAAATAAAACATTTGCAATTCACACATGTGAATTAAAAAGTAAACAGATTGAGTTGTTTAGATGTAAACCATGACTGGAAAGTCTATGGATCCTGGACTATATAAATACGAAACATGCAGTGCAGTAGGAAGTATAGGCCTTTAAAGGTTTTAGTGAGTTAAGAATGTTGGTACCATAAACTACATGTAAATAATATAGCTGATAAATATAAATGAGCAGACACTAATTACCTGAATTACTTAAAAAGGGCATTAATCACATGAACAGAAAGATCAACTCTAAACCATTGGTTTAGAATAACGGTACGTTGGCCCAACGTTAGGGCAATGTTGGGCCAACATAAAGGTTATCAGTGGAGCCGGTGGAAACTTTTCTGTTGGCAGAACGTTAGGCTCAACGTTGGGCCAATGTTTGATTGTGTTTGGGCCAACATTGGTTCAATGTTTTAACATACATGGGCCAGACATTGGCCCAATGTTGAGCAAATGTATACGTCGGGCCAACGTTGGGCCAACTCTTACATTGGCCCAACATAAGGCCGATGAGCAAAAGTACGTTGGGCCAATGTCAAAAGCCAATGTGGTCCAATGAAAGTGGTCCGTTGGCCCAACGTTGGTCCTATGTTGTGATGCTTTCTGGGAGCGAATACATGTAACAAACAGTACCCCCATTCGCCCGTCCATCACCCCACCCCGCTCCCTTCATCTTGATTTGATCATTGCTATTGAATCACAGGCTCTTAATAATTTGTTCCGTATGTATATTTCCAACTTACCGCTACTAACAATACATTCAAACAAAATTGTCCTGCTGAAACATAGATCCAGTTGCTATGACATTCAGAGGATCCCAGAGGTTCCGAGGTTGTCAATGATGTTGGTTCATAAGAACTCAATCTTGTAGGATTTGTGACTCCTGTTGGATTTAAAGAAAACAAAACAATTTTGTTCTGGGGGTAACTGGAATCAATGCATGAAGAGGGATTTAAAGCACCAATGAGGCAAGATGGGCTCTTTTGTAATATATTTTCTGTTTTCGGAGGATCGAACTTATCAATGTATTGGCGCAACCTATTAAAGAGACTACTTTTAATATGTCATTATATTTCTACAAGTTTTTAAATTTTACATTATGGTAAAGTCAAATTAGTATAGGGAATAATGAAGGTTCATTGTAAGAAATACGAACGTAAATATTAAATTTTCAACATTGCGCGTTGCTGTTTGCAAAGCCAACAGCTGTTCATAATAGCAGCCTATAGTTGTAGTAGCCTGTTGAGTGTAGATACTTATTGCACATTTGTCACTTTTGAAAAAGGTCAACAGTTGTGAACGGGACGTAACTTCTACGAAAACTTCTACCCCAAAGTATTTTTTATTTTACTGTAACTGTTAAAATCCAGTATTAAAGTCTAAATATTTCAACCTTTCCCAAGCGCCCACCTTTTATTGACATTTGGCGACTTCGTCATCGTGCCCACGCAAATGTTGTGGTCGACCGATGATGATGGTGACAATAATGACCATGGAAAAGCACATAGATACCTGAGAAAGACCAATTAACCTGCCCTGCGATGAACAATTTCAGCACTTTCCTGCAGTGAGTACCCTGTTTTCTACAGCAGGAAACTCATAATTGTCTGGGTTAATTAAGCCATTTCTATTAAGTTCCAAGCCCAGCACTTTTCAGAGGGTCTAGGTATGATTCAAATTTATGTCGAGTATATTTAATTTGCTAATTAAAACCCTGGGGTCAGCGAAGATGCTCACGCCGTAGGCACTTTTTTATATTTTTGTTAATTACAACACTTTTTTTGTTCAATTTCGCTGAAATTAATTTTCATCCAACCCTGAACAGTCCTTAACAAATTGGCTGAGCCGATTTTGCCCTAGAGGTCATTCACCGGGTAGGCCAGTTGTCACAAATGTGGGTGGAGCCAAGGCGGCTTTCATTTGTACTATTTTTTTGCAAAATCGCGGATTTCGACATGCTTTGGCAAATCAGTTGTGAACCAATATGCAATTGCCAGAATGTTAAAATCTTTGGTGTGTGTGTGTTTAGTGAACTTAGATTCATCTCTTCAAACCATTAGAACAAGATTGGTGCCCCCAAACACAGTTATTTACACCCCAACATTAAACGCCTACCGCGTGAGCACCCTGGGGGACGCGCGTAAATATTCTAAGCTGGCTGCTTGCAGGGTTAAATAGCAATATTTATTTATTTATTATTTTATTATTATTTTTTTTTTTGTTTGGGGGGGGGGGCGCTTTCCCGCACCAACCTATTATTTTCTACAGTAAGTAGGGAAAATATAATAATCCTGGATCAATAAAGATATGTTTATATGTTTTAAGGTCCAACACCTTAGAGCGATTTTCTGGTTGCAGTTGCTGCTAACTTTTCACTGACAGCTTTCTTTATTGTTGAATGCTAGGTTCAATGGATCAATAATTTGCACACACCATTGTGGGGACTTCCTATTGTTGCTCTATATTCACTTTTCGAAAGAAATCCCCTGTGGGGTATCCAGTTTAACAAAGACAAAACGTTGTTGGGTACTAAGTTCCATTGTGTAGAAGTCCCCAAAACAGTTTGGGTTCCTACCCACACACAAGCCCACGCACACACACACACACACGCAGACACACACACACACACACACACACACACACACACACACACACACACACACACACACACACCCTAAGAAATGGGGCATGGCTTGTGGGGTCCTGCTGTTGTTGTTCTATTGTTACCATTTCTGAAGAATTCCCTTTTGGGGTCCAAGTTGAACAAAGATACCTTGAGCATGTTCCATGTCCCAGGAGGTCCATTGTTCTGTTGTGTTTCGGACCATAAGGACCCATGCGTATGCCCACACGCACAACCTTATGGATTGGGTTTGCGGGATCCTGCTATCGTGTTTTTTTTGTGTTTTTTTCTAAAGAATTCTTTTTGGGGGTCCAAGTTGAACAAATGAAACCTTGTGGGGTCCATTGTTCCATTGCAAAAAAATAATAATAAACCTTAGGTGTTTGTGAACAAACACAAAGCTGTTCCGTTTTGTTTTAATTTGATTAAACGCTCTGTATTAAGCTAGCGAACATCACAAAGATCATGACTTTATGACAAGTGGTTCAGGAGATATAATTTTAAATATTTGAATTTCCTGTTTGGACCGGAAGTAAAGGTCAAAGTTGGGTCATCCGTGTAATCAAAATGTCACGAGGGTTGTAAGGTACAAGACAGCACAAACATTACGACTTTATGACATGTGGTTAAGTAGATATGATTTTGTTAAGTAATTAGTTTGAGTTACTTTAACTTGACACCCGATGACGTCATGATGAAAAAATGTGTTTTTCGTACTAATAAATTTTATAAGGTACAATATGATATGTAACTTATCCCAATCAAATGGCTTTAAAAGAATCTACCTTAACTTACCTAGGAATTATTGCATAAATCCAACGGGGTATGTATACTTACTAATGGTTCACCTTTGGTTAGGAATAAGTGCGGCGCAATCTCAGACACACTGTCGTGATTGCGCAATCCATGTTTTATCCATGGGGTTAGATTTACCAATCTAATCGTTAACGCTAGAGGGCGTTCCATAACAAATTTGATTGGGCATGCTCGTTTTGTTTTGCAGGGTGATTGCGCAAAGTCAAAATGATGCAATGTAGACAAAATGTTTTTGATCACATGGGCGGTTGTGTAAGCAGGTTTTTTCCTTGAAATTTTACCTTTGAAAGAGACTGTTACACAGGTCACCAACTGTTTCAGAAACGGTTACACGTATACTAACAATAACCGTGAATGCACAGGCTTACCTAATCATGTAACGGTTACACGGTTAATTAACGATCGTCCGACTAGACCTTTACATTTTTACAGTTCAAATAAACGTTGAAAAGTTCACTCAAAAAGTGTCGTGTAATAATGATCATAATAACTGTGATTACGATTTTCACATCACATATAATTCCCAATTTACAGGCTTGTAGTCTATGTTATTTCAATACAACTGTGCATGCAGCAATATTTGTAAGAAACATTGATCGCTGGGGGCGCTCCACAACAATTTGATTGCGCATGCTCGCTTATTTTGCAGGGTCATTGGGCAAAGTCAAAAAGCTGCAATGAAGAATGAAGACACAATGTTTTTGATCACATGCGCGGTTGTGTAAACAGGTTATTTTACTTGATTTTTTGTTTATGAATTTGCTGTTAAGCCCAGTTCATACTTCCTGCGAATGCGAATGCGAAGCAAAAATTGACGTCACAAATACGCAACAATCAGTTGTACTCAGATTTATATAAGAAATTTGAAATGTTAGCATTGGTTGTTAAAGAACATATTTACCTTGTACGTTTTTTTTTATATTAAAATACTAAACCTTATTTGTTGTGCCTTTATGCCTAATTTTTGTGTGTTAGGCTAAAATAGTAATTGGGATATGAGTTTATTGTTCAATTTGGATTTTGACCCTAAATCCCAAAACCGATCATATAGCCATGAAAAGGGTAATTTTTCTTTCCTACGCCTCTCATCAATCAGCTCTCTTTATTGCCCTACTGCAATCACCACAAAGTTTTTTGTTTGCTACACGGCGATTTCCCGAAGTAATGCGTTTGCATAAGAAGACTCAAACATGTTTTCCGGCGAACGGGTCCCCAGCGCAAACGAGTCTGCCAGCCGCACAATCGTCCCAAATTACAGGCGGTCTGTTTTCTACGTTCACGCTGAAACCTGAATAGGGAACTCAGCGGTGAAGAGCAAGCACCATTCTTCTCGATTCTTGTGAATAAACGTAGACTTGTGTAAGTCGGCGACTGTAAGGACTCTATGTTTATTCTGCAAAAAACGCACCAACACTGGTCATAAACGGGTGCAGGACTAAATTGAGTTTGGAGTATTATAATTTTCGATAATACAAACCTAATTTGACGCCGTACCCATTCCGTGAAAATTTTCGAGGGAATTCGGATTTTTTCTACTAACCATGTTTGAATAAGTTTTGATACTTTTAAATTGACCATCAATAAAATCTTTCTGTCGTTAAGAAAGATTTCTGCAATATAAGACATGTAATTTGACCTTACTCGAATAATTATGTTTCTGGAAGTCAGATTTGTTTTCACTTTATTTCAATGTGTTTTTTATACGGTTGAAAACGCGAAATAAATGATGTCATGATGACGTCGTTCGGCATTTTAGGCCAAAAATTACATCTACAGTATCCCAGAAGTGTATAACTGAAAAAAGTTTGACGATCGGCGGTACACTTTTTGAGATATGGTTCGAACAAGGTTTGCTAATTAAATGTTCATCTTGCTGAAACATGGCTAACTAACTAAGAATTTTAACCATTAATTTTAAGAATTAAATAAAATTGTGTACAAATGCTATGGGGATTTAGGTGGAAACAAAGAATAATAATAATAATAAAAATAATAAAAATCTCGACGAAAACAATACCTGTTCCGACAGTAGGTCGGAACAGCTAATAAAAACAATAAAAATCTCGACAAAAACAAAACCTGTTCCGACTTCTAAGAGAAGTCGGAACAGCTAAATAATAAAAAAATCTCGACGAAAACAAAGAGAAGTCGGAACAGCTAATAAAAATAATAAAAATCTCGACGAAAACAATACCTGTTCCGACAGTAGGTCGGAACAGATAAAAAAAAATAAAAGTTGGGTACTGCTACTGTTGTTCTGGTATTCCCTTTTCTAAAGAATTCCTCTGCGATGTCCAGCTTGAACTTTTTTTTTATTTTTTTTTTTTATTTTTTTTTTTAATTATTATTATTATTATTATTATTATTCCATCTTATCACAGCATGCAAAAGAAAGATTCCATTTTCATTTGTGCCGGTTACTCCTCGAGTCAGGCTACGTCCCGTAGCCTTAGATCTCAAGGGTCTTTCTCAGGATCCTCGCTGTTCCCAAAAGCGCCGCCTTCTGTACTCCATTTTCTCCTGGTTGCAACACGAATCCTGTTGTGAGCAGTTTGGATACGATCTGGTAGTACCTGCTCAGGCATACCAACCAGATCGGGTGAAGGACTTCCTCTCTGGGAGTTTGTCACTCTTTCACCGTTGACTTGATGCTCCATAGCACTCATTATAAACATCACACAATTGTGAGAAAGTTTGTAGTTTTAGGGAGAACTACATACAGCAACGCTGTAGAATATCCAACCCTACGGAGACCACTAAACACTGGTTGTAATCAAGATGTTCCAAAGGACGCAGTTGATACGCGCGTCCGTTCACTGACTCAATGTACACTGTGCGGTCTACGTTGAAGAAAGTTTTCTGAATACAGAAAAATCCAACACTTTTCCACCAAATATAGCAACAAGATGGTAACTAGTTGTCATCAAACTTGCCCTGCGGTGTCTACGAAGCTCCTTCGAAGCTACCCTGATATCACCCGGCACAGCTATGTCAATGAGATGACACATCTTCGTCGTCTTATCTAAGACTACAACATCCGGACGCCTATGTTCTATAACATGATCAGTCTGAATGTTAAAATCCCAGAAAATCTTGACCTGGTCGGTCTCTACAACTTTCTCCGGAACGTGGTCGTACCATTTCGCATGCACTTGGACACCATACTTCTTACACAGATCCCAGTGGCCAACTTGTCATGTCTTCCTTTGTACTCCGTCTGGGCCATCATACTACATTCGCTGACTATATGAAATACAGTCTCTTCTGCCTTGTAACACATTCTGCACATAGGAGAGACGTTTGCTTTCTCGATCCTTGCCTTCATAACATTTGTCCTTAGTGACTGGTCTTGCGCCACTGTAATCAAACCTTCGGTTTCCTTCTTTAGTTCTCCGCTCTTTAACCAATTCCATGACTTAGGGCTCGCTACCTCTTCAGTACATCTCAAGAACCGGCCATGAAGTGGCTTGTTCCTCCAATCTTGATGTCTTTCCTCTTTCTTTCCCCTCTTGTACTCCTTCGGCCCAACTTCGTCTTCCCTCGTGTACTTTTGGGCAACCATCAACAAGTTCTCCTCGGTCCTCCTAATATGACAATGCAAGCTCCTGCGCTCGATGTTAACACTGTCTGCCACGCTCAGTAACCCCCTTCCGCCCTCTGACCTCGGAAGATAGAGTCTGCTGACATTTGACCGCGGATGTAGCATGCCATGCATGGTCATCAGTTTCCTTGTTCTCCTGTCCGTGACATCTAGATCTTCCTTGGTCCACCCCACAATACCCCCACTGTACCTCATCAAAGACACGGCCCACGTGTTAATCGCCTTAATCATGTTCCCCCCGTTCAGTTTGGACTTTAAACATTTCTTCAACCGCCTGATGTATTCTGCCCTCAGCCTTACCTTTGATTCTTATTATTATTATTATTATTATTATTATTATTATTATTATTATTATTATTATTATTATTATTATTATTATTATTATTATTATTATTATTATTATTATTATTATTATTATTATTATTATTTTTATTATTATTATTATTATTATTATTATTATTATTATTATTATTATTATTATTATTATTATTATTATTATTATTATTATTATTATTAAACCTCAATATGTGTGTGTGGAACGCTTATGCTATCCTAGATAAGACAACCATTTTGAGTTACTGAAGCATGGCTTTATCCAGATGTCGTCATCGGTGAATGCACCCTTACTTGATATTATTGTATCAACCTTAAACGCAGTGGGACTGATTTTCATGGGGAAATTCAGTTTGTCGCAGTTTACTTGTCTGATGAACTTCAAGGTTCAGTTCATTTTTATTTTGTAAGTTATGCTGTCGAGAAAAGTTTTGGGAATACAAGTGACAGCGTAACACATCAGTAACTCCGCTGGGACACCGTAAACATGAGCCTTTTCCGATTGCGCATAAACGGCATCCTTTTACCAAGTGAACTTACTTATGCAATGGTCACTTTTGTTGACATTTCACAATTAATCGTTTATAGTTATTATCTACAGTGAAATTCAAATGATAAAATTTTGATCCAGAAATTGTGAAATTGAAATGACACCATATTCAAGCGCACTTAAGTGATACGACTGCAGTTCTTGCAATCACAAGGTTGGGGGTTCGAATCCGACCAAGCTAACCGCTGATTTCACCATGACTAGAATAAAATTGTCGTCCAGTCTATGAATCACAATTTATTGATTTGTTCAATTCATAATCATAGCTGTTAAACCAATGTTTTGTATCGAGAGAGATTCGCTGTTGCCAATTTGGCGTTTAAATCCCCTTGTTGGAGCTTAGCATATTCCCCTTTTATTGGGAAGATCATACAAACAAATTAATTTATACATTTAATTAAAGAGATTACTGAAAACAAATTAACTAGGAAATTAGCCCTACAGGTTTGAACAAACCCCTCCTTCTGAAAATCGTGGATCCATCCCTAAATACTCACCAGTCACAATATCACTTCCAGTTGTAATGACCGTCACATTTAAGTGTTCAATCATAGTGTTGTTTGTTTTACACATAAAGGTTGGGCTGTTACTTTCCAGAGATATCTGAACTGTCGCATAGGAGTTAAACGTGCCGCTAACATAGAAACAATCTGGGGAAAAACGGGTTTTTTTAATAGCAAATTGCGATTTAAAACAAATCAACTTCTTTTTTTCTTTTTCTAGGGTTTTCTGGCCAATTTTAACGAAATTCCATAAAATCTAAAATCTGGCTCACTCAATTTCATTTGAAAATTATTGCTCCGTTGAATTAACGTTCATTAGTCAAATAGAGAATAGTTTAGCATTCACTGGTTAAATATGTTCATTAATTTTCATTAGGCCGCAAGACTCATTCAATTTCGTAAAAGCCAGCAGCAAGAGCTGGTCAACGATTCAATTTTATCAATGAGCAAACATTTTCTCAGTGTTTGCATTCAAATTCAAGTTCAATGATGTGCTGTCTGATTCGTACTTGCCTATAAAGGCATATATTTTGAGGAGAATTCATTTCTACACTAGTATAATTACAAATAAGCTTACATGCCGAGATGCAGAACGTTTAAGAACATCGAAGGTTAAAGAAACCAACTTTAGATATAAATAAACGATTTGAAGAAATGTATAAACAGTTAAGGAGAGGGACCTGTGAAAAAAATGCACAGGAAAACAACAACAATAATTTGTTTTAAAGTTTTATAACGACCCCTTATAATTATTTGAAACTTGTATTTTTTTTTAACTACTGTGAATTTCTTAATAGACATAGTCCGAACATTAGCAGAAATAAAGACGACAACATAAATATCAGGGCAAACATTCTCAAGGCTGTAGCAAAATATTTAGTTTTCATTTCAAATTTCTCGGATACAGGCTTCGACTTTAAGGGTAACAAAGCAATAGAGGAATAATGTTACAATTAGAACGAACCACAGGATATAAGTGAACTGTAATAACACGGATATAACACTGGAATGAATAATGAGAAATAAACTTGTTTACAGGAGTTGAGAGACAAACAACAGTCTTTTCGTGATTTTTAGAAGACAAGAAGTGAGACGACGATTCCCAAACACAAAAATATGCGTCCCTCCTACACAGTAATAAAATGAACTAGACTTAAGTTTTTGTGACATCACAAAAACAAGGTGTTCGTGAGTGATGTCATAAAATTGGGATTAAATGAATTGGTGACGAGACTTTACCTTACAATCCAAAGTCTTGTTCAGGATTTATAAGGTCAAATATAACACTTAAACTTCTGGTTTGAACCAGAAGTCAAGCTAAAATTTGGTCACACTGTCTAACGTTTGTCAAATTTTGTGAAGACATTTACGATGATATTAGATTGTAAATATCAAATGGTTCAGATTGGTGAATTTCTGAAACATTAATTTTCAACTTCCGGTTTTTACCGGATGTCAAGGTCAAACGGGGTCACATTTGTGTAGTGCGTGCTAAGTGTATTAAGACCTTTCAGATGATGTATGGATTGTAAAAATACAATGTGTGGTTCAGGAGTTCCGAATTTTTCAAATATTAGATGGATTATCCGCTGGGGTGCAATATGATTTCTAACACAGATGGATGCGGAATGTATTCCAGCATAGTTCCCACAGCACAAATACATTTACGTGCAAAATAATCACACATGCATTTAACATAGAACGTCAATGAAACTGCACGTGCGGTGCACGTGTAGAGGAGGTTGACCTTTATTGACCGTCAATGACGTTCTACTGTTACATGAGGTTTATGTGTGGCTATACAGGTACAGCGTATGTTTACATGTGTTCTTTCACCATCGCGCGTTGTCAATGCGGGCCAACTTAAACGTGCGCCTTTTTCAACCAGATGTAAAGGTCAAAATATTGTTATTTCAGTGGAAGGTTTGAGCAGGCTTAACGTTCAACAACCTGATACAAAAAACTCTGAAATGATCAGTAGTTTTTGAGATATGAATTTTTTTAATTTTCAACTTCCGATTTGAGCCGGAAGTTAAGGTCAAATGGGGTCAACCTGTATGTAAGGTTTGTTAAACTTTCAACGACTTGTCCGATAATGTGTAGATTGTAAAAATCAATCATGTGGTTCATGAGTTTAATTTCTTCAGTTACTAAACTTCAACTTCCGGTTTCAACCGAAATGCAAGGTCAGGAGTTATGATTTTTTCAAAAACTAAGCTTTGAGTTTTCAAAAAATTGTAAAAAATAATTCGATAACGTGATCATGACGTCACTTTACATTTCAAAAGCCATGGCTGTTGTCTAAGAGTACACCAAGATTTAACTCGATCGGCTGTTAAATTTAGTAGATACACGGCTCCGAAGAGTGCACCTTTAGGGCCTTACAACGTGACACATGATGATGTCATCATACTACGACTCTGCAAATATGTTTTCTGCATAAAGGTCATTATGCATACCAGTTTTGAAGAGATTCTCGTTAACTTTGCCACATATAGATGACGTATAGATGACAAAAATAAAACATGTGGTTCAGAATTTGTAATTTATGAAACATTAAATATCAATTTCCGACTTTAACCGGAAGTCAAGGTCAAACAGGGTCGCATATTGTGTAGCACGTGATAAGTCTAACAAGACATTTCAGATGATTTTTTAATTGTTAAAATCCAACGTGTGGTTCAGGAGTTAAGAATTTTTCAAATAATTAGATGAATGATCCGCTGGGGTGCAATATGAGCTCTAACTCCGATGGATGCGGAATGTATTCCAGCATGGTCCCCACAGCACAATACATTACGTGCAAAATAATCACACGTATGCATTTAACATAGAATACCAATGAAACTGCACGTGCAGTGCACGTGTAGAGGAGGTTGACCCTAATTGACTGTCTTATTGACGGTCAACTGTTACGTGAGATGTACAGTATGTGTGGCTGTACAGGTACAGCGTATGTTTACACGTGTTCTTTCACCATCGCGCGTCGTCAATGCGGGTCAACTTAAACGTGCGCCTTTTTCGACTAGATGTAAAGTTCAAAATATTGTTATTTCAGTGCAAAAGTTTGAGCAGGCTAAACGTTCTACAACCTGATACAAAACAAAACTCTGAAATGATCAGTAGTTTTCAGTGTTGTATGACTCGAGTCCAGGACTCGGACTCGAGTCCGTCTCGAGTCACAATTTCGGTGACTCGGACTTGACTCGAGTCATGTCTGCAAAAGACTCGGACTCGGACTTGGACTCGACTATCGTGACTCGGACTTTTCCCCGAGGAATCGTGACTTGCGAGTCATGTATTTTCACAAACAATACCTTTTTTAAATATTAAAACACAGTCTGCATATTGCGCTGTGATGGATGTGTGTTGTTTGCACCAGTTTCCACACGTGGTCGACACAACGCATGCACACCCACACACACGACGTCAAGTTTGGTCATGAACATTTTTTTTATTAGGTATGTAGCCAACAAGTTCTGCCGTTCCGCCCCGTATTGTTTCCTTTGGTTACATAAACTTTAGAAAAAACGTTGAAACCTCAAAATTTAGTGCGGTGTGCAAATTTTGCAAGCGCAAAATTAAAGAAAGGACCGGCACAACTTCAAATTTTAAGAATTTAAGGATTTAAAATGATTTTTTTCTCTTCAAAATAACCAATACTGATTTATTTATTTCAGAAAGGGAGGTAGCCAACAAGTTTTATGGTTTAGAGAAAGTTTCTTTAAACCATAAAACTTGTTGGCTACCAACCTTTCTAAAACAAATAAATCAGTATTGGTTATTTTGAAGAGAAAAAAATCATTTTAAACCCTTAAAAGATATTCTGGATAAGGAGGAGTAAAACCTAAAATAAAATTGTAACTGCAGGTCCAGAACTTTGTTTAAAATAAATGTGTAAATCATTTCCAATTCTTATTTTACGACATTTGGTTTGCAATCAATATTAAACAAGTGACTCGTGACTCGGACTCGGACTCGGACTCGGACCAAGTGACTCGTGAATCGGACTCGGACTCGACACAGGTCACTCGACTACAACACTGGTAGTTTTTGAGACATGAATTTTTCAAATTTTCAACTTCCGTTTTGAATCAGAGGTCAAGGTCAAATTGTATGTAGCGTTTTTTGAACTTTCAACGACCTGTCCGATGTTTTATAGATTGTAAAAATCCAAAATGTGGTTCAGGAGTTATGATTTTTTACAAATATTAAACTTTGAATTAGTGTAATTTGATACCTGATGACGTCATCATGACATCATCAAGTCTGTGTCGTCTTGATACTGAGGTTCAATTGTCTGACAAGTTTCAATGTTCAATTCATTTTCAATCTTGAGTTATGCTGTAAAAATGGCAAAAAACAGAAGTTTGAAGGAAAAAACCCGAAGGCAAACTTCGACCCAGGGTAACGACCCGGAAGTGAAGGTCAAACGATTTTGTGGTTAACTTTTTAAACGTTGCCCCAGTCTTGAACTATCAGATACACAATTATGAACATCATAGCTTTTAAATTCGATGAAATACAGCAACTAGCAAATTGTCATTTTTCAGCGTGACGTCATGAAAACTGTGCCGTCCTCATATTGAGGTTCAACTGTCTGATGAGTTTCAAGGTTCAATTCAGTTTCAATCTTGAGTTATGCTGTAGAGAAGAGTTCCGTGGAAGAAGAAGAAGAAGTTTGGGAAGAAAAACAAAAACAGAACAAAATCAAGAGGTGTTCGTGCTTGTATTGCACGAACACCTAAAAAAACAGAACAAAAACAAGAGGTGTTCGTGCTCGTATTGCACGAACACCTAAAAAAAAGAACAAGAACAAGAGGTGTTCGTGCTTGTATTGCACGAACACTTAAAAACAGAACAAAATGAAGAGGTGTTTGTGCTTGTATTGCACGAACACCTAAAAAACAAGAGGTGTTCGTGCTCGTATTCCACGAACACCTAATTATTAAATATTCGTTAATCTAGCTTGAAGACTATATACGTCCAGACCCATCTCGCCTTCAACTTTATATTTCAGAAAAAGACTAACAAAGGTTATTGCAGGTGTTTGGTCTTGTCAATGACGAGGCATATTTACTGTTTAAGAGGATTCATAATTCCCAAACTGAAATAATATATATGTATAAAATAATCCGTTGCGCACATGCAAAACATTCATTTTTTTGTTGAAGCAGTCCAAGAGATCTGTTTTTCATTTGATGGGAAGAACAAACTGTAATAACAAACAAGCTGTAACAAGACTGTTTTTTGGCATCCCTTACAAGGACGTTTTCTACTGCTTTAGACAAATCGAAAAGGATTGAAAGAAAATGCTAGGTGAATAGATACCAAATTGCATGCTGATTTATGACGTAACAGTGACCCACATGTATGCAATCAATCGACCAGGACACAACGGGGTGTTACATGAGTTACAGCAGACTGGACTGATTTGTGGCATATTGACCTGTACAAGCAATGATGTGCTGGTGCCATGAAGGACTCACCCGTTTTAGATGTATTACAGGTAGCAGGTTCAAGCTGATGTTTAGCAAGAATTTCCGTCCATTCGTTTGACTTTGAAGACCAGCGGAACCAACTAGTGTTCACAGCCGGCTTTGCATGTTCAACACTGCATGTCAAGAGCATATTTATTGTGTCGAATGGTACATCAATGTTGCATGACGGTTGATCCTCGCTACATCCTTCAACCTTTGTCTTAGATGAAACTGCAACGACAAATTATAATTTAAAAACATTGTATTTGTGTTATTTGTTTCAAGATGTAGCACAGTTTTTTAAATTTCAATATGACAAATGCTTGTGAACTTTTAATGACGTGTGTTCCCTGCTGCAACAAGCAATCACATGCCGTTACTTTACTTTCTGCATGGAACTGCAACTGCCAATTTTAATCAAGTTGTATCACAGGGTTCAGTTTATTTCCATGTTCCGTGTGACAAGCGCTTATTTCCTTTTCGCCAACAAGTTAAAGACAAGTTTTAACGAAAAATGCAACAAGAGATCTTTGCTGAAATTTATTTAAAGTGTTTGCAATAAGAAAACTGAGTTTACATAAGATAAAACAGATTTTAATTACAAAAAAAAAAAAAAAAAAAAAAAATAGAAATTCAGTTTTTGTCAATTACAAAAACAAGGTGTTCGTGAGTAATTTCATTAAAGTTGTGATTGATTGAATTGGTGAAAAAATTTTACCTTATCAATCCAATTTCTGGTTCAGGAGTTATATTCATTCAATATAAAACTTCAACTGCCGGTTTGAACCAGAAGTCAAAGTCATATGAGATCATACTTTGTGTATCGTTTCTTAAGTTGTTACATATCATCCCAACGATGTTTAGATTGTAAAAATCCAATACGTGGTTCAGAAGTTATGAATTTTTATAACATGACATTTCAACTTGCGGTTTTTACCGGAAGTCAAGGTCAAACCGGTCACATTTTGAGTAGTGCGTGTCAATTTATTTATGACCTTTCAGATGATATATGGGTTGAAAAAATCCAATGCCTGTTTCAGGAGTTATGAATTTTTCAAAATTAAACATCAATTTCCGGTTTAGACCGGAAGTCAAGGTTAAAAAGGGTCACATTTTGTGTAGCGCGTGATTAGTTTATGAAGACCTTTTAGATGATGGATGGATTGTAAACATCTAATATGTGGTTCAGAACTTTTGATGTTTTCAAATATAAAGTTTCAACTTCCGTTTTGAACTGGAAGGCAATGTCAAATGAGGTCACACTTGGTAGCGTTGATGGAGTCTTCTAAGTCCTTTCTTATGACTTATAGATGATAAAAATAAAACATGTGGTTCAGGATTTGTAATTAATGAAACATTAAATATCAATTTTCGACTTTAACCGGAAGTCAAGGTCAAACAGGTTCGCATATTGTGTAGCACGTGATAAGTCTAACAAGACCTTTCAGATGATGTTTGAATTGTTAAAATCCAACGTGTGGTTCAGGAGTTAGGAATTTTTCAAATAATTAGATTGATGATCCGCTGGGGTGCAATATGAGCTCTAACACCGATGGATGCGGAATGTATTTCAGCATGGTCCCTACAGCACAATACATTTACGTGCAAAATAATCACACATGCATTTAACATAGAACGTCAATGAAACTGCACGTGTCAGTGCACGTGTGGAGGAGGTTGACCCTAATTGACCGTCTTTTTGACGGTCAACTGTTACGTGAGATGTATGTGTGGCTGTACAGGTACAGCCTATGTTTACGTGTGTTCTTTCACCATCGCGCGTCGTCAATGCGGGTTAACTTAAACGTGCGCGTTTTTCGACCAGATGTAAAAATCAAAATGTTGTTATCTCTGTGCAATAGTTTGAGCAGGCTTAACGTTCTACAACCTAATACAAAAAAATCTCTAAAATGATCAGTAGTTTTTGAGATATGAATTTTTGAAATTTTCAACTTCCGTTTTGAACCAGAGGTCAAGGTCAAATGGGGTCAAATTGTATGTAGCGTTTTTTGAACTTTCAACGACCTGTCCGATGTTTTAATAGATTGTAAAAATCCTACATGTGGTTCAGGAGTTATGATTTTTTTACAAATATTAAACTTTGAATTAGTGTAATTTGATACCTGATGACGTCATCATGACATCATCAAGTCTGTGTCGTTTTGATAATGAGGTTCAATTGTCTGACAAATTTCAACGTTCAATTCACTTTCAATCTTGAGTTATGCTGTAAAAAAGGCAAAAAACAGATTTTTGAAGGAAAAAAACCTGAAGGTAAACTCTGACCCAGGGTAACGTCCCGGAAGTAAAGGTCATACGATTTTGTGGTTAACTTTTGAAATGTTGCCCCATTCTTCAACTAAAAGATGCCCAATTATGAACATCGTAGTATAAAGATTGCCGAAACTACAGCAATAAGCAAATGGTCAATTTTCAATTTTAAAAATCTTGTAATTCAACACCCGATGACGTCATCGTGACGTCATGACAAATGTGTTGTCTTCATATCAAGGTACAATTGCCTGATGAGTTTTAAGGTTCAATTCAGTTTCAATCTTGAGTTATGCCCGAAAAATGAAAACAAAAACAAAGGCAGACTTTGACCTTCCGGTACGACCGGAAATACCATTGAAATACAGCACATAGCAAATGGTAACTTTTCAACTTTAAAAACCTTGTAATTTGACACCTGATGACGTCATCGTGACGTAATGAAAACTGTGCCGTCTTCATATTGTGGTTCAATTCAGTTTCAATCTTGAGTTTTGTTGCCGAGAAGAGTTCCACGGAAGAAGAAGATTAAGAAGAAAAAAAAACTAGACGTACAGTGTTTGTAAACAACAAACACACAGGTGTTCGTGAGTGATGTCAGATTGTGTTTGAATGAAATGGGGACGATATTTAACATAGCAATTAAATGTCAGGCAACAAGCGTCTTGACATAAGGCTAGCTTCCACTCCGTTGCACTGGAATCAGTCGCGAGTAGTATGCCACATGCCACGTAAGGTATTGGATCGAGATTTTGATATTTTAATGGCCAATTTCACTTAGAAATATATCTCAGGTCGTATGGGGTCACCCTTTTAATGTGATTTGTACAATTCGGCCGGAGCTTTTTTATGGTGCAAGTACCTTACATGTAGCATTTATGGTTCTCCGATTATGATTGTTTTTAATATTAAATGTTGATTAATTGTTATGACGTCATCGATGACGTCAACGCACCAAAACAATTTGGGTGTCATATACATACTACAAACTATATACATAGTAAGTTTCAAGACAATACCCTTCTTGGTTTATGAGAAATGAACGTTTGAAATCTGAATTTTGAACTTCCGGTTTCAACCGGAAGCAAAGGTCATATGTGTCACATTTTGTTTGTGATTTGCATAATCTGGCAAGAGATTTTTTATTGTGCAAATATCTTACATGTAGCATTTGTGATTCTCCAATTATGATTTTTCTAAATATTAAACAGTGATTTATTGTTATGACGTCATCGATTACATCATCAAACCGAATTTCACACATACATATTTAAACACAAAGGTCTAAGTATTTGTGAAGTTTTAAGTCTAAAACGTTTATGGTTCATGAGATATGACGAGTTTTCTTTATGTAAGAAAATTCAACTTCCGGTTTTGAGCGGAAGTAAAGGTCACATGGGGTCGTACCTAATGAAAGATTTGTAGAACTGTTCAAGGGCCTTCAGGTGATACAATGATTAAAGGTGTACCATATTTGGTTCATAGGATACAACGTTTCCGCCAAAAAAACCTTAAACGTCCGTTTTCGACCGGAAGTAAAGGTCACATGGGGTCACATTCTGTGTAAGAGTTGTAAACAAAATGTTGAACTTTCATATGAAGCAAAGATCATGTATTTATCATTTATGGTTCCCTAGATATGACGATTTACAGCTTTTCTCAATATTTTTATTTTGGATGTTATGACGTCATCGATGACGTCATCGCCCCGAAAAAGTTGCGGTTTCGTCTATACACTAAGGTCTAAGTGCATGATAAGTTTCAAGTCTCTAGGAGTTATACTTTTTGCGAAAATTGCGAGAGAAGGATCTCAGATAAAGTGGGAAAAAAACAGAACAGTAACAATAGGTTTTCGGGCGGAATGCCCGAACACCTAAACAAAAACAGAACAGTAACAATAGGTGTTCGTGCTTGTATTGCACGAACACCTAAAAAACATTTTGAAAACCTTTTCCGGTGAGTTTAAAAAAGATTTGCAAAAGCCCCATTACGTCATTTCTTATGTTATGTCTTTTGTGGGAGCTCCCTTTTGTAAAGCTGCTTTGTTGCAACACGTAGAGCAACCTCACACAAATGACGTCAAGGTATTGTCACGTTGATGCATGCCAGCCAGAAGTGTGAGATTGGGGCCTAATTTTTTGATCGAAAATAACGAACAATTCAGAAACGTAAAAATATCAAAGTAAAAATTAAATGATGAACAAAAGCTTATAAGCTTATATTTCTGCCTCTGGGTACACATCGCCTGTGAAACTAGGAAAGACAGCCAACATTTCCGTTTGAAGTTTAAATTATCACCTCTCACTTGTGATTGAAATCATTGTATATCGATTGGTTATAGCTTTTCTTGGAACTGTTTCCTGTGAGCTTTTGATGCCTTTTATATTGTAAGTTGACGACATTTTACCTTTCAACTTTAATTTATGGCACTGAATAGTTTTTCTTTCTAGATTCTGGTTTGAACCGGAAGACGACGTCATAATGCAATATCCTTGTGTAAGGTAAATTCAATTTTAAAAGTCATTTCCGATTAGATTGTTAAAAACAAATTTGTTTTTACATTTGTACGTGTTAAATGTTTCAAATATTAAAGTTTGATTTAGTGTAAATCAACACTTAATAATAAAAAACAGGCCATTTATAAAGTACCTTGAAACTGGGAGCCAGTGGAGGTCACGAAGGAGAGGACAAACATTGTTAAATTTGGCTTTTTGGAAACGAGCCTGGCACACCTTTTTTGATTTCTTTGAAGACGAGATTTGTCTTCTTCTTCGATATACCATTTAGAAGACAGTTGCACAGGTCCAACTGGGATAAAATAGGGTGTAAAGAGCTGTTCCATGACATAAATTAACATGTCTGATTCAGGTTTCGGATCAGCTAATTGAGGGATCGACATAGTTTGATTATGTGACTGGTAATTTTCAAGTCGAAAACAGCGCAAGGTTTTTGACAGCAGAAGGTGTGGAGATTCGAAAATCATCCAGATGATGACCTAATGACGTCATCATTACGTCATTTTTCAGGTATGGACATGATGTTGTTTTTTGTTCAATTGTTTGATGAGTTTCAAGGTCCAATTCAGTTTCAGTTTCAATTATATATAAGCTGTAAAGAAGGGTTTTTTGAGACATACAGCAGTGACAGCGCTATGCAAGGTTCTTTCCGGGACACCATAACATGTGCTTTTCTGATAGCACGAAGCCTAATGCCAAATCAGGATTTGTTGGTTTTCGATCCCCTTTTGTGCGCAACAGTCAGCTGCGTTTCTCATACACACGCAGGTTTTGCAATATTCTTTGGAGTACGTGTGCAGATAACTGCAAATTAAACTGTATGCGGTTTAAAATCTTGGTCAATCATACATGGAATTAATATGCTATGTCGACCGGAATTAAGGAATTTGTGTAATCGAGGACATACAATCTGGTGTAAACAATGTAATAACATAATAAGTAAACCTTCAGATATGAATTTTTAGAATTAACTTTCGGTTTGAACCGGAATTCAAGGTCAATTGGGAGTCACACTTTGTGCAGCGTTTGATCAATATTAAAGAACTTTCCAACGCTGTACATAAATTGTAGAAAGTACCATGTGGTTCAAATATTAAACATTTATTCAATCAATGTTATCAATCCTGCCACCGGGAAATAAAACTTAAGACACAGACTTAAGACGGGGGTAGGGGGCCTGTTCGTGTCTGGGATGAAATTGTTCGTCCACTGTCTGAAACGGAAATTGGCTCAAAATTCAATTTTTAAGTGGTCCATCAAAAAGAGAAGAAAAAACACGTCATCGTTCGATTGTTATCATTTTATTTGAAAAAAAAAATTGTAGTAACAAATCAAGAAAAGAGCTTATATTTGTTTTTATTTTGCTGCATATTTCTGATTAAAAAGTGTTGGGGGACTTCTGATATTATGGTTCCCCCCATCAGTCTAAAAAGTGTGTGGGGACATTTCCCCGCCCCCGTCCCCCTCCCATTGACGCCCATGTGCCGAGCAAATAATGCTGTCAGTGGTTTCCAGAAACGGCAAGAGTCTCTATGTTGTTTTTTTTTCTCTTTTTTGTCCTTCTTTTTTTGAGGAATTCGCCATGATTGTTACTATCACTCGAATTGATTTCAAGTTGTCAAAATAGACCTTTAATGGTTCATATGAGGAAGGTATCACCAAAAAAAATGTTGCTTTATAAAAGCTTTACTGTTCATAGATCAAGGGTTGAGCACCGAAAGGGAATGGTGGGGAAACTACTGAAAACAGAAATAACTCAACTTCATTGGAAATAAATTATTTTGAACGCTTACAAAATGTTTTGGAAATCATTTCGTGCTTTTGAAATCACTTCGAACACTAAAAATAATTTATTTAATGCACGTGAAATAAATTATTGTGAGAGTTTAAAATAATGTATTGCTTAATCATTTCGTGCAATCAAAATCATTTCGCTTAAATTCGATTTGTAAGTTAAAATAAATTTTTTCGAGAGCTCGATTCAAATTACTGCAAGAGCTCAAAGTAAATTATAAATCATTTCGCTCAAAATAATTTATTTTGTAGGCTCGGAGTAAATAATTATGAGAGTACTCGAGAATGTTTTTTTTTTTTTTTTTTTTTTGCAAAAGCTTGAACAAATTATTGTAAAATTATTTCGTGCTCCCAAAACAATTGTGAGTAACCAAAGTTAATAATACTAATCTATTTTGAGTGAGCAAATTGATTTCAAATGAGTGAAGAAGTGAGCAAAATACTTCATTGCGGAAGCTCGACAAAAAAAAACTATTCCAAAATCTTGTTGTGGTATCTAAATCATTTCGCTTCAAATATTTTTTAATGCTGCAAAATATTTTTCTGTGTGCGCTCGAAATAATTATTGCGGAAGCTCGAAATCGACTGTACCAACGCATTGCTTACGGGCATGAAAATGTTGGTTTTTTTTAGTCTAGAGACTATAGAATAAAATTGTACAAATTATAGTGTACAAAAGGCTGAAAAGCAAGCTAAAGGAATTTTTGAAAAAGTAAACATACTTTGTGGTCCATTATAAATTTGCATTCCTCTTTCACGAGGTGGTGGTCTAATAAACAGTTGAAAAACTAAAAGTAGATCACAACACTTTTACAAGCAACATTCTGCAATCATTTCGCTGTAAAAAGTTTACAAATACAAAGTCCCATATTCATTAAATGGGGAATAGCGACATTTTTGACAAGACTATAGCCCTGTTGTCTACCATAAAATTCAAGTAAATTTCAAGCTCTATGAATCTACTTGAATAAATTGCACACCCAGTAGGGGGTAACGATATGAGATGATTACAATGTACCAGGGTTCGTATCATGATGAATTAAGAAATTTCAGAAATCTTACTCGGTGAATAATTCTTAAAACAGGAAAAAACAAGCACAACAATTTCTTGTGTTTACATGTATGTATTTTAAAAATGTGTAACAAACACACTACCGTTATGATAAAATAATGCTATCACAATGCTGTGTAACAGTATTCCTTTATCAAGTTTATCATTACTGTATCGTTTTATCCCTCACAACATGTGTACTATGGAATTTCACTCTGATGAGTTAGGTTGTCTGGAAAGGCATGCAGCATATATTTATTTACAGTAACAAAGACAACTAGTGAAAACTATGCATTTATGCTCTGCAGTTTATTTATTGTCTTTTAAGATTTGGACAATACTTCAAGTGCTTTCAAATGTTGCAAAGATATTGTATGTAGCAACTATGGTTCTCCCAATACGATGTTTTCATTTTATATTAAATGTTGATTTAATACAAGGACGTCATCTACAAACTACGGTCTTAGTACATTGAAAGTTTCAAGTCCGTATGACGACCGTACTACAAACTAGCAAGTCGGTGTAGTAGGTAAAAGTATCATACTCACCTTTTTCAGAAACCTCAACTGATCCATCCAGTTGGCCGTTTACCCACGGAATATACCTGTAGAAGTATGTGCCTTCATCTGATTGAGCAACATTGGAGATCACCAACGAACCATTTTGTATTTTGTATTGCTCAAGATCACTATTTTGAGTAGTAACTCCGTGGAAGTATGATATTATACTCCGAGGGGAATCCGAGCTTCCCTTAGGACTAAAAGACCAGTATATCGCTTCGGTGTCGTCTGCCAAATAGCCGTTGTCCACCATGTCAGGACAGTCTACAATGCCTTTACTGCCTCTCTCAAACTTAATGGACCTCGGTGACCCGCCACTTGTACATGAAGCACACAAAATGACGACAAACAATGCTATCTCAATCATGTTTTTTTTTTCTGTAAAAAAAAGGAAAGTAAAAAATATACATTTATTTTGCACGGTAAGATAAATGACTTGTAGCCCTCCATACATGCGGTATTACCTCTCACTATAGCAAGCGAAATGCTTACCAAACACAGCCACAACATCTATTGTCAAATCTGGGTGAAATGTATATAATATAGATGTTTCTCAGTCCAGGGAATTTCAACCAACAAAGTAGACGTTCGGACCCATTACGCACAGCTGGTAATACACATGCGTAAAACCCTTATCAGTCGTGTACCTCAATCATTTCGTTTTAAATGTAGTAATGTAGACAGTTAAAACTGTTTATCTAAAAAAAAAAAAAAAAAAAATAAAAAAAAACTCATGCCTTTGAACTTTGTATCTATTGTAATTTATACTGCACCATTAAACAAGGTTTCGTAGGTTTGCCATGTTTTCTAACTCAGTACAAGTGAACGTTATACCAGTTAAACATTTCTGGTCAAACGTTTCGGTTGATTTTATTCAAAACTCTGAAATGTAGTCGGAAAAGTTGCCGGTAAGTTTTACGTTCTAGAAAAACACCACAAAATCAAAACAGAACAGGCTTCGCAGTACCATATATTTTATTGTGCTCATGATGACAAAAATTTATGACAACACGATTCAAACTTAGCTTTATGTTAATATTTTAACTAAGATGCCAAATATAACCGTCCCTATGTGTACAAAATGTGCTATATTCTTATAAAGAAAGAGTTTAAATACCCAGCTAACACACGACTCTTGTTTCTAAGTAACGTACACAACATTTGCAACAACGTTAATTGGTGGTGACGTTGTGTCAAAACATCGCGAGAACAACGTTGCCGGAAGGTTGCACTTTCGTCATGTCACATTATAACCTAAACACAACGTTGCAACAATGTTACAATTTTTTTATAGAAATGTTGCCTGAAGGTTGCGATTTCGTCATGTCACTTAGTAACATACATACCATATTGCAACAACGTTAATGGTGACGTTGTATCGTAAAATCGCGAGAATTTTTTGCCACAACGCTGCCTGAAGGTTGCGCTTGTGATGTTACATACTGACGTATATACAACGTTTGCAACAACCTTTCATTTGGACATTGATTTGAAGCGTTGCTTGCACGTTTTGTCCCAACATTGCCTGAAGGTTGCAGTTTCGTCATATTCAAACGTATAAACAACATTGCAACATTGTTACAATTGTCTGATCCCTAACATCGCCCGGACATTTTTTTTAATTTTTTTTTTATTTTTTTAAACGGTGACTGAAGGTTGCAATTTCGTCATGTTACTTAGTAACGTACATACAATGTTGCAACAACGTTAAATTGTGACGTTGAATCGTAACATTGAGAATACGTTGACACATATTGTAGTCTTTATGGAAGAGACACTGTTCGCAAAGCGAAGACATAGTTTGGTTTTAGTCTGTCCCACATATTGTAGTCCGCATCTCTTTCATGATATAACACAGACTACATTGGGTGTGTTGGAAATCGGTCTTGATATTGTAAGAAGAGCCAGTGCTATGACTCTTTACTTTAAGTGCGGGTTTGTGGTGATATATACATATATATATATATATATATATATATATATATATATATATATATATATATATTATATATATATATATATATATATATATATATATATATATATATATATATATATAATATATATATATATATATATATATATATATATATATATATATATATATATATATATATATATATATATATATATATATATATATATATATATATATATATATATATATATATATATATATATATATATATATATATATATATATATATATATATATATATATATATGTATATATATCACCACAAACCCGCACTTAAAGTAAAGAGTCATAGCACTTATTTTTCTGTTGTGGTATCCCTTCGTGGTGATCCCTTTGAGTTGCTTGTTCTTTGTTTTTACTCGTTATTACCATATCCATTTTATCCTTCCCTTTTCCTCACCTGTTCTTTTCAGAACATCTCCCAACAAATGCATATTTCCTATTTACCCACAATTGTTAATAACCTGTTCTTTCCACAGGATTTTGTTAACTTACTCTCTCCACAGGTTTATAAATAACCCACCCCTTTTCACAGGTTCCATAACCCGTTCTCTCCTCAGGACTGTATTAACCTTTTTCTCTCCACAGATTTATAAATAACCCGTTTTGTCCACAGGTTTTATAACCCGTTCTCTCTACAGGATTGTGTTTACTTTGTCTGTGTACATGTTTTATAAATTACCCGTTTTGTCCACAGGTTCCATAACCCGTTCTCTCTACAGGATTGTATTAACCTTTTTCTCTCCACAGATTTATAAATAACCCGTTTTGTCCACAGGTTCCATAACCCGTTCTCTCTACAGGATTGTATTTACCTTTTTCTCTCCACAGATTTATAAATAACCCGTTTTGTCCACAGGTTTTATAACCCGTTCTCTCTACAAGATTGTGTCTACTTTGTCTTTGTACATGTTTATAAATTACTCGTTTTGTCCACAGGTTCCATAACCCGTTCTCTCTACAGGATTGTATTAACCTTTTTCTCTCCACAGATTTATAAATAACCCGTTTTGTCCACAGGTTTTATAACCCGTTCTCTCTACAAGATTATGTCTACTTTGTCTTTGTACATGTTTATAAATTACTCGTTTTGTCCACAGGTTCCATAACCCGTTCTCTCTACAGGGTTATATTAACCTTTTTCTCTCCACAGATTTATAAACAACCCGTTTTGTCCACAGGTTTATAACCCGTTTTCTCTACAGGATTGTGTTTACTTTGTCTCTGTACATGTTTATAAATTACTCGTTTTGTCCACAGGTTCCATAACCCGTTCTCTCTACAGGATTGTATTAACCTTTTTCTCTCCACAGATTTATAAATAACCCGTTTTGTCCATAGGTTTTATAACCCGTTCTCTCTACAGGATTTTATTAACCTTTTTCTCTCCACAGATCTATAAATAACCCGTTTTGTCCATAGGTTTTATAACCCGTTCTCTCTACAGGATTGTGTTTACTTTGTCTTTGTATATACATGTTTAAAAATTACCCGTTTTTCCACAGGATTTATAACCCGTTCTCTTTATCCCTGTACATGTTTATAAATAATCCGTTTTGTCCACAGGTTTTATAATCCGTTTTCTTTCATACAGGTTTGTGTTAACTTTTTTCAATGACATAACTCACCATGGCACTTGCTACTGATACCAAGTGCCTTTTCCGAAAACTACGTAAGCTTAAAGAAAAGAACATTCGCTACTTGTCACATCTTGATAACTATCGTTTTTATCGTTTATCCCGGATCATCCCTAAAGGGCTCCAGATCAAGTGTGCCCCTTCCTTTGGGGACCTTGAACCCTCATTTTTGAAGAAATGGAATAAGACACTCACTAACACATCTTTCCATCTGCTCAGGTTACTGGAAGATCAATGCCAACAATACATTGATAACCAGTTACTTGAGATAACAGAGACTGAATCTCAACTCCAAGAATCATGCTCCAATCAAGAGTATGCACATTTACATGATATCCTACGATCTAATGTTAACCACCTACGGTCCACCCTAACGGACAAACAGAACAAGAAACGTATGAATGTCCAAGCTAACCATAAGAAATACATTCATAGACGTTTCCACAGCAAGAGGCCAACTCTTACTCACCCCCTTGAAAGGTCGCCAGATACAACATGTACAGTAGTCAATCTGTCTGACAAAGTCTTAACCGACCCACAGGTTAAACTCCTTTCAAGGGGTCTTAAGTTTTGCCCCACACCTAGAGAACCCAACCAACTGTCTTTCCAACAGGACATGGCCCAATTCAACCGCAGGTTACGCCTACGTGAATATTTTCATGTAGAGCCATCCACAGATGACGAGTCATCTGTTGAGATCCAACCCACCCGCAACCGCTTCAAGGAAAAGAGTAGTTGGGTACCCCCTAAGAACCGAGATGTAGCTCTAGACGCTTACATCAATTCAGTCAACTCTGAGGTTCTTAAGGTCCCCAACACCTCGACACCCAATAACCTCCCCCAAGATGAACGCCACGCCCTAACACAGCTCCGCCAATCATCAGACATAGTGATTAAACGAGCTGACAAGGGGTCCGCAGTTGTAGTCATGAACACACATGATTATATAGCTGAGGGCCTCAAACAGCTCAGCAACACTGATCATTATATTGAATGTGACACTGACCCTACTCAATCGTTTTCCAAACAAATCAGTGACACTCTGGTTAAAATTCACAATGCCAACGGTATCGAGAAAGATACGTTTAACTATCTCCTCCCACAGGACCCCCGTACAGCACGCTTCTACCTTCTACCCAAGATACACAAGCCCAACAACCCGGGTCGACCCATTGTATCTGGTAATGGTAGCCCCACAGAACGCATTTCTGAGTTTGTCGATAGTTTCCTCAACCCCTTAGTCTCCCGCATCCCGTCCTTCATAAAGGATACCACAGACTTCCTCCATAAACTAGAGGAAGTCAAACATCAAATACCTGACTCTGCTATTCTGGTTACTCTGGATGTTTCATCACTGTATACTAACATACCCCATAATGAAGGCATGAGTGCTTGTGTCTCTGCTCTCAGGGCCAATAGACAATCCCGCCCCTCAGTGAGAGAGATTAAGGAACTCATCAGCCACATTCTCACTAAGAACAATTTTTCATTTACTGACAGACATTTTGTACAGGTACAAGGTACCGCAATGGGTACCAAAATGGCACCCTCATATGCCAACCTATTCATGTCTGACTTAGAGGGCAGACTCCTGTCCTCTGCCCCCAACCGCCCACTAGTTTGGTGGAGATTTATCGATGATATTTTCTCCATATGGTGTGGTGGTCAAGACAGCTTGGATGAGTTTATCGACCATATAAACTCATTCCACCCCACCATAAAGTTCACCACTGAATGCTCTCTCACAAGTGTGAACTTTCTAGATGTAACCGTAACTAAATCCCCTAATGGCATTATTACGGATGTATACAGCAAACCCACTGACACCCACCAGTATCTTCTCTCCAACAGTTGCCACCCTAGTCACTGTAAGAAGGCAATTGCTTACAGTCAAGCATTACGTATACGGCGTATCTGTTCCACAGATACCTTGTACAAAAGTCGTTCATCCGACCTAAGGAAACAAATTGTTTCAAGGGGCCACAGCGAACGCAGGGTCCAACTTGCCATCAACAGAGCCCTCAACATACCTCGTCACACTTTGTTGACCAACACGAGAACAAAAAAAGCCCCGACCAAGAGAGTTGCCCTAGTCACCACCTTCCACCCTAAACTGCCTAAACTCTCATCAATCCTCAATAACAATATGAATATACTTCACTCCTCTAACAGGTTATGCTCAGCAATCCCTGAGCCCCCCATGGTTGCATTCCGCCGCCCTAAAAACCTGGGAGACATCCTAGTCAGGGCTAAACTCCCACCAGGTACATGCCAAACACCACCCATAACAAAAATACTAGGTTGTCACAAATGTACCCGCTCCAAGTGTAGAACATGTCTCTACATCAAACCGGCACTTAAAGTAAAGAGTCATAGCACTGGCTCTTCTTACAACATCAAGACCGACTCCCAATGTAGCACACCTAATGTAGTCTATGTTATATCATGTAAGAAATGTGGACTACAATATGTGGGAGAGACTAAGACCAAACTCAGTCTTCGCTTTGCGAACCATGTCTCGTCCATAGAGACCAAGAAACAGTACCCCGTCTCCATCCACTTCAACAGCCCCAATCACAACGTCAAAGATGTTGAACTTATGGTGATTGAGGCTTGCAATGGTGATGACACACACCGCAAACTCAGAGAATCGCATTGGATTCACCAACTTAAGACAGTCCAACCCTTTGGACTTAACATCAACACCGGTGTCAAATAAATTCCCACTTCATTTACTGCTTACTTATTTATTTTATGTAATATAAATACAATTACTGGTAATAACCTGTTCTTTCAATGATTGATTTGTTTTCCATTCTTAAGTTTTTTTAAAAATCATATTTTCTCCACTGGCTAACTGTTACCGTTCTTTTTCTCGACAAGTTTTTTGGAGATCGACCTGTTCTTTTCCTAATAACCCCTTCTCTCCACAGACTTGTTGTTCTATAATTACCTCCCTTTCACATTGCTGTATATACTTTGGTCCTGTTCCCTATTGTTAATTGCATTTTACCCAATGCCTCGTGCCCCTTAATCTTGTCCTTTCATGTCTCCCGCCTGGTCCAGTAATCCTCCCTTTCACTGACCATCCTTTTGTCCCCACCACATAACTCTCATTGGCTCTTGACCGCCCCATTGTTTGTAAACTAACAACACTGATTGGCTATAATTTTCCCTCCTTTTTCTGGATACCATCCCATTGTTCTTTGCATCTCTTTTTTGCTATAAATGGATATGTTTTTCGTTTGTGCTTGTTTTTGCCTCTGACGAAGGTCCGGTTTGGATCGAAAGCTAAGGCCATCTACCCTACAAATTTATATATATATATATATATATATATATATATATATATATATATATATATATATATATATATATAATATATATATATATATATAATATAATATATATATAATATATATATATATATATATATATATATATATATATATATATATATATATATATAATATATATATATATATATATATATATATATATATATATATATATATATATATATATATATATATATATATATATATATATATATATATATATATATATATATATATATATATATATATATATATATTATATATATATATATATATATATATATATATATATATATATATATATATAATATATATATATATAATATATTATATATATATATATTATATATATATATATATTTCTCCACTGGCTAACTGTTACCGTTCTTTTTCTCGACAAGTTTTTTGGAGATCGACCTGATCTTTTCCTAATAACCCCTTCTCTCCACAGACTTGTTGTTCTATAATTACCTCCCTTTCACATTGTTGTATAAACTTT
Source organism: Pycnopodia helianthoides (assembly GCA_032158295.1). Classification (NCBI taxonomy): domain Eukaryota; kingdom Metazoa; phylum Echinodermata; class Asteroidea; order Forcipulatida; family Asteriidae; genus Pycnopodia; species Pycnopodia helianthoides. The sequence goes on from CM063262.1 coordinate 13,227,839, forward strand.
GGTCCTGTTCCCTATTGTTAGTTGCATCATACCCGATGCCTCGTGCCCCTTAATCCTGTCCTTTCATGTCTCCCGCTTGGTCCAGTAATCCTCCCTTTCACTGACCATCCTTTTGTCCCCACCACATAACTCTGATTGGTTCTTGACCGCCCCATTGTTTGTAAACTAATAACTTTGATTGGCTATAATTTTCCCTCCTTTTTCTGGATACCATCCCATTGTTCTTTGCATCTCTGAAAAAGAACGGTAACAGTTAGCCAGTGGAGAAAATATGATTTTTAAAACAACTTAAGAATGGAAAACAAATCAATCATTGAAAGAACAGGTTATTACCAGTAATTGTATTAATATTACATAAAATAAATAAGTAAGCAGTAAATGAAGTGGGAATTTATTTGACACCGGTGTTGATGTTAAGTCCAAAGGGTTGGACTGTCTTAAGTTGGTGAATCCAATGCGATTCTCTGAGTTTGCGGTGTGTGTCATCACCATTGCAAGCCTCAATCACCATAAGTTCAACATCTTTGACGTTGTGATTGGGGCTGTTGAAGTGGATGGAGACGGGGTACTGTTTCTTGGTCTTGGTCTTTATGGAAGAGACATGGTTCGCAAAGCGAAGACTAAGTTTGGTCTTAGTCTCTCCCACATATTGTAGTCCACATTTCTTACATGATATAACATAGACTACATTAGGTGTGCTACATTGGGAGTCGGTCTTGATGTTGTAAGAAGAGCCAGTGCTATGACTCTTTACTTTAAGTGCCGGTTTGATGTAGAGACATGTTCTACACTTGGAGCGGGTACATTTGTGACAACCTAGTATTTCTGTTATGGGTGGTGTTTGGCATGTACCTGGTGGGAGTTTAGCCCTGACTAGGATGTCCCCAAGGGTTTTTAGGGCGGCGGAATGCAACCATGGGGAGCTCAGGGATTGCTGAGCATAACCTGTTAGAGGAGTGAAGTATATTCATATTGTTATTGAGGATTGATGAGAGTTTAGGCAGTTTAGGGTGGAAGGTGGTGACTAGGGCAACTCTCTTGGTCGGGGCTTTTTTTGTTCTCGTGTTGGTCAACAAAGTGTGACGAGGTATGTTGAGGGCTCTGTTGATGGCAAGTTGGACCCTGCGTTCGCTGTGGCCCCTTGAAACAAGGTGTTTCCTTAGGTCGGATGAACGACTTTTGTACAAGGTATCTGTGGAACAGATACGCCTTATACGTAATGCCTGACTGTAAGCAATTGCCTTCTTACAGTGACTAGGGTGGCAACTGTTGGAGAGAAGATACTGGTGGGTGTCAGTGGGTTTGCTGTATACATCCGTAATAATGCCATTAGGGGATTTAGTTACGGTTACATCTAGAAAGTTCACACTTGTGAGAGAGCATTCAGTAGTAAATTTTATGGTGGGGTGGAATGAGTTTATATGGTCGATAAACTCATCCAAGCTGTCTTGACCACCACACCATATGGAGAAAATATCATCGATAAATCTCCACCAAACTAGTGGGCGGTTGGGGGCAGAGGACAGGAGTCTGTCCTCTAAGTCAGACATGAATAGGTTGGCATATGAGGGTGCCATTTTGGTACCCATTGCGGTACCCTGTACCTGTACAAAATGTCTGTCAGTAAATGAAAAATTGTTCTTAGTGAGAATGTGGCTGATGAGTTCATATATATATATATATATATATATATATATATATGTTTTTCTCTTGTGGTTTGCCTTCGTGGTGATCCCCTTTAGTTGCTTGTCTGATGTTTTTATTCGTTTACATGGCATCCATTTTACCTTTTCCACTCTTTATTTGTTCTTTTCAGAACATCTTCCCACAATTGCATTTTCCCCATTTCTCCACAGGTTTAATAAACCCACTCTCTCCACGGGATTCTATCAACGTTTATAAATATTTTTTTATTTCCACAGGTTTTTATCTCGTTCTCTCCACAGGATTTTATCAACCTTTTATTTTTACAGGTTTGTATATGACTGTTCTTTTTCCAAAGATTTTTAAAACCCTCTCTCCACACGTTCAATGTAAACGTTAGAGCGTATGAAAAACACCATTGAAATGTTTTTAAAACATCTTTCAAGACTAAAGCAATTAAACATAGTTATTTTCACGTTATATTTACGTTTTCAAAACGTTACATGAAAACGTTTTTAAAAACCATAAACAAAACTCCACACAAACCCGTTTTTAAAACGTAATATTGAAAGGCTTTTTCACCAAATTCATACGAAATTTTTACGATTAGAAAAACGTTAAATGGCAAGCTGGGCTACTAGCAAATCATGCATACAACACGTACACGCGTGTAGTTACTGACGGTCACCACAGGGGTCCCGGTGTTTGTGTACTGTTGATCTTTGAAGACGCGCATATTTAAAAAAGTTGCGCGGTGTGCATGCGGTGTGAATAGAGTTATATTATAATTATGGTGGTTTCATGGGCCGTGTGCCATTTTTCTTATTATACCACACGCTAACTATTGGGCCACAATAAAAATGTTCTTATTGGTCCATTTTTGCATAGTTCGTGCATTTTAAATGAGGAAAGCGACTATACACGTAGGCCTACTGGTGGTACACGGCGCTAGCCTCTAAGCACAGCCTAGTTCATTGCATGCTGTGCGTGAGGTGTTATTATAGCGGCACTTCGTACATTGTGTGCGCTATCGGTTTCGCTAATATTAATCGGTGATAATTAAAATAGAGGCAAGAGGTAGGCCTATTTAAAAACTCCACTGGGGCAGATTTCACAAAGAGATAAGACTAGTCTTATCTGAAATTAGGACCAGTGACTGGTCCTAACTTAAGACTAGTCCTATCTCTTAGCGTTGCCTAGGACTAGTCCTAAGTTAGGAAGAGTTTTGTGAAATCGACCCCTGATCTATTTTCTTTTAATTTGTTTGCATCAATTTTTTGTCATGTGTCGTCAAACAGCTGTCACTTTATCACGGAGGTAACATTGTTCACTTCCGAAGTTGTTTTTGAGTCGTGTGAACGAACACAATTTAATGCAAAACACTGACGAAAGGACAACTTTACGAATCACAAGTCATATAGTCTTCCCCAATAATTATGTAGACATATGTGTCAATAGGTATTGCCCAATTGAAGGTTACTAAACATAAACACACCAATAATTCTTCTTATCCTCCAGTGACCAGCCCTGTTGACCATAACCTAGCTCCAGGAAATTATGCATTTTTTCCACTCTGATTCTCTCACAAACCTACGACCTTGTATTTGTATTTATTGTCCAAACCAACAGCAGATAAACCGCCAATTACAGGAACTTTCGCTCGTACCCAGTGCCAACCAAAGAAGAGCCCGAGAGAGTTGTACACGTAATAGACACTGCCATCGATAAACACATACATGTACATGTACATGCTTCTCGCGCGAAATAGTTTAAACATTACTATCGACCGTGCCTTCATGCATAATGCATTATAACTCTTAACTGTGGCCCCTTAAAGGAACATTACAAAATTGGTACGAAAAAAAAATATAAAATATACTTTTTGATCACAGATTTACAAAAAAACTTACACGGTCTATTGATGATGATAGTAGAAAACTTCTCTTGAAATATGTCTGTATGAAATGCCATATTTGATGAGAAATGAGTAAACTAATTTTCCGATTGGAGTTTATCGCTCAGTGAGCGTTTTATTATTTTTTTTAATCTGTATGATTTCATGCAAATGTGTAATCGGTTTTTCACTATTTTCTCGTGACCCAGATGGCCGATCGATCTAAAACTTATACAGGTTTGTCAGTTTATGTGTATGGTGGATTACCTAAAGTGCGTAACACTGCCAGCAACTGTTTTGTTAGCAAAAACCAATTATGTAATGTTCCTTTAAGCAAAAATCGTTTAGCGCCGCGTCGCTGTACAATCTTTGCCCCTTTGTTAGCGTTCGTTTACTCGACTCATGCAACAACCAGTACGTGTATAGTAATAACGCTTTCCTTAGTTGACCTTATGTAAAATGCACGAACTATGAAAAAACGGGCCAGACATAACGCTTGATTGTGGCCCTTGAGCTAGCGTGTGGTATGAAAAACAAATCGCGGAGGGGAGATTCCTCCATGACGACATGTTATTGCCTGTGTGTGCATTACTGCAATCGCTATGCCATAAAGCTATAAAGCTATACAGCCGTTTTACGGCTAATTAATGAAGTTTTGATGTTGACATTATGCATTTTTTATTCACCTTCAATGTACAAAAAACAGAAACGTAATGATTCGTCACCGATTCCACGAAGTAGCACAGAGGTAGATATCAGTAAAAAGTAACAATCGGAGAAAACGGCGTTTAAAGCTGAACGCTTTTTAAAATCAAGCTTTCTTTCAAAATTTCAAGGTATTTTCAACTGGTTTTCTTACAGTGGAGACTTGAAGCATTCAACTTCATATATGCGGTGCTTTTTAATGTTTTTTCGTCCTAAATTAATAAGCAATAGAGTAAGAAAGATGCGTGCTACTTCGTGAAGTCGAAAATTAACGAAAATTGTCATTTTTCGTTTTCACGAAGTAGCACAGCAATGTATTACTATGCGTGTTTGTGACCTAGATAAACTAGGTCACGCGCGCACTACACACAAAATTGCAGTGCTACTTCGTGAAAACGTTTTTTTTTTCCAATTTTGAAGGGTGTGTGCGCCGTGTGTTTCAATGGTAAATTGAATCTCGGTGCTACTTCGTGGCGTCAAAAATGTCAGGTTCGGTGCAAAGTTGCAAAACCTAATTACCGTAATTAAAAAAGTAAAGCTCATGAAGCGTTGAAACTTCATGAAGTTGTAGGCCTTGGTTAAAATTGTTTAAATATTAAAAAAAAAAATTGATATCTGGAAAAAAAAATGGTTTTGTACACTGTGTGCTACTTCGTGGAATCGGTGACGGATTATGTATTAGTTATGACTTTAAAACAAAATGCTTTTGTATTGGCGAACGTTTCTGGTCGCAATTTTTGGAAACTTCATGAAGCGTTGAAACTTCATGAAGTTGTAGGCCTTGGTTAAAATTGTTTAAATATTTAAAAAAAAAAAAACTGAAATCTGGAAAAAAAAAATGGTTTTGTACACTGTGTGCTACTTCGTGGAATCGGTGACGGATTATGTATTAGTTATGACTTTAAAACAAAATGCTTTTGTATTGGCGAACGTTTCTGGTCGCAATTTTTGGAAACTTCATGAAGCGTTGAAACTTCATGAAGTTGTAGGCCTTGGTTAAAATTGTTTAAATATTTAAAAAAAAACTGAAATCTGGAAAAAAAAAATGGTTTTGTACACTGTGTGCTACTTCGTGGAATCGGTGACGGATTATGTATTAGTTATGACTTTAAAACAAAATGCTTTTGTATTGGCGAACGTTTCTGGTCGCAATTTTTGGAAACTTCATGAAGCGTTGAAACTTCATGAAGTTGTAGGCCTTGGTTAAAATTGTTTAAATATTTTAAAAAAACTGAAATCTGGAAAAAAAAAAATGGTTTTGTACACTGTGTGCTACTTCGTGGAATCGGTGACGGATTATGTATTAGTTATGACTTTAAAACAAAATGCTTTTGTATTGGCGAACGTTTCTGGTCGCAATTTTTGGAAACTTCATGAAGCGTTGAAACTTCATGAAGTTGTAGGCCTTGGTTAAAATTGTTTAAATATTTAAAAAACTGAAATCTGGGAAAAAAAATTGGTTTTGTACACTGTGTGCTACTTCGTGGAATCGGTGACGGATTATGTATTAGTTATGACTTTAAAACAAAATGCTTTTGTATTGGCGAACGTTTCTGGTCGCAATTTTTGGATTCCACAAAGAAGTTACGTTTTTGTGACGTAGCAACGTGATTGCTGCTGCCTTGCAGGTCTTTCTATTCTTCAGGCAGGCATGATATTCACGATACTCATTCACCTGTGTCAGATTCAAGTTGTATATATTGTGTACATAGTCATGTTTATCCTCCCCAGTTTGGGTTCTTGTGAATAATCATGTAAATAGGAGTTTGAATATTCATCATTTTAGGGCCATACGAATATATTAACCCAGAGAGTAAGAATGTCTGGAATGGGGTGTGGCCTTTTGTCTGAGTGTGAAGTGAAGTGTGAATAAGTGTGGAAGGCTAGGGAAGGTGTCTTATCCAACCCACTTGCTACCTGTATGATCTACGATCGCCACTGTGGTTTTCTTCTCTCTGCAAGTCAGACTCAAATATTTTATCGACAGAGCATTTGGCTCTAGAGTTATCCCTGTGGGGATTTCTTCGACACACTCAAAGCATAGAGCAAGGCTTAAACTAAGCAGGGGAAGACTAAGTGAAACTTTGTAGCAGTGAGGCTACCAATTGTGACTTTGGACTGGTGATTGGAGGCAAGGCAAACCACTGAACTGCAAACCCGTAAGTTAACTTATTTTATTGTCTAATTATCACGAGAGCAACAAGATGAATTGAGCTTTATCCTTTAATAAGATGTTAAGAGATGTAAAAGGAAGTGTTAAAGCATTTTGGTTCTGAAAGCAAGTTAATGGATGGTTTACATATTCTTGATTTAAAACCCAATTTAAAGTTCAAGTTTATATTCAGATGCACTGTCTTAAGGACTAATAATTTTGTAATGCCGGTGTGCAAGTTTGAGCACAAAACTAGTTTGTTTTGGAATCTTTATAATTGATTTCAGATGCCCTACGAGGATGGGTTTTTATCATGCATTGGAGTGAGACAACTCCCCGGCTGTAACAAGCTAGCCGTGCCTGAGTGGAGCACTGCTGAGAAGAGGATGAGGTACAGACAGTTGTGGTGGATTACTTTGTTGAACACCATGAGAAAATTGACTGACCTGACAGAGCATTAAGTATTTAGGTGGTGGTGGATTTATTGAGTACTTATTAGAACTTGTAGAAGAGGGGTTTCGGACCCAGTAAAAGTTAAAGTGCCTGGTTGAGTACTTATTAGAAGAGGGGTTTCGGACCCAGTAAAAGTTAAAGTGCCTGGTTGAGTACTTATTAGAAGAGGGGTTTCAGACCCAGTAAAAGTTAAAGTGCCTGGTTGAGTACTTATTAGAAAAGGGGTTTCGTACCCAGTAAAAGTTAAAGTGCCTGGTTGAGTACTTATTAGAAGAGGGGTTTCGGACCCAGTAAAAGTTAAAGTGCCTGGTTGAGTACTTATTAGAAGAGGGGTTTCGGACCCAGTAAAAGTTAAAGTGCCTGGTTGAGTACTTATTAGAAGAGGGGTTTTGAACCCAGTAAAAGTAAGAGGAAAGTTGTGGACAACAGGAGAGGTGTGGAACACCAAATTAGTAGCAGAGAATTGCTTAATTGAATTTTGTAAGTTGATTGTAAATATTATGGCCGTTGGCCTGTGGAATTGCGTGTAAATAAAGGTAAGTGGAACTGAAGACGGCTTCGGACTCTATAATTATTTCAAGACCGACGTTGGTTCTCACAACCTGCGTGAATCACATTGTGCAGTAGGCCTACACAGTGGTCGCCCATTTGCAGGCAAACACACATTCGTTTAGCAGCTCAATGTCTTGAGACCGTTTTAGCAATCCGAGGGCTTATCCGCTGATGTCACAGCGAAACCAACATAGTATTTTGCACAAATGATGAGACCGATTTTGTAACACAAGAACCCCATGGAGGTATGCCCAAACTACATCAATAATCCTTCAGCAAGGCGCTCAGGGCACTTTACACCCACAGTATGTACCACCAAAAAAGAGCGAGGCCAATAGTTACGATCGTGGAAACAGCTAGCATGGTTTTCTTTACTTTCCTCTACCAATTTGGTAGCTAAATTCAATTACCTATTTCACAATTCATATAGTCTTCATGGAGTTGCTCCGGAGACACTGTCCACCAAACGGCAAATTGAGCAGAACTTTTGGCTGATATAGGGCCCTCTTTGGATTTAACTTCCATCAGCCCATGTTTTCCGTTTGTTCGTTTGTTCGTTTATTCGTTTGTTCATTTATTCATTTATTCATTTATTCATTTATTCATTTATTCATTTATTCATTTATTCATTTGTTCGTTTATTCGTTCATGCATTCATTCGTTCATTCGTTCATTCGTTCATTTGTTCATTTGTTCATTTGTTCATTTGTTCTATTGTTCATTTGTTCATTTGTTCTTTTGTTCATTTATTCATTTATTCATTTATTCATTTATTTGTTTATTCATTCCGGCCCTAATAACCTATGAGACATCCTAGTCAGGTACAGCCCAAACACCCCCTTACAAGAAATACAGGGTTGTTACAACTATACACGCTCTGGATGTAAAACCTTCTCTACATCAAACCCGCACTTAAAGTGAAGAGTCATAGCACTGGCTCCTCTTTCAATATCAAGACCGACTCCAAATGTGGCACACCATTGTAGTCTAAGTTTATATCGTAAAAGATGAGTGGACTTCGATAATGTTGTAGAGACTAAAACTAAACTACGGGAAGTTATTTAACGCCAGTGTTTATGTTAAAAGTCCAGATGGTAGGACTGTCCTCGGTTGGTGAATCCGGTGTGATTCTCTGAGTTGCGGTGTGAATTACACCATTGCAAGCCTCAATCACAGTAAGTGTTACATTTTTGATGCTGTGATTAGAGCTGTTGAAGTGAATGGAGACGGGGTACGGTTTCTTGGTCTTTATGGAAGAGACATGGTTCGCAAAGCGAAGACTAAGTTTGGTCTTAGTCTCTCCCACACATTGTAGTCCACATTTCTTACATGATATAACATAGATATGATATTGTAATAGGAGCCAGTGCTATGACTCTTCACTTTAAGCGGGGTTTGATGTAGAGACACTGTTAATTTACTTTTATTCGGCTGGAAGTAAAACCAACTCTGAAGATAACGTGACTTTTCGGAACCACATTTCGGAACCACGTGACCTTCATTTTTTGAAAAATGCTCAAAAACGGCAAAATTTGATGGTCTCTCTTATGAACCATACTTTTCCATTCCAGGAAGACCTTTGGAATCATGTTTTAGTCTATTTTGTAGCCAAAATAGCCCAACGAAGCCGTTGGGCTATTAATAGTGGTCGATAAACTCATCCAAGCTGTCTTGATCGCCACACCAGATTGAGAAAATGTCATCAACAAATCTCCACCAGTTTAGTGGGCGGTTTGGGGCAGAGGACAGAAGTATGTCCTTTTAGTCAGAAATGAATGGGTTGGCTGGCATATGAGGGCGCCATTTTGGTATTCATGGCAGTACCCTGTATCTGTAGAAAATGCCTGCCAGTAAATGAAAAGTTGTTCTTATAGACTATGGGCCGTGGCTCTGAAATCCTTCTAGAAAACAACTCTTGTTCTCTCCGGAGGGGGTTTGAACGAAATATAGCCCAAGTTGTAGATTATATGTGTCTTAGCAAGAATCGAATTGTTCCCACGCTCAAATGTTGCACATTAATGTGTAATTCACGGATAAAATGTCACATTTTCCGACATAAAGAAAAACATAAGAAAAACAGCGCCCTCTATTGACCCAAAAAAAGATTTCTAGGCAGGAATAGATTTACCCCCCCCCCCCCCCAAATCCACATTATGATGTGGAAACCTCTATATTTAAAAAGATCATGTATGCCAACAACATTTCTTAAAGTTGGTGTATTTATATAACTATTGGAATTCTATTTGTTAACTGTACTTGGAGTTTTCACTTGTGGTTGAACCTCTACACCATTTCCAGGCAACTAACAATTCAAGCATAAAGAATGTGTTGACAACCTAACCGAGGGGTGGGGGGTAGTCTTGGCAAATAAATAAGCACACCATTTCATGTTGATTGTAAACTAACTGGAGTTCCTGAGACACTTTTTAACTCGCAAAGTATGTCAAAACAGCCCTACAAACAATTGACAAACCTCGGTTATTTCCTTCTTTAAATTTATTGGAGCCCTGTGACCTCAACCTACATATACAATCAACAATTTAAATGCTGAATTAAATAAGTTATGTGACTTTGTACTTGAATTTGTTGTGTCCCTAGAAACCATTATCTGTAGAGAACATGTTCTACAAAGTGTTATCATCTTTAAAAAAAATAATAATAATAATTCTTTTGTGCATTACATTTTGTTTAAATTTCACATCACAGCTCTGTATAAGTTTTTAAAAAGTCCCCTGTGACGATTTCATAACTTACAAAAAAAGAACCATATAATATCATGTTATAACTGACATGATGTATGGGCATTAAGACCACGGAATGCTCTTTAAACAATACAAACTGTTTGTATCAATTATTAATAAAGTTCAATAAAGAATTAACATGTAAATGCACATGCAACCTTATTGTTCTGATGGATGTCAGACAACTTGTCCAACTGACAACTCGATGAGTTGGAAAACTCGACGGGTCGAACAACTCGACGGATCAGACAACTCGATGGGTCAGACTTACTCGATGGGTCAGACAACTCGACGGGTCAGACAACTCGACGGGTCAGACAACTCGACGGGTCGGACAACTCGACGGGTTGTCCGTTCAAACGTAATACAACTTGACTTTTGATCAGACAACTCGATGGGTAGATGGTAAATCCTCATGTCATGGCAGAAGATTCGAGCGATACAAGTGAGCAGCTGACCGCAAATGGGGCTGTTCAGCATGGGGGGGGGGGGGGGCGATCGTATTGTACTGGGCACGCATGGGCGTCTCCACAGGGTGGGGTGGGCTCACAGACTTACATAATTTAATATGAGCGTCCGTTTAATGAATGTGTATTTAAACTTATTTATCTTTTTTTAACTTTGTATTTTTCTTTTTGTAGTGTTGTGCCAGTGAAAAAGTTTAATAAAATAAAGTAAATAAAATTACCACTTACAAAATGTAAAAAACATAAAATATTAAAATCATGTTTACCGTACCACTAAGTGATTAAAGGTATGCTATTTCAATGAGTATATGGTGCTTATAACAAAGTCATTGTAAGGGCAAGATGGAAGGGGTAACCCCAATGATTCCCATTTTGAGCTCTTCACTAAAACTGGATGTCAGTAACGGAGATCAGCCATTCACCCGTCGACATGTCTTGACACTCTGTCGAGCTGTCTCACCTTCGAGTTGTCTGACCCGTCAAGTTGTCCGACCCGTTGAGTTGTCTGACCCTGTCGAATTGTCCGACTCGTCGAGTTGTCTGAACTCCGTTCTTTTTAATACTTTTGATAATAAAAAACACACAGATGCTCTTTAGTGGTTTTGGAGCAAAAATAGTGGTAAGATATGAGATGATAAGGTTCCTTCTTTCTTCAAAGAAGATCTTGACCAAAGCATTCTAACTCTCTTCTCAGCAGGCTGCCAGTGCTTTTCTCTGGTGTGAGACGTTTCACTGATACCTGGTTTGAAAACAAAAATAAAATAACAAAATTAAGTCCCGCTTTAGTTAATACTTTTTGAAGGCACCAATGGTGTTTTTTAAAATGTAAATGATTATAAATAAACATAACCGTTGTTATGCATGGTGGGGACCATTTTATGGAAGTCTTAAGCCACTACAATTGAATAATTTATTTCAAACTGGCTTGATTTCCAATGGTTCGGTTTAAATGTTAAAATCATGGCGCCGACGATTTAGCGATTGCCAGCTCCAAGTTTTTTCATAAAATTACACCAAACAAGCGCACACATTTTCAGAAAAATCTTGGCATAAATTTGTGGGTTTCTATCCGAAAAATAATATCACCTCCTGAAATTACATGGGCGCAGCCGTAACGCCAAGAAGCGGAGAAAGTCCAGCGTATTGGCACTATTTATGGTAGGGGCTAACCAAACAAGAATGTTATGAAAATTAAACACGGAATGAATTCACTTTTTTGTGAACTGAAAAACATTGGCTCAGTCAAACAGGGCCAGTTTAAAATAACAACGCCACATGCGCAGACGATATTTATTTCTACTAATAATTACTAATAAGGTGTCCATTATTATTAACCATGTACCCATTCTAATCTTACCGGTTTCTACGCTACGTGATCATTCACTATTTTTTAATTATAATAATTATAGGGAGTCATACACACTAACGAATGTTCAATAAACAACTTGAAACAATTCTCTAACCTTCAGCAGCAGGCACAGGTTCTTTGACTCGCGTCAGCTTCGCAAGTGCTTTGAAGCATCTGTGAGTGTGAAATATTGGTAGCACTTCCGATGAAAACCACCATCGTTGCCGTTGGGTTTGACTATCACAGCACAGCTCTAAGAAACACCTCGCTATTTCAGCTGATTTCCCGTCCAATTCCTTCCAAATATATACACAGCGTCTGAATTGTCCACGATACTTCGGTCATAGTTGTTACGGCTTCATTACTTTCACACAAATGGGCATAACACCGTAAATTTGAGTGTTTCTCGCTGTCTTTTTCGGCCATGATGTTTTGATGTTGACAACATGACGATCAGCTTGTTGATACTGTGTGTTTATGTAGAGCGCGTTTTATGGACTTGTACAATATCCAGATTGCGCACAATTTTGCTCAATCTGAAGATTGAGCGCCCTATCTCGTAACGCAGAACCAGACTGAGAACTGCACAAAGAGTAGCGCACTATTCAAATTGAGCAAATTTGTAAATGCGCTTTGCTTAAACATAATACTTAGCAACTCGTCGCTTCGTACATCCGCACGTATACACAAGACCAATTTTGATTGGTCAACTTAGGATAAAAGACCTATTTTCATTGGACAACCTAGTCACGCAGGCTCGATCACCGTATATCTTTGCACAATTTAGGGCGATGTTTGTCCTCAAATTTAGAAATAATGTGCAACATTTGAGCGCGGGAACAAGCAAAAAGTGTTATTTTGTATTATTATCTTCCATATCGAGTGGTTACTGAGTAGACCCCGGTTGAAGAGAACAAGACTGTAAGATACGACCGGACGGCCCACGGTCTATTAGTGAGAATGTGGTTGATGTGTTCATTGAGGGGCGGAATTGGTTATTGACCCTGAGAGCAGAGACACAGGCACTCATGCCTTCGCTATTGGGTATTTTAGTATACAGTGATGAAATATCTAGAGTAACCAGAATAGTAGAGTCTTGTATTTGATGTTTGACATCCTCTAAATTATGGAGGGAGTCTGTGGTTTCCTTTATGAAGGAAGGGATGCGGGAGACTAAGGGGCTGATGAAGCTATCGATAAACTTAGAAATACGCTCTGTAGGGCTACCATTACCAGATACAATGGGTCGTCCCGGGTTGTTGGGCTAGTGTATTTTAGGTAAAAGGTAGAAGCGTGCTATACGGGGGTCCTGTTGGAGGAGATTGTTAAGAGTATCTTTGTCAATACCGTTGGCATTGTTAATTCTAGCCAGGGTGTCACTGACTTGTTTGAAAAATAATTGAGTAGGGTCAGTGTCACACTCAATATAGTGATCAGTGTTGCTGAGCTGTCTGAGGCCCTCAGCTATAGTCATGTGTGTGTTCATGACTACAACTGCGGACCCGTTTTCAGCACGTTTAATTACTATGTCTGGTGATTGGCAGAGCTGTGTTAGGGCGTGGCGTTCATCTTGTTGTCCAGGTCTTGGGGCCACTAAAACCTCAAAGCTGACTGAATTCAGGTAGGTGTCCAGAGCCACATCTCGGTTCTTAGGAGGTACCCAATTACTCTTTTCCTTAAAGCGGTTGCGGGTGGGTTGGATGTCAACAGATGGCCGGTTCGTCCTCTGTGGATGGCTCTTCATGAAAATATTCACGTAGGCGTAACCTATATACGGTTGAACTGGGCCATGTATTGTTGAAAAGACAGTTAGTCCGGTTCTCTGGGTGCGGGGCCAAAGTTAAGGCCTCTTGAGAGGAGTTTAACCTATGGGTCGGCTAGGACTTTGTCAGAAAGGTTAACTAGTGTACGTAATACAACTAGCGACCATTTGGTAGGAGGAACATTAGTTGCCCTCTTTCTGTGGAAACGTCTATGAATTCAGTTATTATGGTTAGCTTGGACATTCATGCCTTTCTTGTTCTGTTTGTCCATTAGGGTGGTCCGTAAGTGGTTGACGTTGGTCTACAGTTTGTAGATGTTCATACTCTTGATTAGAGCATGACTCTTGGAGTTGAGATTCAGTGTATGTTATCTCAATTAAATAGTTATCATTGCATTGTTTGCATTGATCTTCCAGCAAGGTGAGCAGATGGAAAGACGTGTGAAAGTCTTATTCCATTTCTTCAGAAAAAGGGTCAAGGTCCCCAAAGGAGGGGGCACACTTGATATGGGGTCCTTTAGGGAGGATGAGCATCCAATAAGGCAGCTACGCCAACGCTTCGTGCACAAAGTTTCTTTACAACTAGTTTTTTATATTCAACAACACAACAAATTTATTAATAATTTATTCAAAATGTGTTCTTAAAAAGATAAAGTATCGTATTTATAGGACAGAATATTGGTGAGAATAAAAGATCCCCACATTTTGAATGTCATAATGAACCAACAACATTTCATCAACATGAGTTTTTTTTTTTTTTCAGCAATGCAGCACAATCGTTGCTTAAGAATTAATTCGAATTGTATGTGTTTTTAAAGACAGCACGTTAGGGATTTTTAAGATTTTTATGTGAACGGACAGTCAATATAACTAAAAGTTGAGTTACATCCAAAAACACTTAAAGGTACACGTTGCCTTGGATCGGGCAAGTTGGTCTATAAAAAGCGTTTGTTATAAAATGCATATGGTTAGAAAGATGTTTCAAAAGTAGAATACCTTGATCCACACAAATATGCCTCGAAATTGCGTGGTTTTCCTTTAACTTTGCGAACTAACACGGTCGGCCATTTTATGGAGTCAAACATTTGACTCCACAAAATGGCCGACCGTGTTAGTTCACGATGTAAACAGCACGTTGATATTTTTTTTAACTGAAAGTTTGGTAAAATCCCTAAAGTCTTAATGTCATAGTTAACCAAACAAAATATTTGGTTAATAAATAAGTCAAATTGTGTTCTTAAAAATACAGCACGTTAGAGGTTTTTAAGATATTCCATGACAAAAACATCATTCTCAAGAAATGAGAATAAAGTTTGGTTTTTAATAATAATTTAACTTTCAAATTAAAAGAACAAAAGTTAAATGCAATTCTCGGATTTTAAATAACATAAATATATTGATACCACACATTAAAGAAATACAAGTAGTTTTTACTGAAAATATACAGTAAAACTAGTCACAATTGGTAAATTGAGGAAGTTCCCAATTTGTGTAACATTTTTAAATTAAAATGAAGCTAAGTTGACTTCTGACTAATTAAACAATGAAAGTACTTTGCTATTCATTTAATAGTGCCATAATGTTTTTAAGTTTTCCCAACTGTTACACTGCTCCATTTTTTTTTTTTTTTTTTTTTTTTAATTCTCGCGGAAAGTTTAGTTGCATGCCAACACACCTAAAGTCATAATTAACACACGAAATTTCACAAACATGTAATTTATAAATTTGGGTACATTTACAATAGTGTTATAACAATATAATTGCAATATGCACCAAACAACCAACCTGTGAATTGTTTCACTGTGCTTTGTTTTATGCAATAATTTGCTTAAAAAATACACTTCATTTCAGTAGTGATAATTGAATTTCTGAAAATAAATAATTCAAACTGATTCAAACTCTACCTTTATTTACTTATATCAAACTATTTTTAACTTACAAAAAATGGAAAAAAACTGTCAGATATTAATGTGATAAAATAACTATAAACTCCCTTCAAATTATACATCATTCTCAAGAAATGAGAATAAAGTTTCGTTTTAAAAAACGAATTTAACTTGCAAATAAAAAGAACACAAATTTAATGCAAATCTCGGATTTAAAATAACAGAAACATTATCATACCACACATTGAAGAAATAAAAATAGTCTTTTACTGAAAATGTACAGTAAAACTAACCATACTTTTGAATCGAGGAAAGTTCCCAAACTTTGTAACTTTCTTTATTTATAATGAAGCTCAGTTGACTTCTGACTAATTGAACAATGACCAAAAGTACTTTGCTATTCATTTAATAGTACCACACATTTTTTTTTTTACTTCTTCCAACTCTATACCTTGTTTTTTTTTTTTTTTTTTTTTTGGGGGGGGGGGTGTCACGAGTCAGATTTTTATCAAGCCATGTATACTGTTTCGATGTTCCAAAATTTAATATATGAGTCATGTAGTGATGAACATATGATACTTGAGACACTTCACGCATATAGTTATTGCGTAAAGCATTATTAGCGTGTGCGTATAAGCTTGCATGAAATAGACTAGCCTCGTGGTATTTTTTTGCTATATTGTACTGATATACATTCATAAATTGTTATATTAGAATCATCTCATAATAAAATACCGTAATAGGAAGTACCTTAATTAAACTGTGGTTGGAAACAATGTAAGTTTGTTTCTGGCCTTCGGGCTAATAATTCAGGCCAGAGAACATGTAAATATTTCTGACTGTCCACCACGCAAGAAATTGGCAAGTATGTTAAGGTTGGTGAGTCAGATCGGATGGCAGTAGTGTTGCTCCCTCCAATTGTCAAGGTCGTTGAGTCTGATGTTACTGTGGCTGGTATATCTCTTTTACTGTTAGACTGTAAGAAAACCAAGGAGAATATACATTCTGTATATATTTGTAACAGTACACAACAAAATTAACAGGCATATTCTGGGAGTGGGATTTGGCCACCCGACAGTTGCCATTCTCAATAGTACACCAATTACAAAAATCGAGTTAACTTTTCTTTAATTTCAACACAATTAACTAAGTTAAATTCAAAAATATGTAGCTTATAAGCAGTGGTTAAGAAAACAAATTGATATTAACTTAGATTTATTGAATGTATGGAACAATACACAAGTTGTAGTTCTTTCCCCAGAGTAGCTCTTTCCCCATTTAACTTAACACAGGTACATTAAGCCCACTTGTTCTTTTTACCAGCATTCTAAATTCTATGGCACACTTAAAAATGTTACATAGACTTTACAGTTCATGAACATACCATTATTATTTCCACTTGATACAAATGGGGCTGTGATCTTAAATCATACCTTTCTAAGTCCACAGAATGTTAGGTGGTGTAGAGGTGATTCATCTTTGCATGTCTGTCTTACCTAAAGTGCATGGGATGAAAACGCTTTTAGATTATTAGATTTTGTTATAATCCCTTTAATCTTCTTGTTTAGTGCCCTTTGGTATTTAATGCTAGAATTGCAAAGAGAAATACAATTACCCCCCCCCCCACACACACACACACACTTTCAATTTAACAAACCAAATTAAACAACCATGCACACTGTCACAAGTCTAAGGCAACTTGATTTTTGAAATTAAAAAACACAGCAAAAAACAATTCTAGTGAATCAAACTACTTTAGTATCTTCCTATCCAATGAACTTCTAAGCTAATTGATACACCCTCTTCACAAAGTAATCACGTTTCTCACTATTCAATGCAATAACCGATGCTTTAACTTCAAGGCCAGAAGCTATAGTACATTGTTTTACAACTTCGCGGTCAGTTTAAATTTTGTGAATTGATCACAGGATGAGTCTTGAAATGTACACATTATGTAACAATTTGTGAGACTGCATTTTTTAATCAAAGGCGGATATCGCCTATTAAATATACATTTGTCCTGGAAAATAGTTTCTCCCTTTCAAATTGTTTCTGTTTGAATACTGTGTCGGACTACATGTGAGTAGGGGTAGCATTTTTTTCACGCTGACTTGACTAACCAAATTCAGGGCCAAAGCAAATAAGATTCTAAGAACAGAGGATTATCTTTATTATAATACAGCATTCTCCTGCGGGAGAATATGGTCCAAGGAAATTATAGTGTTGACTTATTGTTGTTTTGAAACCGTATTTTAATATACACATATACTACTGTCCTTAAAGTTTCAAACAAACTGATAAGTATCATCCAAATCTTGGCAAGAGTTTGAACATTTCTGCAAATTTACATCTGTAAAGTGAGAAACCACCAACATTTGATAATTGGTCCCAGCTCAGTAAATTTAAAAGGAGAAGACATGCCTGAAATAAAAGTTTTGTTATGTGTGTTGCAGACTTCAATTTGTTTTTGTTTTCTTTGATTGGAAGTGGGGGCTAAGAAATACTTTACGGAAATCTTGTTTTTCAGAAGCATTCATGTATGCGTTTATAAAAAAAAAAACTCATTTGGGGCAAGAGGAGGAGGGGAGGCGAAAAGGGTTCTGATCAGGTTCTGTAAAGTTGCTTATAAATTACATCTGAATCTTATTTAAATGATTTTTAAACAGCATGGCTCACATCCCACACAGCTTACAACTATATTCCAAAAGGTTTGGTAAACATACAAGCCCTTAAGAAGTGGCTTAGTTGGTCTACTTTTTTCGATGGTTTGTGGAATCAGTCAAATTATCTTGAAAGTCTTTATATAACAAGATCTGCATATACACAAAAGTACAAAACCAAGTTAAAAAACAAGTAACGTTTTTTTCAGCCACGGCAGATTTGTTACACCGTAATCGTATTGTCCACCACGAGGACATTTAAAAAAAAACTTAGTTTTACAATTTGCCCTTACACCCACGTCATCGTTTATCGTTCGGCCAGCTCCTGCGAATTCAGTTGCACCAACACTGTATACAAACGAAAAGAAGAAAAGCAACTTTTAAGTAGTAGGTGGCATGTTAATTGTTGTACGTCATGATGCATTGTTTATATGTAAAATTTATAATAAGTTTGCTGTGGAACAGCGGGGAGGAATGGGTAAAGCCTCTAATGCACCCAAATACATAACAAATAATCTCATTCGACTTTCGCGATGCGGAGTGTTCGAAACTTCACGTACGAAAACAATGTTCAATGTCGACTAACATCTTTCACAAATTGAAACTCAGTTTGTGTTTACACAGGTAAATTATTATGTGGTTTGAATTCAATTTGAATTATGCTGAAATTCATTTTATACATGTTTTTGTGCCACCTACATGGTTAGGATGACTCTTTAATTGTAAAGGAGTTTTTTGGGAGGCCATTATAACTTTTGTGTAGGTTTCACATTCAGAACATCACAATGTTTTACTAAAACTAGTCCATTCAGTTGTAATTGAGAAACTGGCTGCCTGTAGGACAAACTGAGGTAGGCCTAGTCTGATTATATCATTACATAGTTTGTGGTTTAAATACCATGTACACTATTGGTAAGATCGAAAAACACAAATGTTCACAGATTCACACATAACTTACATGATTTAAAGTAAGTAATGGTAGAAAGGGTTCCTGGAAATATTTCTGCCTAAAATGTTATCGTTTCTGAGAAATGAATAAAACAATAGTTTTTATCGTGCGCGATAATAAACTCGATGTTTGAAAAACAGAAAACACATAAGGTCTCTTTTTACTATTTTCTCGTGACCTCGATTACCATTTGAGCTCAAATTTTCACAGGTTTGTTTGTTCATGTATGGTTAATCACATCAAACATGAACTTTGTTTGCGACTGTTTTGTCAGCTCTACCAATCCTGTATATACTGAAAGACAAAACATCAAGAAAGAAAAAAATAGAACTCTGACAATGTTTTGTGCCACGTTTCCTCCACTTCAACTGCTTTGAAGAAGAACAGACATAACACATTCTTGCAAAACAACAACAACATGCAAACTATTGAATTCCCTCATTTTGAGGTTCCCCAAAACAGACTATAATTTCTAATGGTTTTAGCTTTACCAGTTTTTAAAATATGTATAGTCCATAATAGCAATAAATAATTATTCACAGATTGAACCAGTGACTCTCATTTCTCTCAAATGTGGACTCACCATTGTGATTTAGAACTGTGCTTGAAAAAGGGGAAGCTTCGCTGGCTTGGCTTGTACTGGTTTTCCCGCTTCAGAGCTTCTTTGTGTGAGATTAGTTCACCTCTGTACTCTAGTAAGAAGTCCCATTAAGAAAAATTCTTTGTCGCAAAAACACCACGTCCTATATAATAACAATGGGAAAAAATGTGTACAAGTACTGAAACAAATAAGGATTTTGCTCATTTTGGGGCATTTAGCTAACAGATATTCTGGGGGGGGGAATATATATATATATATATATATAATTTCTGGAAAAAATACAGGATAAAAAAACCATTAAAATTGTGGAGTAATTAGTAATTAAATGGGCAGGGAGGTAAAGGGTCATTAAAAGACACATTTAATGCACCCCTAACAAATGTTCTGCCTTTTAATTGATTTAGAGCGTGTCACATGATGTCTTATTTTTACTATCGCGTTGCGCGATACACACAGCAACCTGTAGCAACTGATTACCATTCCATAGCAACCAATGAACTATACCTATAGCAACAGTTGGTACTTAGTAGCTAGACATATAGGCACAATATATGTGTGGTGTGTTAATTTACACATATGGACTGGCAATGAGGTCACTAGAGCACGTCTTTCTCCCGAGGGGCTGTGAGTGACCAGAAGGGGGACCTATTTCCCGAGGCCGAAGGCCGCGGGAAATAGGTCCCTGTTCTGGGCACTCACAGACCAGAGGGGAATAGACGTGCTCTAGTGACCGAATCGTGACAGTATATATGTGTTGTATAACACAACTCGGTCCAAAATATGAAATAAGAAAAGAAACTACCGTGATCCGATCTAGACGCCGCTCATTTTTCATATTTAGATGAGCCTAGCAAACCTCTTGAAGGCGCTGTAACCAGACAAAAGGTTTTAAGTCTCTTGCCCGCTTCGGGAACCGACTCCCGCAATTTACGCGCGTGCGATGTTTAGTTCATGGTTGTGAAAATCTCATGCACTAGCCTATAATAGTTCACCCCACGTGACCGTGTTTCAACCAACCGGAATACAGAACAAGCAAGAGGTGTGTTTTATTTTAAAAAAAATATTGACTGCTTTATATCGTGCTTTGGTTTAAACTACGACTTCCTCGGTGATCCCTGGAGCGGTCTATCTGTAAATAGAACACACCAAGGATCACTTCGAAGCAGCCAATATTTGTATACTACAATTTTAAAAGTTGCTTTAAATGAACATGGAGTCAGACTTACCAATGAACTTATCAATATATCCAACTTCAAAACCATCATAGTCCTCACATCTCGAACAAAAACGGCGAGCCTCTTCCCAAGGTCTGCTAATGAATGGGTTTAAGTCACGGTTTCTGGTGCGAAGATCGATTTCAACCTACATGTACATACATGAAAAAAGGGTACAAATCATGACAACTACATTCATTTTTTCTTATAAATATACCTTTTGTTTTAGCGGCAAGTCTACCTTTTTAGAATATAAAACCATCTCTTTCTTTAGAATGTCAGGTAAGGAAAGCGACGAACCTTTTTGTATGCCTGAAGTACTACTAAAACACCAACAAAATAATATATAGAGTATAGGGCAAATTACACAATTTTTTTAACGATATTTAAAAACAAACAACAACGAAATTCTCATTACTATTGTTCAAAGCCTTAACCTGGTCACCTACATGTACATTTACTTTAACAAAATGGGCCAGTTCCATAAAGCCTATATATCCGTAAGCAAGTGTTATCTGCTTAAGGAACAACTCGTAGCAAGCTTATTGTACATGTTGTATGCAAAGCAAAAGACACGCTGACTTGCTTGGTGTTCTTGCTAGCAGATGAGTCACACGACATACAACTACATCGTGATTGTGCACACACCGTAAAGTTTTCTTGGTTGTTTAAAAGTGAACCATTAGGCTCCTAGCCACATGTTTCTGCTGCAGTGTACATCCACACACAGTTAAAGCTACAATTTGTTTTCTAGCAAATGGCATTTGGTGATTCTGGAGCAGTTTTTTGTCACTGCCCAAATGTTATTTTGATTTGTGTACAGTGCTACTTGTAACATGACTAACAAACATATGAGTGTTCACTCGGACCCTACATACGCCAGACAATTTCCAAATGTTAAAAAACCGTTGGTGGGTCCAGGAAACTCGAAGTAAACATCATGATCTTCAAGTCAATTTGGGTGGGGGATAATGATCCAGAAGCATCTGTATTTTAATCCATTTTATTTTGGATAAAGTAACTTCATATCATACAAAACAGTTTTATATTATACTTTAATGTCATTTTATCAAGAACAATATTACTCATTTGGTGGTTTTCAAGAGCTCTTAAACAATGATGTTGTTGTTGCAAATCACGGTTTTCTAACTGAGTGACTGTATTCGCTGGTTTATGTAGATCTGTACTACTTGAGTGTAGATGGGGTGTTTCATTTTCATCACATAAGTACAACAACTCAACAGCTATAATTACTATAAACTTAGTGCATTAATTTGCAAAATGTTCTTCACTTTTTCTCACCTTGAAGTTGAAATTGGGAAGCATTCATGTAGAGAAGGTGAAACTCTCACCACCAAGTGGATCGACTACGTGAGGGCCGCCATGTTTGTAGTGCTTCTTCTCTCAGCAGAAATATGTCGATCACGCGTCATGCGCTCCGGTTGCGCGCGCACGCAGGCCAGGCCTAGGCACAGTCGGATACTACTTGAGTACCATTAATTTGATTTGAAGGAATATTTGTTAAAGTTTTTAACTTTCTTGACCTGCTCAAGTTTTGTCTTGCTTTTTTAGTAATAGCCAAGAAATATCAACACTTTTTATAAATAAATACGACGCAGTTTACTTACAAATCCAACAAATAGCAAAGTCTCCCTGATGTATTTTTAAAACTCAACCAGATATAGGCCTACAGGTCATTAGTGTCAAAAGAGCACACTATGTAAAACTTTTTGATGGCGCAAGCGCACTATTTAAGTTCTTATTCAGCTCGTACGCCATCAACGTTGAGTTTTAGTTAGTCTTTAGTTTCTCGGAAAGATTGATAGGCCGTATCCGAATTGGCGGCTACAGCTACGGCTACGACTGTTGCCAAGGGTGTTGCTAAGGACGTCCCATACTTCAACGCATGATGACGCAGAAATCTAGCCGTAGCCGTAGCTGTAGCCACTAATTCGGACACGGCCTTAGTCCGCTCGGTCGGTTGATAGTTAATTAGACTGGTACGCTGTTCTTATCCGCAAGGATAAGGACAGGCACCGGTCTATTAATCAAAGAGATGGTCACTGCTACTGGTCCCCTGTCCAACTGGTCCCCCTATCTGCAAGACCGCAATGGGAAGCGAGGTCAAAGGTGCGTTTGTCAGGATTCCTCCAAACGCTCAAAGCCGGTCTCTGGCGTTAAACACGAGCCTCGAAGTGTGACGTCAGATGTTCGGGCTAATAGTTAGTTTGTCTTTAGCTTTTGATAACCGCCCTCAATCTTTTTGTAAAAGTTAGTTTGATTCCGTTTTTAATGATTCCATTTTTTAGTTGTCGTTTTGACTTTTTGTTCATTGTTTGTCACTTGCTCGTAATTGTATTTTGATTTTTTTTAATGTGTTCTTTCAAGGATTTGTTCTTTGATTTGTTTATATTTTTTGTTCGTATTTTATGAATTGCGTTTTTTTTTTTTTTGGGGGGGGGTATTCAGAATTACCCTTTAAAAACCAGTCTTTTTGATTAATGTTGCGTTTTATAGTTTGATTGGGAACTGATTTTTATTTAAAACGTTTCTATTTGATTGTTGTTGCGATTTTTACCTTAATTTTTACTTTGTCTGGGGGTGGTTGACTTCCAACTTGAGGTATTTGGGATGATATGCCCTGAAATAAACGGTCCTATTTCCCGAGAGGTGTAGGTAAATTATTCAAGATTGATGCTCGGACGTTTGGAAAGTTACACCAGTGTAGGGGTGTTTTTTTTGTTTTTTTTGAGGGATAATTCGTTGGGCCTTGGGACTCCCCATTTTAAATCAAGCATACGATTAAAGTTCAAGAGTCAAATAATAATTTCCCCTTTACTGTAAAATTTTTAATTTTTCGTATATTTCGTAAGCATTTGCATTATATACTATGGGAGTTTATTTAGTGGGGTGCACCCTAAAGTAAATGTACTCTGTCTGGCAGAAGATTCTGTCCCCCGGAGATTCTGTCCCCCAACACGGCGAACCGTGTACAAATTACTTCCAATAGCGCCCTCTTTTGAATCATCCTCCTTCAGCTTTCCCATAATATTGGGGACAGAATCTCCGGGGACAGATTTACCTGTGACAACTGGTCGGGTACTGGGTCTAACATGTTGAGCGGTAACGCTTTGGCATTCACTCGTTGACCCAAGTACTCGTAAGCGAGGGCAAGAGGGGTCATATAAACCAAACGCAAACAGAAAGCAAACTTAATTTCTTCCCTACAATTAAAAACAGACCGAATTAAGGGAATCAATGTGTGGTGAAGAGGTTTTAAACTCCCCGTTTTAACCCGCCGAGGCCTGGTTCTTGATAATATCACCGAGACGAAGTCGAGTTAAAATTATCAAGAACCAGGCCTCGGCGGGTATAAACAAGTATTTTAAAACCGATTCCACACACTTTGATTCCCATTCATAAACACCTTACCCCTAAAAATATCCCAAAACCATGTAAAAATTTAGATTGATTTTCTATGCGTGTAGAGAAACCTCGTCCCGCAAGTTTCGAATTTTCGCGCTTAAGTTTCAAGCTATCACACGCAAGTTTGAAACTTGCGCGAAATAAACTATGCGAGCTACAAAAAGTTGTTAGTCTATGTTTAAACACTTCAAGCCGTGTTTATATTATCCGTTTAAACACGGCCACGTGATGTCCTCTCGTCCAATCAGAATGGATAAACTGTCCCATGTATTTATGAATATACATTTAAAGTATTATTTATTGCTTGTATATATAATGATCTCTGTTAGGGTGTCCTCTAAAGTAGTTGTTAGGTAAAGCGCCAAGGAGTACTATTTAATAATGGCTTTGGTGCTGAATAAGTTGTTGTTGTTGTTATAGTTCTATCGCCGATGTTTTGTTCTATTCATGTTCAAGGGCCATTCTTTAGGCCATTCTGTATTTGTTTGGGACCTAATCTCTTACACACAGTCATGTAACTATTTACGCGTATTTTCTGGTTAACTACACCATCAATAGAAATACTTGGGTTAGGTGTTCGGCTTTTATAGGCGTA
Source organism: Pycnopodia helianthoides (assembly GCA_032158295.1). Taxonomy (NCBI): domain Eukaryota; kingdom Metazoa; phylum Echinodermata; class Asteroidea; order Forcipulatida; family Asteriidae; genus Pycnopodia; species Pycnopodia helianthoides. The sequence goes on from CM063262.1 coordinate 13,252,888, forward strand.
TTGCATTATGTTGGTTTCATGCGTGTACGAATAATTCCGTTATTTCAGGGAAAAAAGTTCCGGCAGCAAAATTGCCGGAACTTGTTTTATGTTTCGTATCATTATTTGACGTTATTTTATTGATTTGGTCTTGTACGGAACTATTTTCACGGAATCAACGCACAAACAAATCTGTATACGGCAAACAATGTTGTCAATAAGATAACATGGTACATAGGCCTATACTAACCAAATTTTATCATCGAAACTAGATTCTGGGTGGTAACCAAAACGTGGGTGTGATCCCTCGCTACACAACGCAATGTCACAATTCATGTAATGTTTGTTTGTTATTGTGTTGTAGTTGTGTGTTTTTTTTTTGTGTGTGTTTTTTTTGGGGGGGGGTTCTTCTTTAAAATATTACTCATGCGTCAGTATGACTGTCTTGTAACTAGTAAAAGCAACTCAGGTTGAAACACAGGCCTCTTGGGAACTAACAGTATCAAAGAGTGCAGTTGTGGGTGGTTCGATTCCACTGGTGCTTAGTTCAAGGTGGAGAGGGAATCTGACACCATGATGCTAACAGAAACACAGCTTTGATGTTTATCGAGCAAATATTACGGCATCGTTTGATAATGTAGGTTTTCTCGGTCAATTTCGGCAAATGAGCAGTCAAATAAACCACTGCACCATTCGATTTTGTTTTATGACTAGTCGAATGTACTGTTTCGTCATTAGATTTAACAAAAATAATCATTCAGTTTAACAATTCAACAAAGCAGCATTCAAATTCGCAGGAGCTTTTTGAGGCGTGTGTTTAGTCATTCAAATTCATTTTGGGCAGTCATTTCTGGAATTTGTGCAATCTAAAACAACGCGCTGTCAAACTTTTGTTTCCTTTCGATAAATACGGTTTATTTATTGGCACTTGAGTAACTTTGCCGATGTACTTCGAAAAACGAACGTTTGCCACAGTTGTACTCGCATATTTCTAGAAATGGCAGCTCAATAAGAAACCAGGAAAAACATAAAGGAACATTAGGTCTTGGTCAGTTAACCGATAAAGATCCCCCCAAAAAATTCAAGAACAGAATAAAGAAGAAAACGAAGAAAATAAAAATCTAATGGGTCCCATGTAAAATCTACTGGAAACATAAATAAAGAAAAATATGGTTGAAGTGAAGATACGAAACAGTTGCCTAGTACTGTTTTTTATTTGCATTTCTTTATCTTACTTATTTGAAATCTCATTCAGAGAAATTGATTGCCTCTCTACGAAGTTGAAAAAAATTAATCAGTAAAAATCTCCAGTCGAACCAGCTTTGCTAAATTGAATGATGATTGTGCGTCGCGAAAAAGAATGCCGATATGCTAAATTGGACACAGTGCTAAATGAATTTGAATGCCTCAAAACGAAATTGTAAGCCCGAATTCTGAATTTGAAACGCAGTAAAAACTGGGGAGGCAAAAAAGCTTTAATTCGAACGCACGAAAACTAAATTGGCTGCTCATTTGCCGAATTTGACCGAGAAAACATGTATATAAAGCATTTGGGGAAACATCTAACTTCGAAGTTATGTGGTTATGTAAAAATATTCCAAAAACAAAATTTAATCTGAGAAAGTTTCTGTCCCGGGTGTCTCAGATTTACTGCTTTAAAAGTCGATTCCCAATTCGTCGTTTTCGCTTTTCGTTCTCTAAATGGGCAAAATGTACAGAAAGACACAAAGGCCTACCCTCCACTTTGCCAGCACTTCAGTAGCAACTGTGTTGTCCACTACTATAGAGAACTAACGGTACTACTACTGCTACAATTCAATTGCGTAAAAGCCAGCAGCTTTCTGCTGGTCTACCAGTGTTTGCATTCACATTCAAATTCTACGTTATGTGCTGTTTGATTCGTACTTGCCTGTAAAAAGGGCAAACATTTTTAGGGGAATTCATTTCTACACTAGTATAATCACAGCCAAACTTAAATGCCGAGATGCAGCACGTCGGAACATTAAATTAAGGTTAAACAAACCATCTTCGATATAAATAAACGATTAGAAGATATGTATTAACAGAAAAAGAAAAGGACCTGTGAATAAATGCACACGAAAACAACAACAATAATTTGTTTCAAAGTTGCTGATTAACCCCTTGTATTTTTAAGCTTTCTGCTAAAACATTTGTTAACTTCTAATTTGACACGGTCCGAACAGCAGAAATAAAGACGACAACATAAAGAGTGCAAACATTCTCAAGGCTATAGCAAAAGATTAGTTTTCCTTTCAAACTTATCGGGTAGAGGCTTTAACGTTATGGGTGACAAAGCAAAAGAGGGTCAGTATTACAACTAAAACAAAACACAGGATGTATGTGCAATGTAATAACACGGGAACTTCTTTTATAACTGAAGTGCCAGTAAAAGAGCTCTTGTCAGTCGAACTTGGGGAGCCATAACTTATGTTGCATTTGAACGCACACAAGTTGAAATTCATTGCCAGTAAAAGAACAAGAAAACGCAAGCTAGCAACGAATTCATGCGAAGAGCCAGTCTTAATTTGACTTCATCCAGGTCGAAGAAATTCAACTTTAGAATGGTCAATGTGTAGTCTTTAAGGTCTACATGAAATAGAATGAATAGAAGATATAAAAGTTGACCATTGCTCGTCAAACATTTCAGTTAAGTTCCACATTCCTGAAATGCAGTCGAACAAGTTGCCGGTATAAAAACACTTATCAATTGTAACCTTTATGATGTTTTTTAAAAATATATTATTCGTCCCCATATGTGTACAAAATATACTATATTATTCTTATAAAGAATGATGTTTACGTAGTTTCTTGTACTCCTTGCTTGAAATAAGTGACAAACAAAATGCCACATGGAAATAAATATTCAAACGGTTATTACTTATTTTTTTGAAATTTAGTGTGCGCGGTGTTGGACAGCGGAAATGTCAAAGTTCAATGTTGAGCAGTTTTCAAAGTACTTGTCAAATCCGCACGTACACTATTATGTGCTGCAGTTGCTGAACGTGGGGATTTCCAGAAATGAATCAGCTTGATGGGGATTTCCAACCAACAGAAACCATCGTCGCGAGTAACACCCTTTCTTATTTATTTCATTTTAAACTCCGGACTAAAACATTAGTATTAAAATATAAAATTTTCCGGGTCAACATGTCGTTTCAAATGTTTGGGGAAAGGTAACATTTGTGTTTTTAAATTGCGGAACTTCCTCGGTAAATGGGTGCTATACGCAAATGGTTCGTAGAGAGGTTGCTCGCCTCTAGTTGTTTAACGAAAATGCTCGTACATTGACACTGGTTATAAACAATTGGGTACTCGATTTGAATTAGAAAACTGAACACAAGTTCAAAAAACGGAATTTTAGTGATAATTGAGACGAAAATATTAAATGTGTTGAAACAAAATTTAGATTAGTAAAACTTGACACTATCACGAGACCTTTCATATTATATATTTCGAATCCGGATTTTAACGGATTACTGCGCGATGCCACAGTGCATGGTTAATGGTGATTATTTGGTCGCGATATAATCGACCACTATCTGCCCGTAAAAAAAAATAACAATCGATGGAAGACTGGTAATATCGTGATGAGTGCGTTTCATGGTAACTATTCGGATGGTAGTTATGTTACATTATAATGTGCTGCTTTTATTTATTTTCTTTTTTTTTCTTCAAAAATTTAGCGTCGTACAATGACGTCTACTCGAAGTTGTTTGAACGTTGGATCAATAATATCAGCAAGTTTTGAACGTGCCAGCTGGTGATTTTTATCGGCGCTTAGATCAAGACGGATCCCAGTACAACCCGACCATGCAAAGTCAATTGTGGACTTGGTGTCAAATGTGAGACAGCAATATGTTGCGACTCTAAATCGATGCATAAATTATTTGAGGTCATTAAATCAATGAAATATTTTGGAACTATCGGAATATTCAGTGAGTATCCTGAAGTCTTGCTACAAAGATTTAGCTGGAGTGTTTTACAACGTTTCCAGTGGTCCAGGGATTGCCACACGATTCTAAATTTTTGGAAACCCTCTGCATACAATTGTCAACAGTTCAAGTTCCCACGTAACCTAACCCGATTGTTCTCATTGACTACAGACCAGTAGCCCTTACTTAAATGTGATGAAATAATTTGAAGAATTTTGTTTTCCAAGGCATCCTAACTGTAAAAACTCTGAACTGTGTTGACCCTCCCCCCCCCCCCCCGTCAGTTTGCTACAGGGAAATACGTTGTGTATTGGATGCCATTTTTTACACAATATTTATGAACACCTTGAAATACCAAGAAATTGTGCACTTACTGCTCTTTTGTTTTTCTGTTTTCTTCTTGTTCACATGCCAATGAAACTCCCTTGTCTGGCCTGGCTAATACCAATAGCTGTGAGATAATCTATACAAAAACATGAAATCAACAAGTTTGGTAAATGGAGTGACCAAAATCGTTTAATTTTAAATGTACAAAACAAATCGAAGATATGATATTTGATTTCCGGAAAACAGCAATCACTAATACAGAGCCTACGGAAATCAACATACGCCATTCGAAGTGGTCCATGAGTTTAAATACTTGGGTATACTGTAGTGAAAAATTAAACTGGACCGCAAATGCAAAATTGTCTTAAAAGATGTATCCAGTCTTAAGAAACTCCAGCCCATAGACAAACAAGTTGGGAAGATCCACTTATTTTAAGGGTATCCAAGAAATCATGTCACAGAATCATGTCACTTACACTATAAATGAAATACTGTTCATATCAACCTATTCTCTCAACCCTTTCATTATTCAGAACACAACTGGTAGATTACGCCAACTCGCTTGTCACTTTGTGCAGGACAAATGACGAGACGAAAGACTCGTCGTGTCTATTTTACCCCATACTTTATTTACGACTCGGCAAACCCTTGAGGGTGACGCAGGTGAACTAGAATAATTAAATAATAAGTTGACGATTGTAACATTGAAATGCAGACCTTAGGCAGAATAACATTAAAACACAAAAGGGAAACTTATAAATACGAAATGCAGAACTTAATCCCAGAATAACCGACAAATAAAACTTAAAGCAATTCTCTGCACCCGACATCTTTAAGGCAAAATGACGACATTACCATGATTAATATATTACTGACAATTTGTTAACGGTGTAAATCTATGTCACGCGGTAGAGAGGTATACGCGACGGCGTTGGCCAGGGTATAACAAACGGTGATTTACTTGACTAAATAAAGTTTGGCAATGGAAAATGAGCCGAATTGAGCTGAACGAAATCACGAAACAAAAATATGATTCGAAATTCCCGCACTCAGTATGCACTCAGAGATAGGGCAGACACACCCCGTTATTGACTCAGGAAACATTATTCAGATGCCAGCGCACGATTGGCGGAGGCCAACTATGAACCTTGACATATAAACAAACAAGTTTATGAACAATACGTACAAGAAACGTGTACAAAAATACATATATCGATGGAAATGGCGTCACCTTCAAATAAAATGGACTAAAATCTTGACTTCTACCATGGGCTATCTAAATTTATAATCTTAGTTTCACTGGATAATTGTGGTCTGCATAATTTTATCCACCCCTCTCTCCACTTCATGTTGCGTACCCCTACCCCATCTAATAATGTTAATGCTTCAAAAAATTCCGCTGCAAATACAAATATCATGTCTTTAACGCACTCGTATAAAAATGAATTATTATTATTTCTTCAATCCTGGATTAAAAAAAAACAAAAAAAAACGTCTTCTTTTAGTTGCAAAATGTTACAAAATGGGAAAGTTGAAATTATAATCAACAGCCTTGATTGGAAACGTTTATGTTACTTGGTCGTTATTGTAAAACGTGTGATCTGTAACATGCAGTAGTATCAGGAGCAGGATCACCCGCCTTCATTTGTATGTAACCACTGATAACGATAAATGATACCACTATGAACACAAAATTAATTGACATTTCATTAAAAGGGTATGACTTTGAATTAGTTGACAATTGCTCTACGTTGTAATCCTGACGCTTCAAATAATCCTTCAACCGTCCGTCGACTTTGAAATAAGGTATAGGCCTATACAAACGTCATTTTTGATTGCGCAGCTGACGTACTAAAACCTTTCACAGAGAACCACCGACCGTAATTCAACGTTGCGATTCGACGCCAGTCCAACGTCGTCGTGACAGAAGGCAGGACACTTCGTGAATACACAGCTCTTTGTCAAAGGTATGGTGTTTTATATCTGCCATCTGGTTAATGATAGAACTAAATCATGGTTCATGACTATGAAGTTTAAGAAAAATTGAAGAAAACTAAGCTGGGAAAAAAAAACCTTAATCAATCCTTCCATGAAGGTTCTGTCCCACCTCTAGGGAAGAGAACTGTGGTCGTCCCCATACCCAAATCAAAACCAGCGACTTGGGACAAGTTAAAACCAATATCCATGACTGACCACTTTGCCATAGTTGCGGAAGGTTTCATGGCAGAGTGGCTGCGACAGGACTTGGAGAAATCAATTGACCCCAACCAGTACGGGAATTGTAGGGGAGTCTCTTGTGGTGTATTTCGCGTGTAATTGCGTAGACAATAATTGCACATTGTGCACAGGAGCTGCCATTTTATTATTGGAAAAACGTTGTATACTAACATGGGGCATTCGGGTCATGGTGTGACCTTTGACATTAGCTGTATGCAAATTATACAGTATTCAATATTTATGAGTTGAGTGTAACCAAGTGGGCCAAAGCAAATATATCACATCTCTACCACTCTTTACCTGGTGAAACTTATGGACACTTTGCTCATGAATTATGATAAGCCTGGTCACGTAAGCTCTGTTGTTATTACTGGTTTCAGCAAAAAGGCCTCCGATTTAGTTGACCATAATGTTCTCCTGAGAAAATGTATCTCTCTTGATGTTCAAACATCAGTTTGTGGGTTGCCAGTTTTCTCACTGAAAGATAACAATGTGTTCGCTACCATGGTCAAACGATTGGATCAAGTTAGATGGTGGTGTAACCCAAGTCCCCAAGGTACTCGCATTGGCCCCCTTGGTTTTGTTACCATGGTTAACGATGCAGCTACTGATACCTCACTTACCGCCCTGAAATATATAGACAATTTAATCTTGATTGAGACAAGAGCACACAATCAGACATCTGTCATGCAAGGTCATCTTGATGAATTTGAGAATTGGGCCACACTTAGCCATATTAAACTTAATCCTGAAAAATGTGCCTCCATTAAAGTATCTTTCATGAAAAAGAGCCCAGTCGAACATTCTCCAAAGATTGCTAATGTTACTCTTCAGTCTGTGGCAGAGGCAAACATTATAGGTGTTCACATTCGGTCTGATTTAAAATGGGATACTCAGATCGCAGAAATGCTTTAAAAAAAAATAATAATGGCAGATTGTACCTCCTTATCACAATTTTTTTCTGATGACAAGTATTCGTAGTGTAAAAACCTTAATTTAAAATAAAAAGGAGGTAAATACACGTTTTTCCAGTGAACAGCACGCTGCTTTGCGCTAGGGCGTCCGATAACAATTCAACAGTAAATGGCATCGCAGGGTTAAATCAAATAAACACAAGTAATAAGCTTATTGAAGTTTCTTTGTCTCTGTTTTGGCTTCCGTAAATGTACGTGTACATTATCATATTTGATTTACAGGAAAATGCTGCAATCGCAACCTTGTCTTCTGTAATAATGTTGTTTTTCTCTCTCTCTCTCATACTATTTATAAAAAGCATGACATGAGCGCTATTCATTTTAATAAGCTCATGGACGCTCCTTTCATCGTTACAAACCTGTTTCTTTTTTTCTTTTTGCATGCGTAATGTGTATGTTTCATTATGTTCACATGCGTCACGATAATAAAATGTGCGCGGGCAGGATTAAAGTAGGGTTCGTCTCAACAAAGGGTTAGTTAGTATTTATCGCCTCTTTTATGCAGTTTAATAAGGTATGAAGATTTGCGTAATGAAGGCATATACATCCTCTGCGAGACTGCGTAAATCTAAAGACTGTGTTGGTCACATTAAAAAAAAAAAAAACATTTACAAGGATCGAGCAATGCAGGCAGTGGGTGTTTTCAAGAATACATGAAACTACAGAGACATGTACAGACACAGCATGTGGAAAATACGTACGAAGATCAACGCAATACAAAATGTGCCGAATCTTTGTTTGACTAATTTTTAAAACAAAGTTCAACATGGTCTACAAAATAAAGTAGTGTTCAATTTTCCCTCAGATATTTAACCGAAGTGAACAAACTGATACTGACTCTGCAGAAGACGGTTTAAGGGGTAGCATTGTAAATACTGTTTGAACGTTATTGCTCAACTTAACTGTATGCCCGGCAGTTGAACGGGCGTACCGCCATGACGGTGTCCATACGCCAAGCTTCGCCTCTGAGAGACACAGCGTTAGACAATGTATAGGCCAGAATGTTTTTGTTTTTGTACATTCTTTAAAAGCCCGGAGTATATAACTCTTTAAAAAAAATCATATCTCTTCAACGTCTGGAAAGGTTATTAGCTTGGAAAACAAGTATAAGATCAACATTACATAGGATGTATACACGTTTTCCCAGCGTACAGCACATTGCAGCTGTAGAACTAGAAGACAATTCAACAGTATAAATGGCATCGCATGGTAGTAACGAACATCGGCTCAACATTATAAGCAGCGGTAAAACAAATGTGCTAGTGCCAACCTAGGACCAACATTGGTCCTACTACAGAAATCAACAAAATGATACTGCTGTTTTCATTAATAATCAACGTTTCCTCAACTAACGCAATATAAAATGTGCCGAACCTTTTGTTTTTCCTATTTTTCTTTTTTAACTAAGTTCAACATGGCCTACAAAAGAATATGCTCTTAAATTTTCCCTGAGATATTTACCAAAGTAAACAAAAAAACATGATACTTACTCTGCAAACGACTGTTTTAGAGCAGCAGCGTAGGTACTATGTTTGAAACGTATTGCTCACCTAAACTATATGCCTGGAGTTTTAACGGACGTACCACATCTGAGAGAGGCTGAGAGACTTCTAAATATTATTTGGCTGTTGGTAGCCTATTGGTAGCCTATGTATAAACACCTGTTTAAATAGGGGATTCAGCGGGTAGGACCTATACTTTCTACAACTGTGCAGTCCTCGGCATCTCTCCTGAGCAACATTATGCATTGATATGTAACTGAATATGAGTGCGCAGTGTGTGACCCTGTGTGCAAATAAATTTGATTGGCTCAAACTCAAGGTCTAGTCACTCACACTGATGGAAATAATGCATGCATTATGCAGGCACAGGCTGCCTTGTATTATGACAAGAACTGTATGTCAACAACAGCAGTTTCGAAGTACAAAAGAGCAACGGTAAAAAAAAAAAAACGTGCCGGGACATAATGTATCGTGGACTGTTTTGCTTTCAAAAAAAGCCTTCCTAAAAAAAGCCTTGGAAATGTCAATGTAGTGCTTGAATACTTGTTTATCAATGCTCAGTAATATTTGCACGCACCATACCATGATATCATACGAGCTGTAGTTACTCAGCAGAACACGGAATTTGAGTGTAATTGTAATGAAGGCTGGAAAACAATGCAATCAAGTTGTGTATTATCCTGTTGTTCATCTTACATTTGAATGACGTGAGGCATTTTGGGCACATCGCGCAAAAAAAGGGCATCAACAGGCCTAATCATACCGTTAGTTTTACGAGCATTATTTTTGCAACAGCATGACCTATTCTGTATGGAAGTTGTTAGTTAAAGTTCATGTTTTTTGAGATCGTTGGAAAAACTGTCAAATGCTGTGTTCTCTTGGATGTTGACTTGGTACTTTGAATTTTTGGACACACGGTCGAGGCCACACATTGTTGCTCTATAGGCCTATATTTCTCACAAGCGTATTTTACAAGATAGGCTAAGCTAGCCCGTTTAGGCATATACTCACTCAGGGATAGGTCAAAATTGTAATTGCTAATCTGACAAAAATCTAAAGAAAATAATCGAGTTTAGTTGTCACGGATATTTTACATTCGATTTCAAGGGGATGGGAGATTTCTAAATAATTTTTGAGAATGTTTTAGTCTATCTTAGTATTTAGCATTGGTTGATATGGAAACCTCAATCAGTGGGGTAAACCCTATAACCGTTGCATGTACGCCATGTATCACGTATGTCAATAGCATCCACACTACACGAAACAGCGACACAATCATGTGTCAAGCCTCAAACCCACAAGAAGTTTCAATAAATCAAAGGTTGATGTACTGACCGGGTGAATTTTATCTAGTAATTTTAACTCTCCTTTTTTTAACAAAGAAAAAATTTACTGGTGCAGGATTTGTCTCCGTCCTCCAAATTAAAGTGGCGGCGCTCTACCAACTGAGCTATCAAGACCTAATGTAACAAAAAATGAGAGACCGCCAATATGGGTCAGTTTATCTATTGTTATTGTTCTTATTATATATTACAGATTTATATGAGTTCTACAAGTACAAGGTTTATGATTTGACATACATTTGTACAAGAAAACCATGCTCTGTGGAGATTGAGTGGAATATTGAGAGGAACGAACTTTTGACAGGAAATCAGCAGAACACCAACAGCTCATACAGTGGCCGTCTAGCCTACGGACTGCACTGCGACTGACCCAAGCAACATTTACATCAACGAAGATCTTCACATATGTACACAAGAGATAAATCTGTGTTTGCATTGAAAATGTGTCCCTTATTTTGTGTCATTAAATGCTATTCAATTTATCTGCTCTATACCATGCAAACAAAGGACAGAACAAGTACAGCATTTTTATTTAAATCATAATAAATAAAAGTTATTACTTAAAGAATAAGGGCAGCAAAATTATGCTGAAAAAGTAACACTGTTCTTGCGGGGAAAAAAACTGTTATTTCTTTGCATAATAAGTTTTAGAACAGGAAAAATAACACAGGCCGGCTGCCACTAGCGGACACACGTCCGCCCGCTCGCCAGTGGTCCACCCTCGACAACCGACAGAGGGCCGATGATGGGCCAACAGCGGACCATCAGAGGGCTGCCACTAGCGGACCGCCGGCAAAAACAACCGCCTGCTCGCAAGTGGTCCACCCTCGGCAACCGACAGAGGGCCGATGGTTGGCAAACGGCGGACCATCAGACGGCTGCCGACGGAGGACCACCAGCGAGCGGGCGGATGATTGTGCCGTCAGTCACTGTCGGCCCGCTGGCGGTGCCGCCGGTGCACCGATGACGGTCCGATCACGGCTTGCGGACTGGGAATTATGCTTCTAACATGTGGAAAGTCAGTTCGTGTGTAAAGTTATGATAATTGTATATTTAACAGTGAAATAAACTGGAAAATGGGCAACCATATAGGATTCGTCGATGAGATGTAGACGACAAAGGAGATTGTACACACCACATCATTTTGTGCACATGTGTGCGTTTCTCTGTGTACTTCACTTTTAAGGTAAAAATTACAAACATTTCCAGCGGCAAAAATGATGTATGCCTATCAAACCCACTCATTTTAAGGGATTTATTTTTACATTTGTGTATTTTTATTGTTATTAATGTTATTTGTTATAATCTTATCTGCGTAAAAATGTTGTCATAATGTTTACAAAGATGACCAGGTCTTGTGTAAAATATTGCAAAGTGACGACATCATGGGGGAAGGTGGCATTTCTTGGTCTACGGTGTTCTTGCCGGTGAACGCCAGCCATAGTTGTTTGGGTTATGTGTGCTATAAAGGGTTCCGGTCGCACAGTAGTCTTGGTTAAGACCTTCTCTTGTTGATTTATCACAGTTTTCCCCACGAGAGGGCGCTACCATTCACGAACTGCTCTCACAATACGAACCGCTCCAAGAGAAGGTCTTGGGAAACTCTCATTCATCGCTACCGAATCCGGTAGCAAACCACTGCGCATGCGTCAGTTTGATGATGACGTAACTAGCAATGAATGTATTAAGCGTACGGTGCACAAGAAGCAACTCTGAGAGTATACACGCAGAATAGACTGGTCGGATATAGATTGAATGGTGCGAAGTGCCTGTCTAAAACTATGAGTGTGTGGGGCACAGCTTTATACTCTGACAGTGGTGTGGAGCCCCGGCGGCCGCGGTCGGCGCGGTGTGTTACGTGTATGAATCTCAGCTGAACACTCGTGAGCGACGTAGCCGTGATCGATGGTGTTTGATTTGTAACCTAGAATTAATCACTTGCAGAAAATATTTCTTTGCTGATTTCCCTTGTTCTGTGTTTTCAACACTTAGTGTACATGCCCTTCATAAGTGGATTAAATCTACCCTGAAGGATTTAGCACGCCATCACATTACACACAACTCTGATGCTAGCGAAATAGCATTGATACGATTCTTCATGGAATGGACATTTGGCTTGGGAGAGCCAGCTGTTACAATACAGAAAGGACACAAAGAGCAAAAGGCTAAAAATAACACACTAAATAAAAATGTAACACAAGTGTTATGATTTTGTTATTTTTTTTAACTTTTCCAAAAAAATGTGATTAAAAGGAACAATTAGCAACACATCAGGCCTAATGTTCTTCCTTCTTTAGTCTGAATTCAAAAGATTTGTTTTGCCCTTGAAAAATTAGAAAAGTGTTGATTAAATAGCCTGAAAATGTATAAAGTCAACAGCATGTGTACATCTAGGTTAGCCCTTACCCAATAAAATGCCCTTCTTTCCCCTAGGACCAAGTATAATTCCTGAGTGGAAAATCTAAAATAATTTTTGTATATTCTTTGTGTAGGCCAAACACAAAGTAGGCCTGTAACTTAAAAGGCAACTTTGTAGGGTTTTTGCTATTATGATTGAATCTGTCCAGGATATGTGTGGCCATTGCAACCTTCCAAGTGTCAACCTTTGTTGAGTCACTTTATAAATTTGAAGGTCATTGCACATGTCAAGGGTACTTGAATGATCCAGTTATTTTGATATACAATAGTACTTGGCTATGCATTCATTTGTTTAAGACATGCATAAATAAACTCCTTGGCAATAGCACCTTGATAAAATGTAAGCCCCAGATTATAGAAATGCAAACCAAACAAAATGTGACCCTTTCCTGTAAATACTGACATTGTTTTGTATTCTTGTAATTGTTTTCTCATCCAAACAAATACACGTAACTTGTGTTTTCATAGAATTTTGCAACATTGTTTCATCTTTGGGGTTTACTATCTACCTTTAAAACGCACGTTTTGCTCCCAATGCCACACAGTCAATGCTTTGCCCGGCAGTTCCACACCCCTACCCCTGGTTTTAGAGTTACATGTACAGAGTACATACATACTGCACATGTATTTTGTTTTTTGATCACAAGTAAATTAATAACAACACATTCTGAAGGATCAACAAGTATGTACATGTATGTAAAATAATTATTTACACTTGTTTATTCATCATTTTCTTTTCAATGTTCAAGCATTTAAACATACTGTACAGCAAGGTTTTAGCCAAGATTTGGAAAAGGGGTGTCAAAATTTGCTGGAAATTTAAAAACTGGGTGTCCAAATTGTTCACTTACAATACATTTACATGTAAATGACAGACAAAACAGGGTGTCCACATTTAAAACAGGGTGTCCAAAAGACACCCCGACACCCTTCTGGCTAACACTATGCTGTACAGTACTTACAAAAAAATACGGTTCAAAAAATGATGCTGAGCAGCGTTCTTTATGGCAAAGGGCATTTTAAAACAGCAACCCAGCTAACACAATACGTTGTTACAACGTTGCACAACGTTGTGATAAGGTGGCAATTTGGTCGATGGGATGACAACGTTTTGACTACGTTGCAAGAACGTCAGAACTTAACATGATCTTCAACCAATGTTGTACATTGGTTGCATGTTGGTAATCTATGCAACGTTACCGAAAGGTTTTATACCTAACGTGTTCACAACATTGTATTTTGGTATTATTACAACGTGGTATCTAAGTTAAGGCAACAACGTTGTCGATAAGTCATATTTTGGTCTCAAAAAAACGTAGTAATTTTGTTGCGACAAGCACGTTGTCTGCACGTTGCATTTTGGTTTTATCAAAACGTTATAATTAAATCGCGGCGGTCACGTTGTCTTGACGTTGTATTTTAGTATTATTATAACGTAGCATTTAAGTTGTGGCAGTAACGTTGTTTACACGTTGTTTTTTGGTAACATTAAAACGTAGCAATTATGTTGTGAAGAGCACGTTGTCTGCACATTGTATTTTGGTTTTATCAAAACGTCATATTTAAATCGCGGCGGTCACGTTGTCTTGACGTTATATTTTGGTGTTATAAAACGTAGCATTTAAGTTGTGACAGTCACGTTGTCTACACAATGTATTTTGGTAACATTAAAACGTAATATTTAAGTTTCGGCTGTATGTTGTCTTGTCGTTGTATTTTGGTTTTGCACACAAAAGTAGCCTACTGTTAAAGTTGTGACAGCCCGTTGTCTTAATCTTCAAACGCATATTGTAACTATCATCTTGTAGATTTATCACAACGTAGTATCTTTGTTTTTACCATCACGCTGTGACATATTGTGTTTTAGTTTAATTACAACGTACAAATAATAGTATTTATGTTTGACTATGATATCGTTTGGCGTTGTATTTTAGTTTGTATTGGCGATGTTTAGACCATTTTGTTGAATAGTTCAAGCAGCTCGTTTGAATGGTTTTGGAGGACATGGTAGTCCTAATGTTTGACATCGCAAACATGTTTTTGTTCTCAATTTAGTTTTTTATTAATATCGGTTGTCATAAATTAGGCACTTGAGGAGCGGCATTTCTATCAGATTTGCATTTAATGATGAATCTGAACAGTACTAATCATTAATTGCATTTAATTGAGCTTATTGTGTCAAGCAGCAGTGCGCTGGTGAGGGGTGAGATTCGATTCTACCCCCCCCCCCCCCTCCTAACCACCACCACCACCACCACCTGTACAGCGGCATTCCAAGCTGTAGATAGAATCTTCTAGAGAAACATTTACCCTTGATAGAATTTTCTATCCTCACTTAGGCCGTTTTGTCCCCCACTAAAAACTTCATCTAAAACCATTGTGTTAAATAGTTCAAGCAGATCGTTGGGATGGTTTCGGAGGACATTTATTAGCTAACAACATTGGTAGGCCTAATGTTTGTCATCACGAACAATGTTTGTTCGCAATTTAGTTTTTTATATCGGTTGTCATCAATAGAATAGGCACTTGAGGAGCGGCCTCCCTATCAAATAGGCATTTAATGATCAATCTGAACAAACCATTAATTGCATTTAATTGACTTTATTATGTCAAGCAGCAGTGCGACGGTCTAGGGAGAGATTTGATTCTACCCCCCCCCCCCCCCACTACCTGTACAGCGGCATTCCAAGCTGTAGATAGAATCTTCTATAGAGAAACATTTACCCTTGATAGGATTTTCTATATTACTTAGGCCGTTTGTTCACCCGCTAAAAACTTTTTCTAAAACTATTGTGTTGAATAGTTCAAGCAGCTCGTTGGGATGGTTTTGGAGGACATTTATAAGCTAACAACTATTGGTAGGCCTAATGTTTGACATCGCAAACAATGTTTTTTCAAAATTTTGTTTTGAATATCGGTTGTCATAAATAAAATAGGCACTTGAGGAGCGGCCTTGCTATCACATTGGCATTTAATGATCAATCTGAACAGTTAATACTAATCATTAATTGCATTTAATTGAGCTTATTGTGTCAAGCAGCAGTGCACCGGTCTGGGGAGATATTCGATTCTTCGCACCCCCCCCCCGACCACCTGTACAGCGGCATTCCAAACCGTACTTCGAATCTTCTAGAGAAACATTTACCCTTGATAGGATTTTCTATCCACACTTAGGCCGTTTTGTTCCCAGCTAAAAACTTCCTCTAAAACCAAATTTGTTCCTAAATTTCAAAGACACTTTCAAATTTTGAAGTACTTTAGTGTACCACTAAGTATGTTTTGTTTCAGTTTTGAAGAAAAAAGAAAGACATACGTTTCCGCTCAACCTGCCGCATTGACCAGCGTGCGGAATGCTGCATATCTAGTAAAAATTAATTTGACAACGTCATGACAACGTAAATATCACATATGTAAATTTGAGATTGGGCTTAGAAGTTGTACAATACATACAAACAATTTCACGAAATTTGCCAAATTTATGAACTAGGTGTACTGGTTTCTTCTTGTACTTGTCTAAACTAACAGAGGAAAATATGGATAAATATAATTCAGTAACTAAACATGTAATTTTAGTTCAGAAATATTAATTAAATGGAAACAATTACAAAAATATATACCCCCGTGATTGCAAAAGTCAGGAAATTGGTCTGTATATATAGTACATGCTGTACGATGTATAGTATACAGGTACAGTGAAGTCCGGTTACGACAACGCGTAGTAGGGACCTACCTTGGTAAGTTTGTAAAAGTAATTCATTGATCATGTTGACATATCACTTAACAAAATTATTCATGAAATTATTGTATAATTAATCGATATAGCAATCAATAAATAAGATAGGGCTGACGTTGTGACAACGTTCACGGTACTGAAAAAAAATACATTGTTGTAACATTCTTTTTAATTGATTATTTACAACATTGCAACGTTGTGTATACGTGCCAACAACGTCGTTGTTTCGTTGCATCATTACGTTCTAAAGACGTACAGGGGAGTCGACAAAGATTCGTTGCTTCAACGTTACTTAGATAACTATATAACAACCAAACAAACACGCTCTGAGAACGTTGTTGCAACGTTAAATATAAGTTGTAATAAGGTCACTGGAAACGTGTCTTAAACGTACCAACAACGTGGTTGTTACGTTGCGTCATTACGTACGGAAGACGTATAGGGGAGTCGACAAAGTTCCGTAGCTACAACGTTATATTAATAACGTTACTTACACCAAAGTCTGACTTCATTACAACGTTGAGAAAACGTCAAACTGTTAGCTGGGAAAGGACCAGTCAAAATTCACCCCAAGAAGTCCATGGCTAGGTCAGTGTTGAAAAGCATCCATATTTAATACAGCATAGGGCCTAGTGAAGAAAGCCGTTGATTTTCAAGTACTGTACATTGTGCTTTTAACTGTTTTAAATAGTGCATGAACCAATAGTTACAGGCTACATACTTTGTTGTTAACATCATAAAAAACACCTTAACAAAAACTTAGTTTTTAAACTATATGGCTATAAGTATGGTAGATCTTGAAGAGGAGACAATCAGACGATAAATGATTAAACTATCGAGTAGTATGCCTAATGGTTCATATCAGTCAGCATCAACTCAAAATGCACTGAACTCATCAAAAGTTTTATGTAAAATTGTAATGGAAACATTTTGAAATTAATATCATAGAAACGAAATGTTTCATTAAAACAGGACATGATTTCCTTAGATCTCAGTGACCACTATTCATTAAGTGTATTGCAACATACGCATAAAATTACCAAAACACCATGATGCCTGAAAAAGGCTTCATGCCTGAAGACTTTCTCAGATTTAAATCGTTTGGTGAAAAATTACCTCTTTCTTTAAAACTACACTACTTTAAGGGGTGTCATTTCTGAAAATGTATAATATCAACAGCTTTCCACTGCCATTAACCAAGTAAACATTAATAACAACTTTTTGTGGGGAAGAAGTATCTCAACTTATTGTATAAAGGATATTGAACTTGATACAGTTAAGTGTTTTATATTCATTATGGATAATGACAATGTTTACATGTAAAAAGATCGTTATCTGACCTCCCTCAATAATGCATTTTTGATGATACAAACACAATAAATATGTAGTGTTACATCACCTACTTTACAAAACTCAACAGGTAATCATTCATTTACTGTACGTTGAATTTTACTTGGACTTGTGTTATTTCAGTAAGAATTTCAAGAACACTCCTTTTTGGAATGTCAAGTGAAAAGTGATGAAAATTTAATTAAATTCAAAAATTAGTTAGTGGCCTGAACAGAACCCGCAATTACGTCTCTCTGTACTCCGTCCTTGGTATTTGTGTGATGCATATTAAAGTACTTGTAAAGTTCATGTGGCAGCATTGAGCAAAACAGTGCATACAGTTGGCCGACCTGCTTCCGTGACTGGCAACAAATGATGACCCTTTCAGTTGACCTTTGTTTGTCCTTGACTTCTTTGAAAAGCCACTCAAAAATTTCGTCCCATCTTTTTGAAGGTACTTTCGCCACCACATACTTAATATTATTCCTTACGGGACTTTCCTCAATCAATCCGTAATTGTGCATGGATAGGCTCCCCACAACTATCTGCCTAACAGTTTTTGTAGCTGTTGCAGTTATAGCAATAATTGGTGTTGACAGCTACAATGTAGAACGAATTTCTCCTAATTGACCATAGCATTTTCGGAATACTGCACTTTCTCCAAAGGAGTGACCCCTGTACACAGATAGAAACAAAAGTAAAACAAAAATTACTAAAAGTTATAATAATTGCATGTGTAAATTTCTTGCACTCCAAAATCGCAGACTAAAGAGAACCAATTGATTTCTTTGCTGCGTTAGTGTACAGTTAGTTTTTTCATGCATAAACTTGGGACCAAAGGGAATGGCAAGGAAGCCAAGTGGACTATAATGTGAAGAAATATACGTGTAAATTAGACCCAGTAATTCTGGGGCGCTGTACTCCTTTTTTCGAAAGTCAACTCAACCCGTACCCTCAACATTGTACCCAAGTCAACTCGTACCCAAGTTAACTCATACCCAGGTCAATTCGTACCCAAGTCAACTCGTACCCATGTTAACTCATGCCTAAGTAAACTTGTACCCAGGTTAACTCGTACCCAAGTCAACTTGGGTACGAGATGACCCAAATTATGTAGTAAATAACCTAATATTTATTATATCCACCAATGACCAACAATCCCTTCACATGCTACACAAGGTGTCAACTATGATGACAGAGTTTTTTAATTTGATATTACTATTAGTATTACTATTAGAAATACAATAAATAACATTCGTGATTCTTGAGAACATGAATGGCCGGAGGATACTTACCATTTGGATACAATGGTTCTCATCAATGAACACAGCCGAACATCTCGACTTCACTGCTTTACCTTCCCTCTTGGCCCACACTCACAGAGTGTTTCGGGACTAGCAAAAATTACCTCTGAGTCTGAGGTGATGTCTGCGGCATTACGGCCAATTTTCGTAACTCTGTCTAACTGGTCAACTGCCGGTGCCTTCAGCGGAAGAACGATGAACACCAGAGCTTTGTCGTGAATCTCGCCAGTCCAAACGGTCAGCCATTTTCCACGCAAGATAGCTGTGCCTGTAGCATGCCCACGCGAAATACGTACATTGTGCATGTACACAAACAAAGATTATGCAACACACAGCACAACACTTCTGCACGGTTTTACAACGTAAATACAACCTTCCACGTGTTAATATTATAGCATAAAACCGTACTTCTGTTGACGTCTGGGTTCTAGACTGCTACTACATATGCAAACCAAAACGTCACATTTATTTCCATATTCAACAGATTATGCTAAACACTATGCGCACGCATGACCTAACGAATGAGAGTTTCCCAAGACCTTCTCTTGGAGCGGTTCGTGTTGTGAGAGCAGTTCGTGAATGGTAGCGCCCTCTCGTGGGGAAAACTGTGATAAATCAACAAGAGAAGGTCTTAACCAAGACTAGCATAAACCACAAGTTCTAAACACCGCGCTTGATCGACGTGAAACATTTAACCGTACATGTAGTCTGGTCCAAGACCATAGTATATGTGAAAAGACCATGCAAATCTATTTATTTCAATTTTAATGAAGATCCAGTATTTTCAAGCATGTACCTTCTTCTTCTGTTTTTCTCTTGCATTTTTTTTTTTCTCTTTATTTTTTTTTTTGGGGGGGGGGCTAGACAAAAGTTTGGGGGGATGTAAGACTCCTTCTGTATGCCTCATGTTATTCACTAAAGTGTTTGGCAATGCAGTGCTTGTTGGCACACAGTTGTTTTTCTATTTCAAGGAAATGACGATTCTTGTGCCATCTCATGAAAACCGAAAGTATAACAGACGTGTTTGACACTTCTGTTTATTCACAAAAAATTGTGAAATGCTAAACGAAAACAAAGTAATCAAACATTTACAACGCAATGTCATGGCATCAACGATAATACACATTTCCTTGTTCCTTGAACAGCAACGCAAATATACAAGTGACGTTAGAGCCAGTTTCCTCATTGTCATTACCATTTGTTATGGTATGTGTATTTTTTTTATTTTTTTTTAACAAGACGGGAAAACTTATTGTGAAAGGATAGTCCAAGTTAAGTTTCGTGAGATCAATGTCTCCAATATTACTTACTTATCCCCGCCGAGTCTATAATGGAGACTTTGAATCTTACGTGGCCAGCTCAGCGGTGAATTCACTCTTCAAATGACCGGGGAATGAAATCATCAAAAATGAATGCAATTATTATGTTATATGCCAAGATGCTTTGCTGTTAGCTCGCTCGGGACCGGGGAAGTGCCTTCAACTTACACATTTAGTGCTTATATAACTTTTAAATTTCAAAACCTTATTGTGAATTTTCCTAAATTACCTTGGGTCATAATAGAAGAAAATTCAATGTGGGTTTGCTGTCACAACATCAAGCGTTTAATTTTACCTTGGTAGCTATGTTTTACCGTGATTGTTCTATACTCTACAATTGTGAGTGATATTATTTGTATATATTTTTATTTTGTATTATACATGTGAGTCTGAAGTATCACGGGACAGTCTAAAATACAGTATGGGAATGTTGTTTGTTGATGGATAAATTAATAAAGTTACCATGAATAATAAGTATTTTGGTATTGAAGCTTCTAATTTGGCTGTTTTATGTACAAGTACAACACAGTATTCAATATAATGTTGCAGTCATATTATTACGATCTTAAGCTCTAATAAAACAAATTATATTCTATTGTATTTTGTTCAACTACATGACATAAGTGCTTCAATAATTGTTGCTATATATTTTACAAGCAGGTCAAAGAGCATACTATTGTATTTTATTTATTTATTTATTTAGTTAAACCATATTTAACGAGGGTGACCCATCCAGCACAGCTGATCATTTGGGGCCCTCACATAATAATAGAAAAGGAAAGAGAACATCAAAGAAAAAAATACAAAAAAGGACAAATGGACGAAATAAAACATCCAAACAGCAAATCGCACAAAAAGTAGGAGAAATAACAAATAAAGGAATACGAGTGACCCATATTCCCGAATACAGATTATTTACTATTTACAAGCCAACAGCCCGGGCAAAACGCAGGAAAGCGGTTGAATGAAAAGTTGAAAGAAAAGGTTTAATGAATAGTGTGAAAGCAGTTCAAGCCATACCTTCCTTCAGCAAACGCCGAAATGAAAGAAAAGGTTTAATGAATAGTGTGAAAGCAGTTCAAGCCTTACTTCCTTCAGCAAACGCCGAAATGAAGAATAAGAGTTTGAACGAATAGTTAAAGGAATACCATTTAAAAAAGAGGGAGCTCTTTAACTGAAGCTGTTTTTAAAAAGTTCACATTTAGGTTTGGGAACAATATAATTACCCTGTGTGATTGCCCGGGTAGTTGGACGACCACAAGGTCTAATTCGGTCAAGTCTCTGGCATAGGTAGTCTGCTGGAGCAACACCAATAGAAGCCTTAAAGGCCTGGCAGGCAAGTTGGAAGTGGATGCGCTGGGAAACTTTCATAGTGTTAACATTACTAAAAAATTAAGTTTGTAGAGGAGTGGGGGGAAGCTTTAGAACAATGCGAATGGCATGATTTTGGAGTTTTTGAATTTTGTTGACAGGAGTTGGTTTGGCACCCCACACCATGCAGCAGTAGTCTATACGGGGAAGAACACAAGCATTGTATAACAAAAAGGCTGTTTGCTGGTTAATAAATTTTCTCGTTCTGGCGAGCAAGGCAACTGAGGAATTTAGTTTATTGCAGAGTTTGTCCACATGATCATTGAAGTTTAGCTTGTTGTACACCAAGATGTTTATGAGAATCCACTTGTTGTATTATTTGGCCTGAATTCAAAACTGTAAGGGGATTGCTCTTTTTTAGTTTTTGAGTAGTACCAACGAGCATGACTTCTGGTTTTTAGGATTCAGTGTAAGTTTGTTTGCCTGCAGCCAAATAGTCAAACTGAGAAGATCTGCGTTCAGTTTCCTTTCAATGACATTAGTGTTTCTGTCACCATAATAAATGAGTGTATCATCTGCATACATATCAATGTTGCAGTGATTAGGACAATTAGGCAAGTCATTAATATAAAGTGAAAAAAGCAGGGGCCCTAGAATTGATCCCTGACGGAATTGCTTACGGAACCGCCCCAAGCATACAATCTATTCACATGAGGCAATAATGCATGCATAATGTGTATATAACCGTCTGCTTCCATTGCCAGTCTCGGGTGCGCCATGCATTACCGTATACGTAATGGGTTTGTACTTGAACTCTGTATGACCATGGTATTAGGCAAAATGAAGTTAAAAATATGTTTAGCGTCCTGCCTTTTTGAAAAAAGGAAGGAGGTCACATTATTCAAGACAACCGGGTGGGCTATTTTTCAAGATGGTTATAGCATGTAAATAGGTATGTGCGCGGTATATAACTGAATCTAAACACATCGTCTGTGTGGTATAGTATTATGAGAATAATAAGCTGGGTAGCAAACCCGTACATCATAAATGAACTAATTTTTCGCCGTCAGAAATCCTTCACATTTTTTTTACATGCAGACTAAACTGACGAGTATACTGTTAAGTTTCTCCGAAACACTATTATAAAACTCAAACAGGTGTATACTTCCTTCGCACGGTTCGTTTTCTATGTAAAACTGTGAAGCAAGTTGATTGTTAATAACTAGCGGTACGCCACAAAAAATGGCGCCAAGCCTGCAGCTTGCACCTTGCATCTACCAACCTGCATCTATAGTCCAGGCATTTCGTGAAAAAAATAGGGTCAACCTCGGACAAATTGCAACAGAAAGTCTGTCAACTGTTTTTAACCCAGAAATATGTCCTCTATAACATATCAAAACTCTTAAGGAATCCTGGTGGTGGAAGGTTCCATTTTTAAAAATGGCCGCCAAAAAACTGATATTTCCCTATATCTCCACTTCTAAATAACATAGAGCTTTGATTTCAAGTGCAAAACATACATTTTTTACTGACAAGGAATTAAATGAAACACATTTCAATATGCAAAACCTTGCAAAAAGCAGAAATGGTAGCCATTTTCCAAAATGGCCGGATAAAACAGATACTTACCTATACATCTCCGCTTCTAAATAACATCGAGATTTGATTTTTAAGTGCCTTTTTAACAAGACTGGCATGGTCTGGGCTGATGCACCTAGTGCATCATGGTGACCACCCCGGGAAATGATCCACATGAATCCAAGCGATGTCACGTGCATCTATTCCACACTGAAGTCCGTGTGTGAGCATGCTCGTCGCCATGGTGTTATGCCCATCATCAACTTTGACCAACCACTATGGTGGAAAGCCCTCATGATCATCGATACTGAGCCCACAGGAAGTGTCTTGAATGACATAGTCTTGCGCCTGAGGGGCTTTTACACATAAATGAGTTTCTTGGGAAGCATCGGCACCTCATGGCTGGATCAGGACTGCAGGAAGTCTTGGAGCTAATTGTATGCTGACAACGCGGTGGTACACAATGATGACAGGCAAGGTGTTGCACAAGCAGTACGAAGACATCCCCTTTAAGCAGCACTGAAGCCTTGATTTTGTCAGACGTACTTGTGTGCCACTTCCTCAACCATCTGCAGAGCCACATGAAGTGGAGGAGACCAATGAGGCTTGTCACTAGATGATGAGCCTACGACAGACGGAACTGAAACACGACAGACGGAACTGGAACACTGATCTTGATGAACTGCTGCCCTCTACAAGAACCTGATGGAAGGTTCCATGTCTGCAGAGAGCTCTGCCAAGCTGATGTGTTAACCAGGATCAAGGAGCTCCTCAGGCCAAAACCGAATTTATTTAAATCATTTAGACTGCCACACTCTGGGACAGTACATGCAGATGGTGGACATATACGGAAGTTTGTCGAGCAGAGCGCATTAGCAACTGGCGTTGCACCTTGAAGCAGTATCAGAAATGCTGCTCTACCAGGCAGCCTCTGGGCACAACCTCTACACCAAATCAGCCCACCCCTATGTGCAGCGGATGAGCTAGCTCAAGGATGAACATCCAGATGTGTACCAACGATTCGAAGAAGGTAACATGTTGTAAGAAGAAGTGATCGCCTATGGGCTGGTATTCCGTAGATCTCACCATCGAACAGGTCCTGATGAGGAGTGTGAAGACCAGCGGTGACCTACGAGAGGGCTAGGCATGACAGAGCAACAGCGTCTCATATAGCTGCTCTCCATGCCTGCCTGTACTGATGCTAACAATGCTTTGCAGCAGCTCACAGGTGTCAATACAACACTGGTGAACAAACAAGGACATGACAAAATGCTAGACAAGCACGTGACATGAAAGCCACACATGCAATTATCAGCTATCGGCAAGAGAGAACATCTGCACGCTTCAGCTCAGATCCGAGATTGCGCAGCATCTCGACAGGGGTGCATGCAACCAGCACAGTCAATGTGGACTCAGCGAAAACTGTTGGAACATCTATCTTGACCAACATGGATGGACAAACTGCTGCTGACTACACATTCAAGAGAAAGGATCATGCCATCACCTTGGCTGCAAAATCGGCAGGTAAGAGTGATGGTGAGGCAGTACAGGTGGATCCCAAGCATCTGGAGTCTGTGACCAAATATGAGCTGTGGAGTTACCCACCAGCTCTGTTTGATTCTACACTGCTGCTCCCACAGCCACAGAAGCCAGTGCTAGCAGATGCTATCTGGACACTCCTGACACACGATGCACCAGGAATCACAGGCCAAGTTGGATGGTAGGAATCACAGGCCAAGTTGGATGGTAGGGCACTAGTCCAGCGCATTCCATGGGCACGTGGCTCAACATACAAAGGTATCTGCACGCAATACACAGAGTATTTCACAAAGAAGTATGGACAGGCAACAGCCGTGTTTGATGCCCATTGATGGTACATCCACAAAGGACACAACACGCCAGAGACGTACGAGAGGGAACGCTGGAGCAACGGTGACGTTTGATGAAGATAATCCAGGTCACAATGAAAAAGGAACAATTCCTGGCAAACAAGACAAGCAAGCAGCGCCTCATCAACATGCTGAGTACCAAACTACGGGCACAGAACTGC
The DNA here is from genome assembly GCA_032158295.1 of Pycnopodia helianthoides. Lineage (NCBI taxonomy): Eukaryota > Metazoa > Echinodermata > Asteroidea > Forcipulatida > Asteriidae > Pycnopodia > Pycnopodia helianthoides. Next base: position 13,278,225 of record CM063262.1, read on the forward strand.
CAGGCACTTCATGCTGCAGGAGACGCTGATCTCCTCTTAGTGCAGAAGGCAGTTGAGTCTGCAGCCACCACCGAGTGCAGAAGGCAGTTGAGTCTGCAGCCACCACCGATACTGTGCTGATCGGAGATGACACAGATCTGCTCACCCTGCTCATCTACCACACCACCCTCAAGTTATGTGACCTGTTCTTCCAACCCGGGCCAAAGAAGAATGTGAAGAAACGGTGGTCTGGAACATGAAGTCTGTCAAGCAGCAGTTAGGCCCCGATGTATCACAGCACATCTTCTTCATGCACGCACTCCTGGGATGTAATACTTTCCCCTGCGTGTGGCTTTGGTGAGGGAGCTTCCCACAACAAATTCAAAACCAGTGCGCACTTCCGTGAACAAGCCAATGTGTTTGACAGACAGGCAACGTCCACCGATGATGTTGTAGAAGCAGTGAGAGAAAGCCCTGGCATGCCTGTACAATGGGAAGCCTGGAGAGTCACTGGAGAGTCACATAAATTGCAGTTTGTTTTATACAACAGGAACCCTAATTTAGATAGTTTTGGCCAATAAGTTCAGTGTATTAAAATAGTTGACACATAAGAATAATGCTTTTTGGTCCGGTTTAGCTTATTGAAATGTCTGTCATTGGATTCCTGGCCCCAGAAAATGTATGTTTAGCACTTAAAATTAAAGCCCTAAGTCATTTAGAAGCGGAGATATTGGTAAATATCAGGTTTTTGGCGGCCATTTTGGAAAATGGCCGCCATGGAACCTTCCACCACCAGGATTCCTTAAGAGTTTTGATATGTTATAGTGGACACCTTCAAGAGCATAAAACAGTTGAGACACTTTCTGTTGCAATTTGTCCGAGGTCATATCAAATAATGCCTGGACTACTATTGTGAGCTTGTGTGATCCTTGACCCGAAACAGTAATACCATATAGCTCTATGGTAATACCATGGACACACATTTCAAGCACACACCCTTGTACGCCACAAAAATTGGCGCCAAGCCAAGCTAAAGATGGCCCTGTTTGCTTACGAGCGTAGGGATTTTTTTTTATTGTTTTCCCCCTGCGTGGCCGGGTGTGGGTGTGTGTGTGTCAGTAAAAATATTTGGCATTGCTCCAACATTTGCAGAGAAAAAGAAGATTAGTTTTCTGCATTTTTTTTTCTTCAAACATGGTGAGGGGCTTTTATATAGATTGGAATATTTTTAAGAAACCAAATGAGCATTGGTTTATATAAGGAGATTAGCAGAGGATCTATTTTAAATTGATATTACATCGGGTGCGTAGGTCGACGTCAGTGCGGGGCTCAGGTTATAAGCCGCCATTTTGCTCTACGCGAACACATGTAATACACATGGTGTAAAGTTGGTGATCAGAGCAGACAAGCTTATGCTTCTACATACTGCACAATCTGTAGATGTGGAAGGTCAGTTCGTGTGTAAAATTATGATGATTGTATATTTAACTTTGACTGAAAACAAACTGGCGTTTATAACCTTGAGTGCAACCATGGATTCGTCGATGAGACGTAGCTGACAAAGGAGATTGTACACACCACATCATTTATGTACATGTATGCTTTTTCTCACTTAAGGTAAACAAATTGCAATAAAGAACTGCATTTTGTTTTCTTTTTAGATGTAAAAAATTAGTTATTGGCCTGACGTTTCGACCCTAGCAGAGTCTTTCTCGAAGGCTAAATGACAAGACAACACACATACATGCAGATGTAGATAAAAATACAAACATTTCCGGAAATGTTATCATTGTAAGCTAGATTCCGGGTCGTATCGTAAACTTGGGTGTGATACCTCGGTACACAACGCAATGTCACAATTTTCATGAATTATTATTAATATATTTTTTTTTTGCACCATTATGCGTCAGTATGACTGTCTTGTAACTAGTAAAAGCAACTCAGGTTGACACACATGCCTCTTGAGAGCACAACTAACAGTATCCAAGAGCGCAGGTGTGGGTGGTTCGATTCCACTGGTGCTTAGTTCAAGATGCGTATCAATCAGCGGTATACCATTCCAAACTAAATATCTGATTGTCCTTTAAAGGGAATGATACGTTTGGAAACTACAATTTAAATGAATGACAAAAAAATGACTTGGTAAGAAGTACAGCAGCGTTTGACAATTATATCAAGCATTTTGTGAAACATTTTACTTCGAAGTTATGGGGTTTGTATCTTCATCAATCAAAGATGGTGTAACAATAAAATATGCGTAAAACAATTACGTTAATGCTCACCTGACATTGAACTTATTACTGTGGGGCTGCGAGAGTTCCCTAAGATATGTTTCACTGTTGTGTATATCCATCCGAGAGCAGATGTAAATATTGATTTAACTACTCTGGCTCAACAAATACATGATTTAGAAAAGCAATCTCCAGATGCAGTTTATCTCATAATGGCCGACTTTAATGAATGTGATTTGAAAGCTGCAATGCCATTCCTACCAGAGGTTGCTGCACCCTTGATAAATGTTACAGGAATATAACGGATGCCTACAAGCCGTACAGCAGAGCACCGGTTGGTAAATCGGACCACGACATGATATACCTTCTCCCTAAATATACACAAAAACTAAAGCAAAGTAAGCCTATAACCAGGAAAGTCAGGAATTGGAATCAAAACAACATGGATACGCTTGGTAGCTGTCTTGAATGTACTGATTGGGATGTCCTGCAGGTTCCTGACTCTATTGATGAACCTGCTAGTGTTATCACAGATTACATCAAGTTTGTGAGGATCTTATTGTTCCAGAAAGGGTTATACAAATTTACCAAAACAATAAACCATGGCTGACAAAAGACATCCGGGAACTTATCTACGCAAAGCAGACGGCCCACACGATTAATAACACTCAAGAAAATGGTAAGTTACAGAAAGAAATTAATCATATTGTTCGTCTCTGCAAAAGAAAATGTATGGGCTCAAAATCAAACACAAATTTGAGAATGGAGATTTCAAGAGCGCATGGATTGGGCTGAAAGACATTACAGGTTTTGGTTTTCGCAATAAGCTTGAAATTCCCTCCAGTGATTTTAAACACTTTGTCATTGATCTTAATGCGTTTTGGGGTCGTTTTGACACCAATAACAGTAATCAGGACTTAGCTTACACCAATTTATGTTTAGACTTAATATCTTGTAGTAATTCAAACTTAATGATACCATTGTTCTCACAGCCGCCAAGTTGACAATCTACTTAAATCTATTAGGACAAACAAAGCTGCCGGTCCTGATGGAATTTCTGGTAAGACTTTGAAAGGGTGTACAGAGCTTGCAGGAGTCTTTCAACGACTATTTCAACTGTCTTTGAACACTCACATAATTCCTAAACTTTGAAAATCCTCTGTTATTAGTCCAACTCCCAAAATTCCTAATAAGCCACATGTTCTAAATGACTATAGAACTAAGTTGCATTGACATCTATTGTGACAAAGTGCTTTGAAAAAAAATGTCAGAAGTATCCCTACTTTATGAAACAAGAGAGACGAAGGACCCCTTTCAGTTTGCATATCGTCCACACCGCGGTGTGGATGATGCTATGATAACATTACTTCATATGGTCATCTTGACAACGGTAAAACTTATGTCCGCTCACTGTTTTTTAGATTTTTCTCCGGCTTTTAATACCATTAAACCACATGCTTTTTAACAAAAGTTATATCAATTCAGGCCTGCATCAATTGAACGTTAGCCCTAAGTTGTCCCTGTGAATTAACGATTTCCTAACTCAGCGCCCACAAAGAGTAAGAGTAGCTGGTGTGACTCTGATGAAACAATCCTTGGTACTGGAGTTCCCCAGGGTAGTGTGTTATCGCCCCTCTTGTTCTCCTTATTTATAAGTGACTTGAATGTACAAAGTGACTCATGTTTTGTAATCAAGTATGCTGACGATAAGGAACTGACAGGTTGATAACTGACAATGATGAATCAGAATATAGCAATAACATTAATCAATTTTCTAATTGGTGTGCCAAAAATCATTTAATCCTTAATGTAAAAAAAACGAAAGGAATGGTTTTCAATTTTCAAAGAAACAAACAGATCATGCAACCAATTGAAATTAATGATGTTTCTGTTGAAATAGTAAAGGAGTACAACTATATTGGTTCGGCAGTCGATAACCAGTTGAACTAGAATTCCAACACCACTATAATTTTTTTTTTTTTTTAACTAACTCAACCATTTCGTAAGGAAACTCAAATATTTGTATGTGAACACCAGAATGTTAACATTGTTTTATGAGAGTACTATTCGATCTTTAATTATTTGTGTAGTTTTATGTACTTAAAAAAAATGCTGTACAATGGAAAACAAATTTCATATGTTTTCATATGATGGTCAAATAAATTGAATTGAATTGAATGGAACTGAATGGAACTGGACTAAAAACTGTCGACAGACTAGACAAGCAAAATCATCGAAAACATGTGGGAAGCACAGGTAATGTGCATACCTTCTTGGTTGTGTTTTCCTCCATCATGGATTGAGAGTCTTGATCTTGGTGAGCCATATAATGCTTCTGAAATGAAGTTTATGGACCACCAAGTTATTTTGTTTGCTACCTAAATACATTGTTGGTGATGCATTTTTTATTTTTGTACAATTAGGCCTATATGTTTTGAATTTATTTGTTTGTTCTTGGTTTTCTGGGTTTTGGGGGTGTTTTTTTTTTTGGGGGGGGGGGGGGTGGGGGGATGGTTGAGCTATATGTATGAAAGTAAATACAGCAATGACCGGCTAAGAGTCGTTGGGAAATATATCCATGCAATCAGCATTTCACATGGGATTATTGCACACAAAAATATCATAAAATGGACAATAATATTCCCAAACAAAAGCAAATGATAGATTTGTTTGGGTTCGAAGTCCTTTTCTGAAAAACCCCCAATATAACCCGTTTTAAAGTAGCCTAGTGACAGGAATCGATAATGGGTATTGTAGCTTTTTAGTGAGCGCCCATATACATGTACATTACATTGTACAGTGAGAACTGCGAGCGACACGTACTGGTACATGTACATGTACGTTGTTTACATATCGATTGAAAACGCAACCGATCAAGTATATACGACATATCCTCGGGTCACAATGTCATCTTTCTACATGTACACATACATACACATGTATGTGAATGTATACTACAAATTATCGGCCGTGCGGTCGGCCCTGCTGCATATCATTATCATCAGATTATGAAATTGCCACAGAGAGTTCGTGAACTGCTCGAATCTATATCCGTACGATAAGGACCGAAAGAGGGCGATAGTACTTTTTTAACGAACTGCAATTTGATGTGTGAAATATTTTTACTACGAAAGCCAGAAGAAAGAAAAAAAAAATTGAATCCGTAATTACGGATTCCGAGTCCGTTGCGGCGCTATATTGCAGGTCTCCCTCTGGTCGCCCTGCTTATAATTGGGCAAGTATTATATAATAATAATTTATTCATTTATATTGCGCCCATTCCATAAAATGTTCACAAGCGCATAACAAAAATAGTTATACAAAGATTAAAAACTAACAACCTGTAAAAGTGAGGGGAAAAAAATGTAGGCTAAATACGAGACCCTTACTGGACTTCCCAAATAGTAAAAATGCATTAACATTAAGACAGTAGAAACCAAAATGCATTAGGAGAGGAACAATAAATGCACATTCAGTAAAAAGCTTCTTTAAAAAGATAAGTCTTTAAAACATCAAGGCTACCAGCGTTCCTAATATGGAGCAGAAGTTTGTTCCAGATGTGCGGTGCACTGTTCTCAAAGGCTCGATCCCCAAGAGCAGCCTTACTACCACCAACAGGGTGGTTAAGAAAAATTCCGTCACCAGAACTGCGAAGGCAGTAACGAGACTGGGACTTGATAGAAACAAGCTGACTTAAGTACTGTGGAGCTAGACTATGTATAATTTTGTAAGTAATCATTAAAATTTTAAATTCAATTCTGTACCGGACAGGAAGCCAATGTAAATCCATAAATAAGGGTGTAATATGACAAAACTTGAATGCATTACAGACGAGCCTGGCACAAGCATTTTGCACTCTCTGAATTTGTTTAATCTTAGTGTTAGGTAGGCCATAAAACAGACTGTTACAGTAATCCAGTCTGACTAGAGATAAATGCATGAATAAGTGTCTCAGTACATTCCTTAGACAAATATTTTCTTATGCGCCCAATGTTATGCAAATAATAAAACGCACTTAAACAATGCATAACAAAAGAAAACGAATTCAAGAAGTATTAATGAATCAAGTTTTACAAGACAGAAAATAAAATAAGTATGCAGGCCACAAACTAGAAGCCAGAGGGTTCGTGGTGAAAGCCTGGCGGACAGAAAACCCTAGCCAGGGGACACATTCCCCTAGGGATTCTGTCCCCCAGACCGTTGTGCGGGGGGAAATGAGAGGGGGACAAATTCCCCTGGCGATTTTTCAGGTAAAATAACATTGACCCGTATACTACACTACAGCGTGTGATGATGCTTGAAGAGAGACTCGTCCAGATGGAAACCTCCAGAGGTGAGAATAAGGCAGAAACCATATTGCAGAGTAATGCTTTGATAATTAAGCAGAATGTTGATACGCACGAAGCTCTGATTTGTGGAGGGTTGCTTCCTCGGCGACCCACCTATGCAAATGTTGCATCCACCTTGCCCCTTACTCGGCAAGGTTGCTGAGGCCAGACCAACTGATGTCCCAAATGTTGGTTCTACTTCAACTGGTGTCATTGCTCCCAAATCTGGTAATTCTGGTTACCAGACAGTATTGCCGAGAAATGTGAGTGTTCCCACTTCAGTTGATTCAACCCCGACTATATCCACCAAAACTGTTTCAAGATAAGTTGTAGGTTCTAGTTCCCAGAGACCTAAGCAACTAAAAAATCACCGTCAGCAATCACATCCACCGACCAAGCCAGCACCCGCTCCATGTTATCCTGATGTCGAACTTAAATCTGATTCGATTCAATCGTGGGTACTAGTGGGACCTAATGGTAGGCCTGTGAAACAAAAATCGTCTAAATTGACTAATCCTCGACAAAAGGTTATGGGTTGTGCAACTGCTAGTAACGATCTGATTCGTGGAGATACTCCCCCTTTCCTAGAGGGAAATTTCTTTCTGTGCATCTTTTAATTGAGACCTATAGCTATTTCTTACCACGAGGGTTATGCGGGGCACGCTTCCATTCCAGTGACTCTCTTAAGTTAGTTTGTTCGTAATTTTGAACTGTTATCCATAATCTGCATACAAAATCGCTTTTGTCAAATACTCCTGACCAATTGTTTAAAAAAAAGGTAAATTTGGTGCAGTAATTAACTTGTATCCGTCTGGAAGTAAAACTAACTCAAAAAATCACGTGATTTATCCGAACCAAAAGTCTGGTTCGGATAAATCACGTGAGTAAATGATTGCACGTAACGTCGCACTAATATTGCCGTGTCGAACTCAAATGATTTTCGTACGAAAAAAATGTGACAATTAAAGCAAATCGGTGAGAAACGTAGAATTTAGTATTAAAAATCACTTTAAAGTGATTCAAAATGGTGGACGTAGAAGAAAACTGTCAAAGAGTCATATTCCATGATGGCAAATTGAGCTGTGACACTCAAATGTTAATATTTCCACCGTTGTCGAGTGGCGTTCGTCGTCTTTTAAAAGGGAGCCAAGCAAAATCGACTAGTTTAATTTTGAATTATACAGAATTTGTTCCGGGCAGAAGTTGTTCCACCCAAACCCGTAATAACAAAGTTACGTTACTAGGAGAACGTTCACATTATTACACTGCTCTACTCCTGGAAGACATTAAGAGTTATATTTGACACCGTGTACGGAGACTATACGCATGCAGGCTTCAATGACTTTGAACTTTATGGTAAGTGTAGCCAACAGCCAGACACCGTGCTTCTAGATTACCTTCAGTTAGAGACGGGTTTGTATAGTTTTAATTTTTGTAGCTAAAATCTGGGTCCAAACGTATATGTGTCTTTAACTTCAAGTTAAGCCAGCAGTAATGATCAAAATTGTACTATTTATTACACGTGCGAAAGTTTGAGAAATCTGATGAATTTTTTGTTTAATAAATGATAAGTAGGCCTAGTTATTAGGATATGCCTTCTTGTTCTAATCGAACGTCAAGGTCATGATGGGGTCACGACCTGTTTAGCATTTGTTCAGTGTTTGAACCCCTTTCCGATGACGTATACATTATTTAAAAACCGATTTGTGGTTCCTGACGTATGACTTTGCTTCAAATATTAATTTTTTGAACTGATGTTACATAAATATTGACAAAATAGGGAGACCGCTAACATAGTACTAGATGGCTCAGTTGGTAGAGCGCCTGTACGTCAATCCGGAGATCGCTGTTCAAATCCCGCTCAAGTCAATGTTTCTTTGTTCATCCCCAAATCAGAGAATATTTCATGTTATCCCGGACAAACAATGAAAGACTCATGACCCACAGTATTTGATGCTCACTGTCTCGCACGGACAGGGTCAAAATTTATTTCCTTCAATTTTACTCTTTTGTTTAAAAGAAACATTTCAACAATCAAAGGAGTCAGCCAACTCTATGAAAGGGGTTTAAACAAAAGTGGACGAAAAGCCACTACACACAATTCTTTTCCTCCAGTGATAAGACTTGAGGAACTTCCTTATGTCTATCAGGAATCCAAGAATTATCAAATTCAAATAAGTTCGCCGCGGACTTACACAACATAAAAATCAAAATACACGGCTTTGGAAGTGTCTACTCCAAGGCACTAACTCCACTCGGTGATGATACCGGTGAAGCCAAAGGGAGCAAGCAATAAAAGCAAGCGTATGAGATTAATGGCTGACACCTTAATTCTTGTCTCGTGTTATAATTGTATACATCACCTGCTCCGAGCGTCTGCCGAAGCATTTCTCGCAGGAGTTTACCTGAAAGAAACTGATTTTATCATAATTTAATTCAATTTTACAAACCACCAAACTAGTTGCCTTTCATACAATGCGAGCAACTTGCCTACCCCCCCCCCCGTTTTTTGTTTTTTGTTTTGTTTTTTATAACTTGCTGCTTGCTGCTGGCTGCTGGCTGCTGCTGCTGCTGCTGCTGCTGTTGTTGTTGTTGTTGTTGTTGTTGTTGTTGTTTTAACTCCTGTCGACAAATCTTGTGCGCTGCCTTATTGACATTTCTATGTGGCTGCTAGCCCTGCCCCTTTCTTTATTTCATCGGCGTATGCCAATCTTATCATGATATCCGACCAGATAATTATAGTGTGAGGCAGAAGCTGGCGGATACCCTTGATATTTTCTTTCGCCCGTTTACTTATCTCCCATGTGGAACTCTTGAGAATATCATTAGTCCCCAAGTGGAGAATGGGTGTCGTCGGAGCGTGGCTTTTGTTCATCTGCCTGAGTAGACGACCATTCAGGCCAGTGCATCTTGCCCCTGAAAGACCCGACCAAATAGTGTGTCCTTCTCCTGTTAACTGGTCTCCATTCTTTCCCGCATTGGCAACGATCGGGTCCCCTATTACCCACGTAGTCATTGAATCTGAAAATTTAAGAGAAAGAAACACAACAGCAACGAGTACTTTATTTTATTTTTTTGTTATTATTACAATACATCTCTATTTTATATGATGAAAGTGTCATACTGTCAACATTTCACATGATGTAAACCTGTGAGAAGAACATTAATTTTGTACATTTGTATTTATTTTTATTTGTTATTACACTGGCTTGTGCCCCTTTTTCCCTTGTTGAAAGTGTCTTACTCACAACATTTCCACATGATGTCTACCTGCAGAAGGACAGTTTAAGTTAAACTAATTAATACAAGCCTTTTCATTGTCATCATTGGGACTTGCTATCATTATTAAATATTCAGGAACTACAACATTCGGTGTGGTCTCACGTAAATTTGAAATGCGGAGGACTTCCAACGTCCTATTTCCTTAATTTCTTCTTCCGAGAAGTCAATCGGAGAAGCCATTGTGGCTGCTCCAATTCTGAAGCTATGCGAGCTATATTTTTCTGGAGGTAGACCTATCAACATAATTCCCTGTTTCAGCATGTGATTACATTGATATGATGTCATTGGTTCACCATTAAAGTGAATCAACAGCGGTCCCTGATGACTTGGTCTGATCTGTAGGAAATCTGACATGACTTTTACAGGGCAGACATCTAGGTCCCGTGCACTTCCTATTCTTAAACAGGAGGTCATACCTCTCTGATCGATTTTTGAATATCTAGTTCTTAATTGCATGAAAGTTGTCTGTGCGTTTATGATTGATACGTCCTGTTGAGATAGGACTCTATCAGACTCGGCTTTCTTGCTGCTGCATGTGAACTTCCCCACCCGTAAGAACCCCAAAAATGCCAATGTAAATGCTGCTCTAAATAGCAGGTGTTCATAGTGTGATTTGCATAGGAATGGCAGCGCTCTTGTCAGTTGTTTTAGTATATTATACGTGATAGAATATCTAATATCCATATGTGGATTATCTCGCCTGCATCCTTCCTTAATCTTCTTAATTATAAAATTATCTGATGGGTCTCTCCACCCATTAGCCTTGTTCGCAAATGCAATAGCTGCCACGTGCGCGGATATTGTCGCTGCCGAGAACCCTGATATTGACATGTGTGAAATATATTCTACCAAGTCTTGCACAGAGGCTGGCCACACTGATCCCAAATTATACAAGTGCCTAAATTTGATGAAGGATTCAAGACTACTTGCATATGATGTCCAAGTTGCTGGTGCTAATGCAGACTTAAATAAACGATGGGCTTCCCTGTTCAATTCCACAGGAACTGTGGTACTGGTGTGCCTATTCCTGCTGAGTCTGGTGCCATTTGTCGGAAACGCTCCATCTGGAACCGGGACAATGCATCAGTCTTTATTATTCAGTTTCCCAGGAATGTGCCTTGCACAAAACGCTATATTTGATTTCAAACACTGCAGTATAAAAAACCTCAACAATTTCATTATGTGTGGATACTAAGATGATTGTTTATTTATTATTGCTACTGCTGGCATATTGTCTGACCTCAAAATTATGCGTTTTCCTTTTAATTGACCCCCCCCCCCCCCCCATAATACCACAGACACCACTATCGGGAAGAACTCTAACCATGCAATTGATATCTCCTTCTTGCTATCCGGCCATTTTCCATGAAACCATTGGCCCTTGAAGTACCCCCAAAATCCTATGCCCCCACTTGCATCCGTAAACAGTTGCATAACTGATTCACCTACCCACATTTGGTCTGGAATTATTGATACCCCATTATGACGTTCTAAAAATAGAAGCCACATTTCTAAGTCGCATTTCGCATCTATTGGTAGACTGAATTTTTGTTGGGGTTTCCTCTTTCAACATGTCACATCAATTAGCCGCCGTAAGAAGGCTCTTCCAGGAGAGATGGCTTTGCACACAAATGACAATGAGCCAATCACTGATTGAATGTCTTTTAATGTTATTAACTCATTTGTCAGGGCCTGTTTCACCTTTCCTTTAATCTTTGATAATTTCTGATGTGGTATTGATATGACTATAGTGTTTCGGAATCGATTTCCAGCCCCAGGTATGTTATTTTTGTAGCTGGACCAACCTCCTTTTCTGGCGATAAAGGAACCCCCAACTGTTTGCATGTATTCTGAAAGCTACCTTTAATAAACGAACATGACAAAATACTATTTTCGTCAGCCACACCTATCATGAAGAAATCATCGCAGTAATGTGTGATCCGATCTGTACATGCATCTTTTTTTGCAACCCATTCTATAAATGTGGACAAGGTTTCAAATAGTGCTGGGGAACATGAAGCTCCCATGGGGAGTGCTTTATCCACAAAGTATTTATCGTGCACTTTCATCCATAATAATGCAAAGTCATCTAGGTGTACAGGGAGTAATCTAAAGGCTGATTCGATATCTTCGTTTGCCATCATGGCCCCCTTCCAACCTCTATCACAAGTTGTACTGCACTATCAAAGCTCTTATACTTAACCGTGCACAATTCTGGATCAATGCCGTCATTGACGGACTCCCCTTCTGGGGAAGATAGATGCTGTATTAGTCTGAATTTCACTGGTTCGGCTTTTGGTATAACACCTATTGGTGACACGATCAAATTTTTAATAGGTCTTTCACTGAAAGGGTCTGCTAGCCGTTTAGCTTTCATCTCTTTTTGAAGTTTTTGAGTTGCTAGCTCTGGATTATGTAATACTGATTTCAGGTTAGGAGTTTCCCGTGCACTACGATCCCACTTATAACCTAATCTGAATCCTTATATAAAACCTTCTTGTAATATTATTTTAGCCCCTTTTTTGTTTGGATAATTGTTTAACACCGCCAATAATGTCTCGGTGTTTACTGGAGAAGGATACTTACAGCATACACAATGATTTGAACAAGGTTGCTTAGATTGTGTACCTGCCTGTTTTTGATTGTATGAATTCAACTTAGGTCTTTTTGCAATCGAAACATCCGTGACCTGATTCCTTACAGTACATGCATTTGTGTTTGAACGTGCACAACTTCTTTTGACAGCCTGAATGTTTGTTGAAGTCGAAACAAACTTTTTCATTGGTTTTCCAGCCTGTACTTGATAGTTGGGAGCGAAACCCACTATTTCCCTGGTCTCTATTATGGAATTGGGGGCGAAACCCACTATTTCCCTGATCTCTACTTGGGAATTGGGGGCGCAAACCAATAATTACACTAAATCCACGTGGTCGTATTCCGGCAGTGAAATTACTGCCAGTAAATTGGTGATGGTGTCATGTATAGTGCCCACAATTCACTATCTACCATCGCCCAACAGCGTTGTGGACATTCTTGCATTCTTGCCCTAAATTGTTGGTCGTATGACCGCCATCCAAAGCCCCCATACCGCGATGCGGCCGTCCTAGTCAGATGTGTGTATTTGAGTAACTCCTGTGTTCGGCTAGGATGTGCGTGCACTCAAGTATATGGATGTATAGACTAAAAAGGCTGATGTCCATGCATTGATGGAGGTTATAAATTGCTTTGGTTTACTACTTTTCCACACAATGTGACCTTCCTGGTTCACTTTTCTTGATGTTGCAAGTAAGGGTCCCTTTTCTCTAACAATGTCACCAAATCTACGTATTCTCCTTTTGCAATCTTAGTTTTTACGGTTTGCTGCACACATGTTCCAAGTGGGCTAAATGCTGACACCAGGGGTGTGAAACCTAACTGTTGTTGGTGAAATAGTTCCCGACTAGGAATTCCAGACGTGTCTGTGTTATTGATCACTACTGGTACATTCACAATCGGTATGTTATTGTTTAAACGCCGGTGAGCGTTGCATTGTTGGCACCCACGCTATTGTTTGTCATTGATGGACCATTGACTCCCGAAATTCCTACTTCCTGTTGAACATTTGTCAATGCATTATTAGTACTGTCATTAGTACTGTCATCAATATTACCACCAGGATTTGTATCATTAATAGTGGAAGTATTATTTATACCATTCAATCGGAAATTACCTTCCAGCAGCCTGTTTGCTTCTACTCTAGGCGTGGCACGTTGTTGCCTTTCTTGTTAAACGGGAAGTTGTTGTACCCCTGGTAGCGGCCCTGTGTGCAGTAGTTGACCCGGTACAGGTGCTGGGGATTGACTGGTTTCTACCTGTGGAGTAGGTTCTTCGTGCACTTCTGCCGTCACTTGTTGTTCATGAGCGCGTCTAGGATTGCGCCCTGATTCGTGCTGGCTCTCTTGGTCTGCTGCAAGACGGTGTTTTGCACGGGACTGCGCCCTTGTTTGCCGGCCATGGCCACCCCCAGTAAGTGTACGCAGATTCGCTGATTGCGGTCCCTCATTCCGCTTCTGAATTCGTTTTCTGACCATAGTTCGAACTTAGGCCTTCTATACTGTATGTACTTCGTTTTTAAACAGCGAACATACAAATCAAAAACTGAAGGTAAAAGAAAATAAATTTGGACCCTCTCTCTACGATGCCGTGACAGAGAATGAACTGCAATGCTTCCCGCGGCGGCAATTATCGACCTACGCCACTTGTGATTGGTCCGTCAAAATGACACAACCCTTGAAACACGCATCATGATTGGTCCAGACCGCGCGTCCCCAAAATAAGGAGACAATGAGACTTAGCGGACCGGAGCACTATTTGCCAAGGATAAATGAGTTTTTCTTCGATGTTCGAAATAAAACTGTATTACCATAATGTAGGATACTTGTTAATCGTTTGCTTATTTTAAAGCAATGGTCTGTTTTTGAAAAACTACTTAGAGGGACACATTGCCTTCTGATTGGGCAACTTGGCTTTATAAAATGAACATGGTTGAAAAGATGTTTTATAAGTAGAACACATTGATTCACACCCCTCGAAATTGTTTTGTTTTCCTTTACTTCGTGAACTAATACGGTCCGTAATTTGGTGAAGACAGAAATTTGGTTCTACGAAAGGCGGAGCGTGCTAGGTCCCGAAATGAAAGAAAAACCACACAATATCTTTGTTGATCGTTATATTCTACTATTAAAACATCTTTCCAACCATTTAAACATCACAAGAAACTCTGTTTATGGCCCAAAACGCCAAATCTGTAGGCAGTGTGTATTAGCTCTCTGTATTTCTGTTTATCACAACATGATTGCTGAATGAGAGTTTGAGAATGTTCTGTTTACTAGTAGTTGACTGTATTACACTTATTTATGCTTTGTAAAAGACATTAACACATTTACTGTTTGTTGAATGCTTTGGGAATGAGGTTTGTAATGGCGTTGTACACTGAATTGTACAACAGGGTAATCCGCAATATCGTCCAATCGTTTAGTCATTACTCGAACAATAAAGTTCATTTGTGAATGTGAAGGTGTGTATACAACCTGACGTAGAAGAACCGAGTGCCTCCTCGGTTTGATTTAGTGTACAAACCCTCTGGTAGACGGCTTTGTCTCAAGATAAGAATGACGAACCCGCCCTTCTGTTCTTCTTTATTTGTTTATTTATTTATTTATTTATTTATTTTAAAAACTAATCCCACTTAAATTTTCCGCTAAGTTATCGTTAATTTTACTAGATATAATTAACAAAATAATTAAACATAAACTGTAAGCTTGTGAGGAGGAAAAAAACCTTTTTCATTATGGAGATAACAAATGAAAGTGTTTCAACCTCAATGTTGTTGTGTGTTTTTGTGGGTTTTTTTTTTTTGGGGGGGGGAGGGGTGGGGTTTGCTATGAAAGTCATGGACCAGCATGTGCTCGAATAAATAATCCAGGTATGTTTGAATTTATACAAAACGTTTTCGACTCGGGGGCCAATATAATGCCCAATACATGTCGAAATAATCATTACGATTTAAAATACATATCTAGTTAACTAAGCTCAATTGTGCCAAAAAAGGGCTAGAATCATGGATCAGTATGACCCTGAATCTGAGCCGAAATGGGTCAAACTGACGCAGAATCCGAGTTCAATCCCATTCTTAAACCAGTTTCGCAATCAGCCTGACCCAAAAAATAGGTCAAGCCTGGGTTAATTCTAGGCTTGATTTGCGTCAAATAATTTCTTGAACGATCATCGCCTGTTACATGGCGAATTTTGACTATCGTTCAAGAAAATGTCCACCATATTTGCTCACCAATTTGCAGTGTTCGTTTCACGGTCGGGTGACAAAAAAAGTGGGCGTGTCTAAGTGCAGAAAGCGGCAAGACGTTCGTTTTAATCCAGATAATGTAACTCGTGCGATATTGGAGACTACGTTAACAAAACAAAACCGTCGCCAGTCAAGGCTAGGTCAATTTCGATACGGGAGATTTTAGAGGAATATAATACCAAGTGTTAGTTGAATCCCGACGCATTTTTTTAACCGGAACAAAAACCAGCACTGTTTAGTAGCAAATCATTGTTCCAACTTTTCTACCTGAAGTATGGACGCTTAAATACCGCAGGCAGTAATGTGTTTCTATCCGTCAGCCATCTTAAAGAGCCACAAGTTGACAAATATAGCCAATAGTTGACTATACGATGCCGAGCGACTTTGTAAGTTTAACAAAAGCACTTTTCTAAAACTGAGGAAAACGTCTCCCGAGTGTGTGAATTTGAAGGGAATTTCCCGTGTTGAACGGGTCGCCGTGAAAGGCGTTGAGCAGATGCATGCTAGTTCTTCATATACACAAGTCATGGTAGGTAATCTCCCGCATCTCGTTTTCAATATCATGCATATATTTACAGGTGACGTACTTATGACCAATCTCGTGTAACATGGTACCTGCCATCGATGACATGTTCCGATGTACTGTGACAGAAGCCGATGATTTCTTACCGCACGATCCAAGGACAGCAAGTCCAGTTTTACCTTGTACCGGATATCTATTGAAAACACAAAACAATATACACGGCATTAACAAAAAAAATTCAAGCGAGAAACTCGCGTTGTTGTCGACAATGCAACAAATGCTCACATGATTCAAAACCAGTTTTCTATCCATCCCTAATTACACCCATGATGTTCAAAAACGATTAAGGTAAACATAAATGAGTGACTGATAACAACAGACCTCGTGCATCGACGTCAACGCCCTGTTATCTTGGAGGTAACACGATGATGAACCAATGGAAACACCCAATTTTGTACGCGTGGCACAAAAGATGCGCCAAATTAACTGACCTTCTTTTGACCTCTAGCCGAAAGCGCCCTCCTCAAAAAGACGTCATTTAATGATGTGAACGACTTACCCTGTAACAAATGCAGCATTGTCCCAGCGACGTGGATCAGACTCTGGTGGATTTGCAGTGCCGCAGTAAACTTTAGCAGCTCTCAAAGTGGCACCGATACTTTCATTCGACTTGAATACTGTCTGCAAAATGAGGTACATTCAACGGTAGATCTAAGGTACTCGCAATTAATTTAACACGGGCATTAATTATGTCGTTTAACCAACAGCTTTGAGCTGGTACAATGTTTAGTCTTTTAAAAAAAGGGGGAAAAAAATGAATACCTCACCTAACATTTCGTTCAATTATTAACTTGAAGTTCAGATGAAGTAGTGAGTATTAAACTAAATGATGCTAGCTTTTGTTTTGGTAAAGGTCTTCGGTAGTTGCTAAGGACGTTTACATCTCATCTTTCAGCCGTCATATTTTCATTTCAAAATAACCCTTAATGAAGGCATGTGCCGTTAACCTTGACACATTTTCTCGACTGTAGGAGCCTAGGTCTTTTAAATCATAGAATGGACCATACACATATCTAAGAGGGGAGTCATGTCCCATTCTTCTTTGCATTATATTTTTTAGTTCAATGATTTTAGTTCAATATCCTATGGCAAGTATACAAACCTACACAGATCCCACTATCTCATAAGTGAAGCCATCTGTTCAAGTCATTAACTAAAACGTAAATAATAAAACCTAGAAACATTTTTAGTATATCTTGGATGGTGTTGAGGTAAATGTTTGAACCTTTGAGTGTTTGGATGTAGTCTGGGGCTGCCACACTCTTATAAACTATACTTAATTAAATAAGGCTGGCAGTAAGCATGATACTGCATATCGTTAACAAACGCCTACCTCATCTGCAAAAAAAGCTCATGGACTAATTTTGGAACCAAGTTCTTTCCGACCAGAGAAGGCTTTTGTAAGACGCTTTTAACCTGCATGTCAAAAACAACAACAACACTCTCAATCTAAAATTACAAAACTTGGTCCTCTGTTGTTTGTTTCTTGGTGTGAAAATAAACACAAACAAAATGCCAACAGGAAATACACAATTGTGTAGTATTGCTGATTATAGGTTATAGATTTCCTCACCAAGTTAAAAAGGGCCAGGTGTTCGGCTAAGAAATTGTTTCCAGATTTCTGCCAGGCTTGGAAGTCATAAAACAATGCTAGCTCAAGATAATTGGTTGGCTGACCATCACACGAGAAAGATTCAAAACCAACTTCATCTTCCTCGAAATCGTCCGAATCTTCGTCCGAGTCTTTGTCCTCTGTAATAAATCAATAACTAAACGTTGTTTTAATCTAAAAAAAAAAATTGTGCGACGCGTACACTTGCACGTTTCCATTGATTGTCCTCGGCTAAAGCGGTCAGTGCAGGCTATTATTCCTTACCTACTCCACACATAACATCGTCGTCACTGCCCTTGTACACAACATGTGGTTGACCAAGTCCTAAGGTTTCCATCTCCAGTGCATAGTTTCCGCTCAACGGTTGGACTACCAGCGTTCCCTCTTCGTGGAAAATGATTGCAGTCTACAAGATAGTGTAGAAGTACAGTGAAACTCTTAACCATTTGAACAGTACGTACATTAACTTGTTTCCTTCCTAGTAAAGGTAAACAGAAAATTGTCTTACATCAAAACAAGATATTTGAATTTAATATAACAATTGTTTCCGGGAAAGCTTCTGCATTTCCATTGGTCGAGAGTCTGATAATCACGTTGCTATATTTAAATTGGGAATATAAACACGGCGGCGCGCAAGCTTACGCGTGGCGCTAACTTTAATCTATTTCGGTACTCAATGTCGTTTGTGCGCTTATGCACAAACCTTGAGCGTCACATGCAATGTTCAACAATTCGCGAAACGGACATTAATGAATGGATGTAAAGGGTACTGAAGCGGTTCCAATTTCAAAACGCTGCTTACTCTGCGAGTTTCTATTTCATAGCGCTGCTAACCGAAGCGAACGAAAAGGCATGCCAACCTTATAGTGCTTACTGTATGAAAACGAATGACGTAACAATGCAAATCCATGGTGAACGCGCATGCTGACTGCACATTTTTCCTGCTAACCTGTGAAATACGTTTAAGGCTTAAGTACAATTTTTCTGCTACAATACGTACGTAAATTTGCTTATCGTTAAGCTGCGCTTTGAAACTGGGCCCAGTGTGAAACAGCCGTTTAAAACTTTGCAGGGTAGTTGCCGTGTGATGAAATAACGAGCTGAACTTCGCATGGCCACAACCCTGTGGGATTTAAGCGGCTGTTTAAAACCTCGTCACCACTCTTGTATTCCCTAATTTAAAAATGGACTACTGTTTAACAGTATTTTTTTATTAATAATATGTACAATAAACACTTACCAATCCTTGACTGGTTTCTGCCGAAACAATAGACTCCGGGTCAGAAGTCACAAGACCAGAGTACATACGATCGGTACGGAGTGGGATCGTAAAATCTCCTTCTTAAGAGATTCTCACCATTTCTCGTGTAACAACGCCTTCGTCGTCATGATGTAGGTTCAAGTGAAGAGTTTCTCCAAAGGCTTCTACGGTAATCTGTAGGTAATCTGCAGGAGCTTCATCGGTGGTGATTGCTCTAGTGCCTTCGTTTGTTAGTATCTTAGGGTACACAATTTCATACTCGGGTACTATTAGATACACAAAAAAACATCAACAACAAAACAACAATTCTTAATAATAATAGCCATCTGGGCACCCTGTTGATGGTCAGGGTGTGTATTTGTTACGGAAACCCTAAAGGGAAAGGGGAAAAAAATGTTCGTTCCCGCGAAAAATTATTTCGAGACCTCAAAATATTATTTCGTGCCCATTTAAATAATATGTCGTTCCCCCAAAATCATATTGCGCTCTCGAAATAATTTCATTCACTCAAAATATACGATTTTGTTCCCTCGATTTGTTAGTCTATCTTTTCCGAATTTTCTCACAACTACATCAGATTGTATTTAACTGACTCGCCCAATTGAGCGAAGCAAGTAATACAAGGCCAAGAAGAATTATTGAAAAAGAAATTAATTTGAACGAAATGATTCCGGGGAACAAAGTATTATTTTTAGGGAACGAAAAACTATTTGGTCAGTAAAAGGGTGCATTACTGTACCAAAAAGGCGGTAACTGCATTCTGGGTAATGCAGGAACCATGGAAGGACATAATTAGAGGGCAAGCTGTATCGTGGACGATGCAGCTGTATGGAGCAGGGACAAAAATATATAGTGAAAATAGTTTAGAAAAATAACAAGGTGACTGATCTGTTAAAAGGTTGGGAATTATTGAAGAACAGAATAAATATAAAGGATGATATGTAAGGAGTAAAAAATAAGCAGAGAGCGGGGGATTAAAACCTGTGTGGAAGAGTTAGGTAATACATATATTTTACATATATATTCTGAGTCAGAACAAGTCTGTGAAGAGAAGGCGTTATTAAAAACAAAAAAAGAACGGGTCGACCCTGCCTAGGATGTCTCCTATGTATTTAAGGCGGTAGAATGCAACCATGGGACGCTCAGGGATCTTTGAGTGTAACCTCTTAGAGGAGTGAAGAATAGTCATATTGTTATTCAGGATTAAGGGAGGTTTGGTTAGTTTAAGGTGGAAAGTGGTGAACAGGGCAACTCTCTTGGTCGGGACTTTGTTAGTACCCGTGTTGGTCAACAAAGTCTAGCAAGGTATGCTGAGAGCCCTGGATGGCAAGTTGGACCTTTTGTTCGCTGTGGCCCCTAGAAACAAGGTGTTTCCATAGGTCTGATGAACACCTTCTGTACAGAGTGTGGAATAGATACGCCTCGTGCGTAAGGCCTGACTATCGTAAGCAATTGCCTTCTTACAGTTATAAGAGTGGCAACTGTTGGAGAGAAGATACTGGTGGGTGTCAGTAGGTTTGCTGATAACATCCGAAACAACGCCATTAGGAGAATTATTTTTATTTAGTTATATAAATATATATATTGTAAAACTCCTTGTAAAGCCTGAACATCCATAGATTTCAATAAATAGTCATATGTGTGGGGGACCTGGTTTTGAACCCTACTACTCTGGGAAATTGGTTTAATAATGTGACCTCTCACAAAACGAGAACTGATATGATTGGTTTTTTTTTCACATGTATCAGAGAACGTAAATGTTGCGTCTTACCATCGTCGTGATCTTGGACTCCAAAGATTCTGTATACATCAGAGGAATCTAGTCGCATTGCTCTAGTCTTAATCAATGTTGCTGGGAAACCAGAGTCTGCGTCTGAAGACGGATCCTGCAGTAGGTGGATGTAAAAGCGTTTGCCTTTTTGTCTTATTGATGTTTTACGGAATAGAAAATAATTTTACTAACAATACTCATCATGACAAACGATGGTTTCAAAAATTACCAGCTGTAAGATTCAGTGTCTGGCACCAGGCTGGAATTCTTAAAGCAAAGTAATCGAGATATTAAGAAGGGATTGAAAGGTCAATAAAATCAAATAGTTTCGTTCTGTCGTAATATTGTTTTACCGTTTTTTCTTCGCACGCCGAAGACTTAAGACTTAATATGCCTAAACAAAATTATGTTATCAATGCTTCTCATCTCACTCTACGTGAAACTAATACAATTTTAATTTAATTCTCAAGGAAACGTTCTTCACCCTCCCCCCCCCCCAAAAAAAAAAAAAAACAACAACAACAACAACAACAAAACAAAACAAACAAACACATTTAACACTAATAAAAATGGCATATCAAGGGCGAAAATATCACTTCGAGGTATAAACGAAATTCATTTCGAGGGCAAGAAAAATTATTTCGAGAGAACGAACTTTTATGTCGAGGGAACGAAGATATTTTGACTTTTAGTTTTTATCTTTTCAATTTTGTTGTTTGCCTTCCCTTTAGTGGTTCCGTAATAATGTTCAAACAAAACTATGTGTCGGTCTCCGAGGGAAACTTGAAAGCAAAATGATTTCGCTAGACTGATATTGTGTTGAAAAAGAAAGTATAGCGTACAACTTCTATAACTATAAACATGAATACTCACCCTACTTGGCTTGGCCGAAACGGCAAGTGCAGACAATACGACAAGCAGTACTGCGATCTTCATTCTGTTAGGCCTACGGTTTTCAATTCTGGTACAGAGCAAGTTTTGCTGCAATATATACGGATTGTTATTTACTTAAAATAGTATCTACCGGAACCATACAAGAACGATCAGAGATACTGGTACTTGTAGCAAAAGGAAAAAAAGAAAAGAAAACAAAACGTAGAGGTACTACTGAAAAATATCGTTAATTTCAAAACAGAGGTCACACTTTTGTTTTTGGCAATGATTAACTTAGTAGATACTAATTAAGTAAATACTTCCTTTAACAAAATGTGATAAAGTGGCTGAAGAAGAAAAAAACAACGGTGCAGGCATACAAAATGCCGTACGAATGGTGAGTGACAGGTAGATGACTTCGTTTTATTGCTCTTGCTTGCGTGTTTACTTGTGTCCTCAAAGTAATTAGGGCTGGTCACGAACAAGTTGTTGGCTGTTGGCAAAAAAAAATAATAATAATAATAATAATAAAAAAAAATGATAAATAAAAATTGATTAAAGAAAGGTCAACTTATGTTTTAACCATACAGACCTTTGCAATTTCTTATAAGGTAGCTAGTTCACCGTTACAAACAATATCATTAATGTGACCAAAACCATTATACTTATACTACATTAAGTTGTAGCTTTAGAGTTTTTCCACAAGGGGACATTACCACATTAAGCATTGAAAAAACATTACACTCCATTAGCCCTCCGGCATTTTGAAAAGCAGAAATGACATCCATATAGAAACTAGTGGTTTTCAAAGTTTTTTTCACATCAGCAAAAAACATGCCATTCTAAGTGATTACTTCCACTGGTTTTACTTATTCAATAGTCCAAAGGGATTTTCAATTCAACACTTTCACAATAATAACGAGCTACACTTAATGTCAATGTGGCCCATTCCTCCCAGTTCTATAGAGCCCATGATGGTGTCTGTCTTCATTTTCTCTCCTTTACAACACCAACAGAATTTCCAGATCATATCGTTTATTTTCTTTACAAAATAGCACTGCCTACGCAATTCACTTCAGAGTATTGAAAATACGACTTTCCCGTTGATTGTTAAATTACGTTTCGATAATTTGTCAAGTGTACACTGCATTTTGCTGATTATGTTGTTCCAATTATCTGCAGGTTCCACCAAATCAAAGTATAACGTTTACAATAAATCATAACTCATGAACCAGATTTGACCTTAACTTCCGGTTCAAATCGTAAGTTGAATATTTCAAAAATTGATTTAAAATTCACATCTCAATTACTACTTATCATTTTATAAAATTTTTGTGTCAGGTTGTAGAACGTTAAGTCTGCTCAATTTTTTGCACAGAGATAACAACTATTTGACCTTTACATCTGGTCGAGAAAGGACGATAAAGCGCACGTTTAAAATTACCCAAATTGACGACGCATGATAGTGAAAGAACACATGTACACATACGCTGTACCTGTACAGCCACGTGTACATTGCAGGTGTAGTTTTAGTTTTTGTGGGCATTGCACTGATATATCTGTCGCTGGATGTTTCATTGTATATTGCACACCCAAAGATAGTCCGTCTAATATTTGAAAGTTCATACCTCCTGAACCACACATTGGATTTTTACAATACATACATCATCTGAAAGGTCTTAATTAAATTGACACGCGCTAATCAAAATGTGACCAGTTTGACCTTGAATTCTGGTATAAACCGGAAGTTTAAATTTCATGTTATAAACATTTCTAACTTCTGAACTATGTATTGGATTTTTACAATCTAAACATCATTGGGATCATCATGTAACAACCTAAGAAACGCTACACAGAATATTACTCATTTGACATTGACGTTTGGTTCGAACCGGCAGTTGAAGTTTTATATTGAACTAATCTAACTCCTGAACCAGACATTGGAGTGATAAGGTAAAATTTCGTTCTAATTCATTCACTCACAACTTTATGACATCACTCACGAACAAGCTTGTTTTGTAATTGACAAAAACTTAATCTCTATAGTTTGTTCTTCTTCTTCGTCATCTTCTTCTTCCACGGAACTCTTCTCTAGAACTCTCTCAAGATTGAAAATGAACTGAACATTGAAATTCATTAGACATTATTGAACCTTAATGTTTAACGTTTAAAAAAATCATTACATCTGAACCAAACATTGGATTTTTACAATCTATATATCATCATAAATGTTTTCACAAAATTTAACAAACGCTAATCAGAGTGTGATCACATTTGACCTTGACTTCTGGTTCAAACAGGAAGTTGACATTTTAGATTGAAAAAAGAAAGTTTGTGTACATGGTGTCTCGTCAAACCTGCCTAGTAATAATATGTAATTTCACTTATAAACGTGTGTATCTGTTCAGTTATTTGTTCTGATGGTACAATCATTCAAAGCACCTTATTCTAGACATTCCATGCAATAAGTTGAAGTCAGAGAAACGGAAATTTCCGACGGATATGTCTTCATTATCGGTGGGCAGTTCAAGTACCCATTCCATGGCAACCATGCCTGACACAATCTTTATGTAGAAGCTTGATGAAATGGTGTTTCCCTGTCGGACCTTTGCATTAGTTTAATTGTGTAGGGCTTTGTTTGGATTTGGAGGTAATTGGAGGGTTTTCCATGTATCTTTATGATCTACTCACTCAGGTGAAGCAGTGCGTATATTTTTGGTTATTTGAAGGCTGCACTAAAAAGGAAGAAGAAGGATGCCTTTAGATTGGAACAGTACGACCCTTACACAGGCCACTGAGGTCAAACAATAATTGGAACCTGCATGCGCGTACGCGCCTAGACTTGACCCAAGTCGAACTTTCGTCGAGTCCTTGTCTGATTAATCAACTGTATGCATCGGACGCAGCTTTATTTCACCACTTTGTTGTGCGTCCTCGCTCGACAGGAAAGTGCCAATCAACTCTGGTATCGAAAGTCCGACTTGATGAATCCGCCAGGAGGCAACGTACCCCGCGTGGTATAATTGTTATTTACAATGCATATGCAACAGTTTAAATATGCACGATACGCGTCCGCTGCTGCCCAATGTAATCAGTTCATTTTTTAAAGACACATTCATTTTTAAATAGGTGTTCACAAATTTAACTCCACAAAGTTATATATACATCTTGTTACCGTTAGTTAGTTAAGTTTGGCTTGACCGCTTGAGGGCGGGCATGCGGCAGGAGAAGCGAGATAGATACGAGAATCGCCGCATCAGACTAATCAGAAAACTTGAATTTCGTTGCAAAAGAGAGGCTTGTTTGTATGCAAATTTGATTGGATATCCAAGGAAGGGACAGACAAGTTCTCTACTGCTTGTGGAATGAATCTTTGGTGGAATTAACTGTGTAAGAGCCATTTTGGTTTTGTACTTTTTTGTCGAACCTTATATTCCTGTTGAACCGTTTTACTCGTTTGATATTATAACGTATAGCTCATGTCCTTTGCAACCGTGTATACTATTGAGAGAACTGAACATTGAGATTGACACGAACTACACGTTCAGGAATATAATGGATGTATACAAAGATTATGTATTGTGATGCACTGAGAATCGATATTAAAGAGTAATAAATGGACATGAGCAAAGGAATCGTCAAAATAGTCACAAGCAGTGGTTATTGTGTTTAAAGTATTGCAGTTAAATTCCGCCGTTACACATCTTATGACTGTAAATACATGATGTAACCATTATTGATTTTAAACATCGTGTGATTAAGCTGTTTTATACTAGTACCCACGAATTTGATTGAAATGCTACAATACAAATAATAATAAGGTGTCAAATGGATTCTTAGAGAGTTCACGGCTGACCCAAAAATATAATGAATGGTTCAGTCATAAAGTACATGGGCTGACACAACGTAGATTAGGCTAGTACATCAAAACCACCATAAAACTAGCAACATCGCTGCGATCTCACAGTGGATGTCAAAGTTAAGATTTCTTTGCATATTGATTAGCTGAATGCTGCAACCTCATAGGCTGCAGTGCTACCCAAATTGGTAGATGAGCTCCATAGACCGTGCACAGACATGTGGTGGATTCGCCAAGTCGGGTTTCGCGACCCAAGTGTCTGGATTGGCAACTAAATGGCACTAGAGGGCGCACATTTAAAAAGCTCAATCATCAGCGCTAGCATGCACCATTGACTCTGTTAGCACGAAACCCAACTTGAACCAAGTATAGTAGGCCCCCTAAGCGCTGCGCATAATTCTCAGCCAATGGTACATGTAGGTCTTCCTTTGCCCCCATTGAGGCCGTGCTTGTGACGTCATAAGGAAGGCGTCTAGACGTCATATGGAAGGAGTCGACACCATAATGTGAGGAGTTTAGATGGAATATTGTACGGTTTTGCTGCTGCAGCGTTTTCAGTTTCATGATGCCTGTCTAAATCTCTTCCAGAGTGGGAATGTAGACATTTCACGGTCTGGTGGGATATTTATACCTGATTTCTGTGCTGGGCAGACTGGAGATTCTAGTTGGATGGCTAATATCTAAAATTCTCTCGTCTAATTTATATTGCTCAGATGAGCAGAAAGACCAAGAACCAGTATGGGAAGACTATAGCCATCGTAACGAAACCCTCAGTAAAAATTTCAAGTTTCAAAAACATGGTAATAAAATCTGTTTGGATAAACTTATTTTTTGGTGCGATTTCCCGTTACTGCCTTATTATTAATATTGTAGCGAAACCCTCGTGTGATGGCGCTGTACTGATCTGGTTCTGGCACATCCGGTCTCCGTTGCAGCGAGCAGTTGTTGTTTGGTAGCGATTGAGGCAGCTTGGTTCCAGCTTCAACAGAAGGGGGAAAATGACCAGCCAACTGATGTTGAGCGATTAAACGAGAGGATGGAACCAAATCTGTTGAGCCAGCAAGGCGCAGGAGAAAGTCCAGACCTAGACGCCGGGCAAGTAGAATAGTCCGCCAGCCAAAAGCCACTTTTTACCTGAACCTTGCATCGGAGGATGGATAACAGGTTTTGATTGATCCATGTTCTTCAGTAGACCTTGTGTAAACAGAATCTGCATGATGACACCCTGTGAAGTTTGGGCATTTCAAGATACTGGTGGAATATTCCTCCAACTTTATGTCCCAGAATAGTCATGTATCCGGCTAACTTTTACAAACTATTGGTGGCGCTGTTTGCTTATAATATTTAAATATGAAGTTGTTTGAAATATTGAAAATACAAAACATAACACTTGCATCACTTTCAGTCGTACACAAAATCATAATAAATTGCTGATACTTGTATGTTGTATACTTGTATGTTTTAATGCCATTTTGGGAGTTACAAAATTGTATTGGTTGTGTTTAAACCTTAAGTATTGATAAAATATCAATAAAAACATTAAATAATCAATATCACAAATTGCCCAACCCTGAGGAGGGGTCATCAATCGGATTCTTATACAGTGTGACCTTCTTATGTGGAATTTGCAAAAAAACATTATTCATCCCCAAAAACATGGTTCACCCCCCTGAACCCTTGAGCCAGCTTAGTGCTGGAGAAAACCCTGACCCGGAGGCAGAGGAAACCAAACTACTGAGTCAAACGAATGATGAGGGAAATCCAATAGATATTACAGTGCCAACGCCAGTGCCGTAGACCCCTTTACGCCAAGACAAGACGTGGTAGACCGGATCACGAGACGGAACCACAATTATGCAACGAAGGTGGCCATACGAGAAGAAAACAAAAGCCTCCAAACTGTTATGGAGAATGGTGCTCTAACATTCAAATAAGCATGTGCTAATTGTTTTACTCTGCTCCTTTTTGTGTGTGTATGTTACAGGAGTGTTAATAATGGACATCCGGGGCTGAAGCAGAGATCGAGACCGAGTGCAAAGTCGTTCTCCCAGGAGACAGAAATGCACTGAGTGCCTAAAGAGCTTCTCGTCATCTGCAATTCTTCGTCGGCATGTTGAGGAGCAACAAAGGTTTGCCTGTCCCTACTGCCCGATCACATTCACTAGGAAGCACGACTTGGACCGCCATTGGCAGCACGCCCATAAGGGGCAAGTATCGTCGTCTATCAGGAAAGATGAAGTGCCGAAAACACCAGAAAGAGACCTCGACGTGCTTTAGCATCCACCCAAGTAGCCCCATCCAGCAGCTGTCAGTATAATGTAGATCAATGAGCAAGTTCGAGTGCGCACCATGGTTAACTAAAGGTTGACCATTTGCACTCGAACCCAGGCTGGTCGACCATAGGTTGACTGCTGTGGTCGACCATTTGGAACCAGCCTCGAGCCAATGGTTTCTTCACTGGTCCCAATAGCCTTGTTCTGTCAGGTGACACTGTAGCAAAATGGCGGAAGGGATATAGGAGCTGCACGGATCGGTGCCGACCAATCGGATAATATGCCTGAATTGTGAGTATTAAAACTTGGTGAATCCTTTGTGAAATGATATATAGGCCTACTGCTGTTGTTTTTTTTGGTGGTGAGTGAAAAAGTGGCGGTCGGATACGAAACTTTTCCCGCCATAATTACAGGATAGGGATATGGATCTTAACAACTGTTTTTGGTGTACCGTACTTGTCAAGACTGCTAGTGATTTAGTGATTAGAGCAGGGAATAAAGCGTCCAGTGCATGACAAATTATTGACTGATTGAATTTTAGTTATTAAAATCAGATAAATTATACAGCTGAGCAAGAACATGGCACAAATTATTTTGTTATGTCATAAAAACAAAAACAATATTCAACAATAATAATAAAAAGTCGCATCCCCTCAAGGTGATCCCGTGGCTGCTGCTTCCCAGGTTGTATCGTAAACTTGGGTGTGATCCCTGGCTACACGGCAGTTAATGGTTGTATGGCTTCTGACTGGCACCCCGAACAAAGATATTGACAAAATAGGGAGACCGCCAATATAGGGCTAGATAGCTCAGTCGGTAGAGCGCCGGTACGTTAATCCGGAGGTCGTTGGTTCAAATCCCGCTCTAGTCAATTTTTCTTTGTTCAACCCCATACTATTTGAAATTTACCCAGTCAGTTTCCCTTGTGGTTTATTACTTGACATTTAAATTAAAAAAGTCGCATCCCCTCAAGGTGATCCCGTGGCTGCTGCTTCCCAGGTTGTATCGTAAACTTGGGTGTGATCCCTGGCTACACGGCAGTTAACGATTGTATGGCTTCTGACTGGCACCCCGAACAAAGATATTGACAAAATAGGGAGACCGCCAATATAGGGCTAGATAGCTCAGTTGGTAGAGCGCCGGTACGTTAATCTGGAGGTCGTTGGTTCAAATCCCGCTCTAGTCAATTTTTCTTTGTTCAACCCATACAATAATAATAACATGACACTTTTTTAGGTTGCTCTCTTTGAGAGCACACCGCACTCTCACCATGCACACACACACACACAGCGCCTCTATGATGTAATGTACGCAGCCCCACACACACACCGCTATTCCACACACCGCTATCGCCCACAATCTTAGCCTGTGAGCCATCAGGCTCACAGCCTTGCGATCTTGTAAACCGAGTGTCTTATGTGTTTCATTGTTTTTCTTCGCAAATCCGTGGAAAATGGGGGGGGGGGGGATGAGTGGATATGCAAAGAGCGCACTCATTACCATAACCGCAAGACCCGGAAGTGTACAAGATCGTCAAGGCTGTGAGCCTGACGGCTCACGGGCTAGGATTGTGGGCGATAGCGGTGTGTGGAATAGCGGTGTGTGTGGGACTGTGGAAACGAGCGTTTGTGTGCTTCCTTGGGTGAGAGCGTGGTGTGCTGTTTAAAGACAGTTGGGGGACCGGAACAGGAGTTGCATTGCATTCGGGCATCGCATTCGTGCGGCTGTGGTTATGCACATTTTTAGCTTTATAGTAAGCAAACTATTACACAGCCTTGCAATCAAGGCTAGGTTACAATTATTGATTATCCGTAACAATACAAACCAGAACTTAGTTGATTATTTTGTAATACATCCAATTATTCGTTGTCACATGTTAACCACTCTGGCTCTGTCTGCATAATTATTTGTCTAACTTTGTTAGTTGTGATTAATTTAACTTCAGAATCACAATAGAATTTGACCTTGACGGCAGAAACCACAGGGCTAAAGTGGCACCATCCGTGCACGCATTCCTGATCTCCTCCAAAGGTATGGCTTAAGTCTTAGTTCTTTATAGTTGAAGGAATTAGGAGAAATGATGTGCTTGTTTGTGTATTATAACAATCACAAGAATCAGTCCTTGAAGTTGGTGAAACAGACACTTTCAATTTAAACACATTGGACATCAGCTGCAGATCTGATCTGATCTTGAATTTAACTTTGTCAAATAGAACAATGGTTTTGGTTCACATTTCACATTTTAATGAATTAATTAATTTTTCTACGAAATGCACAGATGCAAAAGGATGTTCTTCGCCAGCTGGTAGCGACACAGCCAACCTCCTCTACATCATCCAAAGATTCAAGTTCATGTATTAGTAATAGTAGTCTGCCATCAACTTCACAAGGTGACTATCTCAGGTTTGATTCAAACATTAATGTTGTGTTGTACAGAAGATATTTTAAGCAAACACACAACTGATCTGCAATAACTCGTAAATCAGATTAGTATATAATAAATCCTACTGAATGCAACATTTGAATTACAATTTACCCAGTCAGTTTTCTTTGTGGTTTATTGGTTTTTTATGATATAAAAATAACAGAAATATGGTGGCTTTGAAGGGATATCCAAAAAAAAAGTTTCACCATGATTTTAGCAACTTTCATCCCACCATCAAGCTCACACTAGAACAGTCCACCCAGCAGGTGAATTTTCTGGACACCATAGTCAAAGTTGACAACGGTTGCTTAGCAACTTCACTGTACAAAAAACCTACAGATCGTAACAGCTACCTGCATGCTTCAAGTTTTCACCCTCTCACACTACTAGATCTGTGGTGTTTAGTCAAGCCCTACGCTAGACGACACCAAAATCGTGATAAACATCTCGCTAACCTTCAACGGTCTTTTACAGCCCTAAAGTACAACTCCAGGACTGTGACAGAACAAATTGCCAAGGCTAAACGTATTCCTCGTGAAGATTTGTTACAGTATAAGCCTCGTAACCACACTGACAGAAGACCCATTGTGGTTACGTATAGCCCTTAACTTAAACTCCTGCAACGAATCACCAATGAACTCACCCGATCCTCCAAAATGATGACTCTCTTAAACACATATTCAAAGAAAAACCCATCATTGTGTATAGACAGCCCCCATAACCTCCGAACCCAACTAGTGAAGAGTGACCTAAATAGCAACTAACATTACTGCTAATAGAACCAAGCCCTGCAACAGCCCTAGATGTCAGCTAATTTGCCCCACATAAACCCCAGCACCCAGATCATCGGACCAAACAATTCATCACTTGCCATCAAAGGCTCATTCAGTTGCAACTCAACCAGTCTAATATATGCCATTGTCAGCATTGTCCCTCAGCAGTTTACATTGGACAAACTGGACAGCCGCTACGACAACGTATGAATAATCACAAGTTTGACATCAGAAACAATAACATACAGAAACCAGTAGCTGAGCACTTCAATTTGCCTGGCCATTCCCTGCATCACCTCAAGGTGGCAATTGTTCAGCAGAGAGCATTCAGGGACAGATTCGAAAGGGAAGCTGCTGAACAAAAGATCATCAAGAACCTGAACTGTATTGATCAAGGACTGATAGGGACTGTGGTTTCTTGTCCCACTACCAGGAGTAGATGCTCTCTTGACTCCAGTCACTGACTCCACCTTTTGTTATTGGATTCATTCACCCGTTACTTTCTTATATATATATATCTGATCCAGAATTAAGTTTCACTCTCGCACACGATTTGTTTCATCAAGTAATCATTAATAATACCAAAAATAGGAAAATTGAATTTTTTTATTTTCGAGAGCACGGCTTGCAATGAAAATTTTAGCTGTGTTCACAAGAACACACTTTGTTGTTTTTTCTTTCATTATAATATGGCTAACAAATTGTTTGGTAAATGTTTTGCTTTTCCTACAGGAGCCCTTGAATGCTAACTCATCACATGCAATGACAGAGCAGATTAAGATTTCTCCATCCAGCAGTCTACCTCATACCTTGCCTCAAGCCTTGCCTCGCTTGCCCAACACAGATCCACCCCAGACAACCAATCAGCATGATGAATCTGCAGACCAAGAATGTCAGCAGAGTAAGATTTCTCCATCCAGCAGTCTACCTCATACCTTGCCTCAAGCCTTGCCTCACTTGCCCAACACAGAACCACCCCGGACAACCAATCAGCATGATGAATCTGCAGACCAAGAATGTCAGCAGAGTAAGATTTCTCCATCCAGCAGTCTACCTCATACCTTGCCTCAAGCCTTGCCTCACTTGCCCAACACAGATCCACCCCGGACAACCAATCAGCATGATGAATCTGCAGACCAAGAATGTCAGCAGAGTAAGATTTCTCCATCCAGCAGTCTACCTCATACCTTGCCTCAAACCTTACTTCACTTGCCCAACATAGATCCACTGCAGGCACCCTTGCAGAGCGATGAATCTGCAGACCAAGAATGTCAGCAGAGTAAGATTTCTCCATACAGCAGTCTTCTTCATACCTTGCCTCAAGCATTGCCTCACTTGCCCAACACAGATCCACCCTGGACAACCAATCAGCATGATGAATCTGCAGACCAAGAATGTCAGCAGAGTAAGATTTCTCCATCCAGCAGTCTACCTCATACCTTGCCACAAGCCTTGCCTCACTTGCCCAACACAGATCCACTGCAGATATTCTTGCAGGGCGATGAATCTGCAGACCAAGAATGTCAGCAGAGTAAGATTTCTCCATCCAGCAGTCTACCTCATACCTTGCCTCAAACCTTACTTCACTTGCCCAACATAGATCCACTGCAGGCACCCTTGCAGAGCGATGAATCTGCAGACCAAGAATGTCAGCAGAGTAAGATTTCTCCATACAGCAGTCTTCTTCATACCTTGCCTCAAGCCTTGCCTAACTTGCCCAACACAGATCCACCCTGGACAACCAATCAGCATGATGAATCTGCAGACCAAGAATGTCAGCAGAGTAAGATTTCTCCATACAGCAGTCTTCTTCATACCTTGCCTCAAGCCTTGCCTCACTTGCCCAACACAGATCCACCTGGACAACCAATCAGCATGATGAATCTGCAGACCAAGAATGTCAGCAGAGTAAGATTTCTCCATCCAGCAGTCTACCTCATACCTTGCCTCAAGCCTTGCCTCACTTGCCCAACACAGATCCACCCCGGACAACCAATCAGCATGATGAATCTGCAGACCAAGAATGTCAGCAGAGTAAGATTTCTCCATGCAGCAGTCTACCTCTTACCTTGCCTCAAGCCTTGCCTCACTTGCCCAACACAGATCCACCCCGGACAACCAATCAGCATGATGAATCTGCAGCCAAGAATGTCAGCAGAGTAAGATTTCTCCATACAGCAGTCTACTTCATACCTTGCCTCAAGCCTTGCCTCACTTGCCCAACACAGATCACCCCGGACAACCAATCAGCATGATGAATCTGCAGACCAAGAATGTCAGCAGAGTAAGATTTCTCCATACAGCAGTCTTCTTCATACCTTGCCTCAAGCATTGCCTCACTTGCCCAACACAGATCCACCTGGACAACCAATCAGCATGATGAATCTGCAGACCAAGAATGTCAGCAGAGTAAGATTTCTCCATCCAGCAGTCTACCTCATACCTTGCCACAAGCCTTGCCTCACTTGCCCAACACAGATCCACTGCAGATATTCTTGCAGGGCGATGAATCTGCAGACCAAGAATGTCAGCAGAGTAAGATTTCTCCATACAGCAGTCTACTTCATACCTTGCCTCAAACCTTACTTCACTTGCCCAACATAGATCCACTGCAGGCAACCCTTGCAGAGCGATGAATCTGCAGACCAAGAATGTCAGCAGAGTAAGATTTCTCCATACAGCAGTCTTCTTCATACCTTGCCTCAAGCATTGCCTCACTTGCCCAACACAGATCCACCCTGGACAACCAATCAGCATGATGAATCTGCAGACCAAGAATGTCAGCAGAGTAAGATTTCTCCATCCAGCAGTCTACCTCATACCTTGCCACAAGCCTTGCCTCACTTGCCCAACACAGATCCACTGCAGATATTCTTGCAGGGCGATGAATCTGCAGACCAAGAATGTCAGCAGAGTAAGATTTCTCCATCCAGCAGTCTACCTCATACCTTGCCTCAAACCTTACTTCACTTGCCCAACATAGATCCACTGCAGGCACCCTTGCAGAGCGATGAATCTGCAGACCAAGAATGTCAGCAGAGTAAGATTTCTCCATACAGCAGTCTTCTTCATACCTTGCCTCAAGCCTTGCCTAACTTGCCCAACACAGATCCACCCTGGACAACCAATCAGCATGATGAATCTGCAGACCAAGAATGTCAGCAGAGTAAGATTTCTCCATACAGCAGTCTTCTTCATACCTTGCCTCAAGCCTTGCCTCACTTGCCCAACACAGATCCACCCTGGACAACCAATCAGCATGATGAATCTGCAGACCAAGAATGTCAGCAGAGTAAGATTTCTCCATCCAGCAGTCTACCTCATACCTTGCCTCAAGCCTTGCCTCACTTGCCCAACACAGATCCACCCCGGACAACCAATCAGCATGATGAATCTGCAGACCAAGAATGTCAGCAGAGTAAGATT
Source organism: Pycnopodia helianthoides (assembly GCA_032158295.1). Taxonomy (NCBI): domain Eukaryota; kingdom Metazoa; phylum Echinodermata; class Asteroidea; order Forcipulatida; family Asteriidae; genus Pycnopodia; species Pycnopodia helianthoides. Next base: position 13,312,743 of record CM063262.1, read on the forward strand.
TCTCCATGCAGCAGTCTACCTCTTACCTTGCCTCAAGCCTTGCCTCACTTGCCCAACACAGATCCACCCCGGACAACCAATCAGCATGATGAATCTGCAGCCAAGAATGTCAGCAGAGTAAGATTTCTCCATACAGCAGTCTACTTCATACCTTGCCTCAAGCCTTGCCTCACTTGCCCAACACAGATCCACCCCGGACAACCAATCAGCATGATGAATCTGCAGACCAAGAATGTCAGCAGAGTAAGATTTCTCCATCCAGCAGTCTACCTCATACCTTGCCTCAAGCCTTGCCTCACTTGCCCAACACAGATCCACCCGGACAACCAATCAGCATGATGAATCTGCAGACCAAGAGTGTCAGCAGAGTAAGATTTCTCCATGCAGCAGTCTACCTCATACCTTGTCTCATGCCTTGCCTCACTTGCCCAACACAGATCCACCCCGGACAACCAATCAGCATGATGATTCTGCAGACCAAGAATGTCAGCAGAGTAAGATTTCTCCATGCAGCAGTCTACCTCTTACCTTGCCTCAAGCCTTGCCTCACTTGCCCAACACAGATCCACCCCGGACAACCAATCAGCATGATGAATCTGCAGCCAAGAATGTCAGCAGAGTAAGATTTCTCCATACAGCAGTCTACTTCATACCTTGCCTCAAGCCTTGCCTCACTTGCCCAACACAGATCCACCCGGACAACCAATAAGCATGATGAATCTGCAGACCAAGAATGTCAGCAGAGTAAGATTTCTCCATCCAGCAGTCTACTTCATACCTTGCCTCAAGCCTTGCCTCACTTGCCCAACACAGATCCACCCCGGACAACCAATCAGCATGATGAATCTGCAGACCAAGAATGTCAGCAGAGTAAGATTTCTCCATGCAGCAGTCTACCTCATACCTTGTCTCAAGCCTTGCCTCGCTTGCCCAACACAGATCCACCCCAAACAACCAATCAGCATGATGAATCTGCAGACCAAGATTGTCAGCAGAGTAAGATTTCTCCATACAGCAGTCTACTTCATACCTTGCCTCAAGCCTTGCCTCACTTGCCCAACAAAGATCCACCCCAGACAACCAATCAGAGCGATGAATCTGCAGAACAAGGTTGTCAGCAGAGTAAGATTTCTCCATCCAGCAGCAGAAGGTCCCTTACTGGTAAAAACATAACTGAACCAATCTCTGATCCAAAGTCAATCACAGCTGTCAATCTTATCCCAGAGTTATCTCCAAGAGCACCACAGAAGGGCGTTGTGAGCACATCAGCATACTCAAAGCCCTCAAGAGTTTGCCCATTTTGTCACATAAGCTGTGGGGAGAAATTATCAAGGCACATCACAAAAATGCACAAGCATGAAGATAAAGTGAAAGAGGCTTTGAAGCTACCAAAAAAAGAAAGATATGCTGTAATGGCTAATTTCAAGAAAGAGGGAATTCTTTATGCCAATCAACAGCAAATGAAGGAAGATAAACCACAGTATCATAGAGAACGCCAAGTAAAATGTGAAGGTGAATTGACAATTTGCGGAATTTGCAAAGGTTTTATATTCTAAACCTTTTTCAAGCGTCATAAGAAGCAATGCCAGGGAGATACTGCTTCAGTGGCTTGTGCTGTACCTGTATCTCTACTTCTGTCTGATGTACAAGTTAATAAAGGAAATATTGTCAAAATTCCATGGCGATGACATTGGCGAAATATGCAGAAGTGATGTAGTAATTACCAACATAGGAAAAAGGTTGTGGACCAAAGAAAAGAGCAAACAGGATAAAAGGTCTCAGGTTCGGAAATCTGTTATGGCTAACATGCGCAAGCTAGCTTCTCTGTATGCAGTATTTAAGCAGCAGCATGAAATACATGGAAAGCAAGTCCTTCAGAAAGGAAATGCAGGAGACATGTTTGATAGGCTACACTTTCATGTTCTTAGTGAAGCCATTGAGCTCTATACAACAGCTGAAGAAAATGGATGCTTAAAATCCGGTTTGAAGTGTGGTCTGTATTATCTTATAAAGTTGGCTTGTACAGTAACAAAGGCAACATATCTGGCTGAGGGAAAAGACAAAGGGGCTAATGAGACTGATAAGTTTCTTGCAGTGTTGGAGTTGAACCACAGCTTCCTCTTTGGTGACGCAACCTATGCCATCAACAAGAATCGGCAAGTGAAGCTTAGAAAACCAATATGCATTACCTCTAGAAGAAGATATGCAGAAACTCCGCACATACATTATGGATGAAATTGATGGTCTGATAAATAACCAATTTACTTTGTGGGATGCCCACAATTTCAAGAAACTTTAGGACTTGACTGTGTCCAGGTTGACACTGTTCAACGCAAGACGTGGAGGTGAACCCTGTAGGCTAAAGATGAATGAATGGCATGAGGCAAAGGCAAATGTTTGGATAGACAAGCAAAGGTTAGAGGCACTGGATGACCCCCTACAAAAGGAAATGCTGGATAATTTAAAGGTTACCTACCAGTCCGGCAAGGGCAATAATCACTTTGTACCAGTGTTGTTTCCCAAAGATACAGTAGAGGCAATGATTCATCTGTGCAACCCTGAAATAAGGGAAAAGGCTGGCATACAACAAGAAAACGAGTATGTCTTTGCATGCACGCAAAATTCGTCATCCCATGTAACAGGGTGGCACGCACCGAACAGCATCTATGCATCATGGCTGACATAAAAAACAAGTCTCAAATCAATGCGACCAAAAATCGACACCGAGTAAGCACCATGTATGCTGCATTCGAGTTGCCAGAAGCAAAGAGATCCCTATTTTTTAAGCACATGGGCCACTCAGGCCAGATAAATGAGCGTATTTATCAAACTCCCATGGCAATCCAGGAAGTCACTGATGTCTGAAAGATTCTCCAGCACATTGATACAGGTAAGAATATGTATTAAACTACTAGCTACTTTACATTACAGTGCTTAGGCTGTATGTTGCGAGCTTTCCAAAGTTCTGAATACACTTGTAAATTTTGCAGGCAATGTAGGTACTTCCTAAATGCATACTTGGCATAGCATAACTTCATGACGTTTCAAAGTAGAACAGAGACGGCACCAGAACAGAGTGGAGAGAAAAACTGTGCCCTATTGTGATGAGAGTAATATCAAGATACATTTCTGTGCTACTTTGTTATCTGAATTTTATCAAATTTAAAGGTGGAGGAAAAAGCAGTCTGCCTTCAGCGAGAGGAAGGAAATCAACAAGCAGTCACGCTTTGCACAGCACTCGGCCTTCATCAGCCAGCATTCAGTGTTCACCTTCCAGTCAGACTTCAGCCAGTAGTCGGTGTTTACCTTCCATTCGGCCTTCAGCCAGTAATCAGTGGTCACCTTCCAGTCAGACTTCAGCCAGCAATCAGTGTTCACCTTCCAGTCAGACTTCAGCCAGCAGTCGGTGTTTACCTTCCATTCGGCCTTCAGCCAGCATTCAGTGGTCACCTTCCAGTCGGACTTCAGCCAGTAATCAGTGTTCACCTTCCAGTCAGACTTCAGCCAGCAGTCGGTGTTCAGATTCCAGTTGGCCTTCAGCCAGTATTGAGTGGTCACCTTCTGGCCGGCCTTCAGTCAGCAAGCAGTGTTCACCTTCCAGTCAGACTTCAGCCAGCAGTCGGTGTTCAGCTCATGTGACACGACAGACCAAAAGAGGTGTGTACATTCTTCAACATGCTCTTGACATTTTATTTGTTGGCTTGTCCTTTGGCAGCACTCGGAAGGTAGCAAAGGACTAAGAGAGTTGGCTAATGCTTTTAAGAGATTATTTTCATTAGTACTCCAGTGAGTCACGTGCATGGTGGTTGTGGTATAGTGATGATAATGATGGTGATATTACTATGACTATGACCACAAAGTTGTACACCGAACCAGGCCAGTGTCTTATAAAACGTAGGCCTACCTTGGTGCAACCTTTTTGTAAAAAAAATTAACACCACCGTGTCTCAAGAGCAGCAATAAGAACAAAGACTTTGGTAGTTAATTGTCCCATTTTTTTTTTACTTGAGAAAGGTTTCACCCTTTAAAAAAATTTGGTTTAGTAGCAATTTGTTAAAGCAATGTTAATTGTATTTTTCAGGTCAGAGAAAAAGGCGCAGAATTGCACCTATCATTGATGATAGTGAGAGTGATAGTGATACCGAAGAGGAACCAGTGGCAGCTTCATTGGAAAACAAGACGGGTATGTTCCTTAACCTGTACCATATTCTTAGAGTAATTTTCTTTCATTAAGTTCAATGTGCAGGCTAGGGTTAATGGAAAAATAAGTACATGTGCATGCTTATTGGAAGTGAAGGCTGTCAGCTAGTTTAATATTGGATTACTATTTGGCTATCAAATCCGGTATACCTTTGTTACTCACCCAGTCACCCTGTAGATTGAAGTATGTTGTGATATGCAGATGCCTGCAGACTGCCTGAAGCTGCATATTATATGCAGTTGTCTACAGTGAAAAATTGCCTGGAAAGTTAAGCAAAGCTTGTTTGGGGCAAGCTACCCTCATCGTTTTCATGATCCAAGTTGTCAGTGATGATATAATTGGGTTTTTTTCAAAAGTGTATGTTCCAGATGGTTTGGGGGTTAAATGTTTGAGCAATGTCAAAACTTTGCAATAAACCAATGCATGATTGCACCATGTGATAATGCTGTAACGATCAAAAATTTGAAAAATATATTTTGTGTTGCACGACCCGAAAGCCAGATTAATAAGGATTTCCACCACTTGTTGTCATCTGTAGTGTTATAAACTTGTGATTGTTTTGCTTGCAGCCCGGAACTACACAAGATGGACCAAAGCTGGTGCAATTTTGGTCACCAGGCATTTCCATGACATAATTAAAGGAGTGTCCTCCAGGTCCATCCCAGGTCAGTATCTTTAGCATTGTTTCAAACAATGTAGTTTTTAAAACAAAAGTAAGATTGCTTTTACTTAGTGGGATCCTTTATTTGACAAAAAAACACAAACAGATTTTCAAAAAAATATTGTGTATTTTTTGGATTTTAATTATTGTTGAGAAAATAGAATTAGCTGTTGCAAACTTCTTACCAACCAAAAGGACCTGTAGTATAAATGCAAAAAATTAGGTAGTGGCCTGACGTTTCGACCTTAGCAGAGTCTTTCTCAAAGGCTAAATGACAAGACAACACACATACATGCATACAAGGGTAACAAGATTAGTCAAGTGGAAACACATGAATAGAGAGAGTGGAGAGAGAAAAGCAAGAAGCATTCAGTGAACACCACAAACTCTGTGGCCGTAGAAACGCCTCTTCAGAGTTTGTGGTGTTCAATATATAGGTGAAACAAGAACTACACTGAAGAGGCGTTTCTACGGCCACAGATCCACAGTCAACACCCAAAAGCTGGATACACCTGTAGGACACCACTTCAATCTCCCTAACCACTCCATTTTTTACATAAATTTACAGGGTATTGAGGCACTAGGTAACTACAGAGAGACTATCCGTCTGAGTAAGGAGAAATTGTGGATAAGGCGCATAAAGACCATTCAGCCCCATGGTTTGAACATCCAATAAGGAAATGACTAATAACCTTTTGTCTTTGCCTTCTCCCTTTCCCCCACAGATATCCATATTTTTAGTCTGCCCTATTAACCATGGAGGAAGAAAATAGGAGTCACAACAAAGGCATATCAAAGGTTTAATGTCTTTTGCCGCGCGTCGAAAAAACAGCAGGCGCCCACGCGCGCGCTAATCCGAATATCCAGCCAGAATTTCTTTGCACATGCGCATTACGCACATTGCCAACGCGTACATATCAATTCCCTATTACACTACACGGAAGACTTGTTCACGATCCAACTCGACCTACGAATCCAACACTGAAATATTTTCAGTGCACAGCATCGCACACATTAGGAGGATTGAAATTATGAAAGCTAAACAACACGTCTTTGAATTTGTCAATTGGTTGGCTTCCAGAGATAACCGGAAATATCCTTAAAATAAGTTGCTAAAAAGACCCTTTTTTGTAATATCTGAATGTTATATATTTACCGTAAGTCAGCTTTTTTGTAATATCTGAATGTTATATATTTACCGTAAGTCAGCTTCGGATTGGCCAAATTCGACGATCAAAACATCAAAATACTCGGTGGACAAATTGCTGTTGAAAACAACGAACTGCGCAATGTAAAAAGCCCGCTAATAGTAGTGCGCATGGGTTTTGTGTTTATTCGTTTGTTTACAAATTTCTTCCCTCCAATTATGTAGGCCTGCTGAAGCAGGCTGAGCGGCAAAAGACATTGTACATAAAGGGTTTGTCGCGCTCATAAAACTGGGGCGCGCGGTCGTAATGTATTCCCAACGGGCCACTTCGAGCGCGTATTGGTTATCAGATAAGAGGCTGGGCGATGTGACTCCTATTTTCTTCCTCCATGGGTTAACTAATTATTTACTTTTCTTCCAACCTTCCATTTTGTCCTTTGTGTTTCCAACTTCTTGTGGTCAAGCTATCCCCTTCCCTCCAACCCCCCCCCCTTTGTCTCCATAATCCATGCTTCCCCTGCTCTTTCTGAATGCTTCTTGCTTTTCTCTCCCCACTCTCTCTATTCATCTGTTTCCACTTGACTGCTCTTGTCACCCTTGTATGCATACTAGTGTGTTGTCTTGTCATTTAGCCTTCGAGAAAGACTCTGCTAGGGTCGAAACGTCAGGCCACTAACTAGTTTTTGGCATTTTATTATTGTTGGCAGTCATTTTTAATATGAAACTTTATTTAGTGAGGTTAATTGTCAAACTTACTGCTTGATAAAATAAATAGCATCAGATTTCCTTTGAACTGTAGTTTGCTCCATTTGCTCTTTATGCAGGGAGACAGGACATTCAGACATTTCTGCAAACTTACCACTTGACGTACACTTGGGAGGCAGTCCACAATAAAGATATGAATGAAAAGGTAAAATGGCAGCGTCTTGTTAAAAAACGAGAGGGCAGTTTCAGTTAAATACAGTAAAGCTTCCACATCTTTGAGGGCTTGCCTCAAATATGCCAGGTACATGGAGCACTGGTGGAAGACTTGTATTGAATGCATGTTAGTGCATTACGGCAGAACATAATCTTAAAGGAACGTTACAGAATTGGCTTTTGCTAACAAAACAGTTGCTGGCAGTGTTAGCACTTTATGTAATCCACCATATACATAAACTGACAAACTTGTAAAAGTTTGAGATCGATTCGCAATCTGGGTCACGAGAAAATAGTGAAAAACCGATTACACATTTGCGTGAAATCATATAGGTTCGACAAATGAATAAAACGCTCACTGAGCGATAAACTCCAAACGGAAAATTAGTTTATTCATTTCTCATCAAATATGGCATTTCAGACAGAAATATTTCAAGGGATGTCTTCTACTATCATCATCATTAGACCGTATAAGTTTTGTGTAAATCTGTGATCAAAAAGTATATTTTACAAGTTTTTTTCTTACCAATTCTGTAATGTTCCTTTAATATAATTATTTTACCATTAATGGATCATACTTCATTCTAGTGCAGTTAGTCAAAGTACCATAGGGTGACATTTCACAGTTGGGAGGTTACATTATGGAGACACTTCCACATAATATTGTCATACTTGATTTGCTGTACTGTTGTCACCTACCTTAACTCTAATATATTGCTCAATTGATGGGTGATTTACTGCTCAGACATTTTAACTGACTATTGCTGTTAGACCCAAGGACTTTTAAAGTGAAATTTTAGCTCCGTAGCTCAATGCAAAGTGTCTAATTTTGCTTTATGAAGATTTCTGCAACTATTCACATGTTATGGCCAATTTCCATGGGTTTGCATACCTTTAAGGAGGTCATGACAAGTCGATATATTTTTTTTGTTGCTAAATTTTCCCATAAAATGGTCCGATGGGGTATAAGCAACCTCAAAAGTGTTGAAAAAAATTGAAACAAGCGGGGTCACGTTTTACCCTTTTTGGCGCACTTTGGTCTCGGCCTGGCCCACTGTGCACTGTAACAATGTCATTCATGATCTGGTGAAAGTGTGATACAGTGGTACAGTGTGATTGGATGCTTTTCAAGAAATATTAGGAGCGTACATGAAAGAGATCGTGGTGTTACATTAAACCTTACTAGAGAGATCAGAGAAAGAGTTTAACCATTCCCCCAAAATAACATTTGTATTTAAAGTTTTATGAATCGAGTTAGTATTAAAACAAGTTAGTTGCTGTTTAACATTATACACCAGTCAAAGTGTGAAATGTAATTTTAAAAGTTGATATTTTTTCAACCGTTTTCAGCATTTAATAGCAACTTTTTCCTCTTATTGTCTCTGACTTCAGATGGAAAAGCAAATCTTGTCTGTTCAATAGCACTCTGCACTTAGGATGTCACTTTTGCAGAAAAAAACCCAGATGTTAGACAAACATTCTACCACTCGCGCAACTCCTGCGACATGAATGACACACAGATTACACCTTGAGTACAAGCGCATGATCCTTAAACACATGTCTGTGAAATGCCTGTATTTTTTAGCATTAGTGCAGAGTGTTATTGATCTATTTATACATCTGTAATATTTTGTTGCTGTTTAATTTTATTTTCTGTGCAATAATAGTGCAAAGGATATGTTGATGGTAATGCAATAATGTCAACCTCAAGTTGTCTACCACAAATCCCATTTCTGGGTTTAGCTCATTTTTCGAACAGAACCTTCCCTAAAAAAAATACATTTTTGTTTGTTATTATATATTTTAATTATGTTAAAATTTATTTATTGTAGCATTTACAAAGAAGAAAAAATTCGACTTTATTGAAAAGGTTCAATTATACAAACTTTCATTTACCAATGTTTAAGAGCAAGACTGTACTTGTTTTGTAGTTGAAATTGAAGTAATTAAGTTTCTTGTTGAAATTTGGAATGATTTGTTTGAACTTTTTACAATTATAAGTAAAGCCTTCATCAAGAATCGCTCATTGCTTAAAAAAAAAATTGTAGTTTTGTCTTATTTTCTCTTCTCTTATTAAGGAAAAGGGAATTTTTTTTAATTAGAGGCTAGTGGGAAAATAAAAAGGAAAGGGGTAAGAGGGTGAATTCTTCCCACTGTTAAACTGGTACAAATTGCGAGGTGACTTGCTGCTCCACTCCATTTTGGATCATGGCTCTGCTATTGAGTGGATGTATTTCAGACATGTTTCTTATGGGGTTTTACTTTGTGAACTGTCTCTTTTCCCGGAGACTGAATGACAATTTCTACAAATATTGACTGCTTTGAGATGATGTTTTACTCTTCAAGGGATCACCTTGGGTGTCCTAATTTTAGATAGTAAATTAAAAGCAATAATTATTTGTTTTATATTACAACACCAGTACATTGTGCATAGACTTAGTTCCATGAAGCTGTGGTTGTTTTGGGCATTGTACACTTGTTGCTATTGGTCTAGTAGTAGTAGGGTTCAGCGAAATACATCGGTTGCTAAGAGATAGTACTATGTTGATTCACTCTGAACCAATCGAAAAGCATCTTTGTGAGGGGTGTTATAGACCGGTCCAAGTTGGGATGTCATGTACCAGTGTGTTCCGCCATTACTGGGATGCTTTTGTGCCCTGCAAAAATTTATTTGACACACCGAGAACATCTCTGACCACTGATTTTGACACAACTGTACAGAACGCCAGCGTGACGCGAGTTAAAGCTTGTGCATTACGCGTAGGGGAGCGTAAGAGCGTCCATGTAATGGCGGACCAGGACGTAAGGAAATGGGCTAAAATGGATCGGTCTATAATGATTAGTCTATATTGGGCATTTCTCCCCCCCCCCCCAACACACACACACATTCCTGTTTTTGCATCCCTGTGGAGACATATTTTGTTCTTTCATTTGTCCCTGTAGTTAAGAACCACCCATAGTCTAGACTTTGTACACAAAATTCCTTGTGGAGCAACCCAGTCTTTAGAATTTCCCTATGGAGACCCTTTGTTTTCCCTTTTTTGTTTTGTTCTCAGGCTCCATAAGGTAGTGAATATGAAGGCACACACCACATTCGTGCAAAACTACTGGGTAAAAATTAAAGGGAGGAAATTACAAGGTATGTGTTTTCGCAAATCACCCCCCCCCCTTTAACTAAACCTGATTCTGCAGAAAGTTCCCTGAAAATAAACCAATCTTTCCATATTCTGCTGATGAACAAATGTGAAAATCTCCCCGATTAGGGCAGAAACTATGCTGAATGTAATTCTAAATATCTAAGGTGCATATGTCAAGGCCCTTATCAAACCTACGTCTTCGGTCTGAGCTCTGCGTCTTGTTGAGCTCCGTCCAGCTGTTTGAAGCCCATCAAGGAAAGTGCATGTTTTCTAAAAGCTAACGGAGCCTAAGCCCAAGCCCAAAATATCTTTAGCCCAAGCCGTTTCGAAAAGGCTCTTCGTGCCGATGAGCGCAATGTAAAGAGATATTTTTGAATTCGCGCAGACACATTCTTAATTTGGCAGGTCAATTACAAATTTTGTCCTTATGAATTTTTAAAATGTCCCTTTCAAAAATTGCGCTCAAAATACGCACATAGACCAACCGCGCTGGTTGTCATGGAAGGCCGATTGTTAGCAAAACACTCAATCGTGTTAACAGATTTTTTAAAAATTCAACATTTTCTGCAAACTTTCAATTAAGTAAAGTACCTTTCATGATTGGCTGCTTTGTTACCAACAAATTCAACACTATTTTTGAATATTTGTGTAACATTGTTAAAAACTGTGGCTATCTGTTTTTGTTTTGCATTTATGGCTTTCCATAGTTTTCCGACCTCGGTTGGCAAAAACTCGGGCTGTACAAACTGCATCACAACTCGACTGCCGTCTTGTAACCCATTTCAAAACTTATGTCTACACGCACTGTTGGGTGTGCGTATAGTTGACTCCCGACGATGCTGCAAATTTTCGCGCCATACCGTCCATTAACATTCATTTATACTTGTCTGGTGTCTCAGTGCAGTTGAACCTACCCACAGCATAAGATAATGTAAGTACATGGAATTATTGCTTTTGGAGGAAAGACCCTCCCACTTCCACTCTAGTTCACTTCCACTTCCAGGCTCCGCCTTCATATAAATAATCATCATGGGCCTTTTGATTTTATAGTTAACGTAGCGTTAAAATCATATGTATGCACGCCACTACCCGGCCCCCAGGTCTAGGACCCGGGGATAGTGGGGACTTGGCCAGAATTAGCCCCATGAATAGGGCCAATCCACTCCGTATCCTTGGCCCCAGCACCACTGATTACCAATTCTTTCGCCCTATGATGGTTTTTTTCTGCAAAGATCTAGATCGTGAAACTAACCGATTGAATGCCCATGTACTTGCAGATATAGCCGGACTGTTAAAATTTCTTTAAAAAAAGTCACACGTTTTGGGTGAAAATCAAATGATTTTCGTGAGTTAATATTTAGAATTGTCTCGACGATCTTGACAACTTGCTTATTTTGAAGTGTCTGGCTCCCTCAACAGCATTAAAAAAAAACGATACAATCAATTGCTACGATTGAGTTGGTACCAGACTAATTTACTCGCAGACGCCGCGATAGTCTTGGTGCAAGACGTTCTTGTCGAGTCACTCAATACTACACACGACGCGACTATTCCACCAATAGAGGGCGTTAAGCCGCGTGGTGGTGATCTGGAAGTTTCCCAACAGCGCCCGATATTCGCGATAGTTGGGTGATAATGAACAGCAACGTCTTGCACCAAGACTAACGCAGCAAGTGCAAAAAATTAATAATCAAGATCGTTGAGATCGTTTTAAAAGTTCACTCTCGAAAATCATTTGATTTTCACAAAAAAAGTGTGATGATTTTTAAAGAAATTTTAACAGTCCGGCTATCTGCAAGTACATGGGCATTCAATCGGTAAGTTTCACGATCTAGATCTTTGCAGAAAAAAAACGTCATAGGGCGAAAGAATTGGTAATCAATGGTGCTGGGGCCAAGGATACGGAGTGGATTGGCCCTATTCATGGGGCTAGGCCAGAATGTAATTTTGTGAAGTGTTAAAAACGTGTTTCATACAGTCCCGGCTAATTACCTGCAAGGCCGGCATTTTTTTTTGTGTATAATCCCCCCCCCCCCCCACCGGCCGGGGGCTGGGCGTCATGTATTGTGTAAGTGTGTAACTGTACTGTAGTGCAAGAATCCCATATGCCAGGCTTAGACACCAACATGACCAAGCTTACGGGACGGCTATACAGGCCTTGCTCCTTTTTAGCTCTATAAGAATAGCTAATCACTGATCAAAGGATAGCCCATTATTTAAAGATAAACGATGCCATTGATCATCATGCATGTCATAGATAGATGTAGTCCTAAATTGTAATTGTAACATTTATTTTTAAGACAGTTAGCCTACACCCCTATGTTCCTGCACCCAATATGCCACTGAACATGCTGAATGTAAACTACTGACTCTGTATGTTCCCGACAACTCAGCCATTATATGTTCTGACACTGAGCCCCGAAAAATGTTATGACATTTTTTTCATGTTCATACCTCATGAGTCATGGCAGAAGCTAAAGCGTTGTTTAGATATTCCTTGTGTCATGAATTCAATGAAGTCAATGAGTGACATTAATTCAATTTAATTGACAAAATAAAAAATGGAAATTGTGACTTGTGCTGACTCTGTCTGTGAAGACCTATGTGCATGTTTGGAGATCTTTATGGAATAATTAGCATGAATATTAACAATTATTTGCCTGAACCGCAAATATTCACAATTTATATTTTGGGAAATATTATCAAATATTATCTAATGTCCTCACCTCAAATGTCCTAGTGTGTTGTCTAGCCCCCCCCCTTGACACTGTCCCCGCCCCTCCCTTTATTCTGTATTAGCTTAAAATGATTTTTTCCTGTAAAATTTCTGCGCTAGGTTGGATGTGCAACTACTCAAAAGTCATGGGTAAACATAAGCAGCTTTGTATAGTCAAACATAGGAAGAAAAGAAAACTGAAACAGAAGTCAAAGAGATCCTTGCCTCCCCTACAACTGCCTGCTGGGAAGAAGATCCATACTTGCAGCAAAGAAATTTCTTCATGCAGTACTACTGAAGCTTCAATTGAGATTACATCTTGTTCATTACCTCCATTTCAAGACAGTTCGTCCTCTTTACCTGCTTCCTCTCAACCTATGTGCAAGAGTGCTTCGTCAAAACATAAAATGCAATACCAAAATGACCCTTTGTATTTGAAATTTGTTGAGTATAGGCTTCTGCAATACAGACTTAACCAGGTGAGTTTATACTCTATAACATTATAGGTTCAAATGACAAAGAGAAGTGATAGCCAAAGACATGTTTTGGCAATCAAAGAAATATTTTGATCAAAGAAAATTGTCCAAAAGTAGTAGAGTGTTACAAACAGTATTTTGTACAATCCTGGTGTATCTTGCATTGATATGGGTGGCTGGAGTCGATTAGTCTTTAGTTAGGGATTTCCCCAATTCAGCATTTTATTGTGGCAACAAAATCAAATAGACCTTAAGAATTGCAGTTTGATCCAGAAACATCTAGTTGAGAAGAAATACAATTTTAACCACATGAAATAAACTTTTAGATAGTTTAATGCAGACAGTTAATTATTTTATTTTATTTTATTTTTTAATCGAAACAACCTCTCAGTGAATTAGTTGAGTGGATTATTTGGGTGAATAAGGAACTGGTGAATGAGTCATAAATATAATCAAATAACTTACAAAATTTAATCTTAATGTTCTACTTTGCTCTTCAGATACAAAATGGACATGTGGTGTTGGAGCATTATTGAACAGCAGTGGACCCTTCTCTGGCTTCAGCTTGCAATTCAACTATACAAGACCTGAATTGTGTTAATATGTTTTCCCTTCAGTTGCTGTCTCTTTGTATTACATGTTAGCACACAGGTGAAAAGTAATAAACTAATATTTTGGAACACATAGAAAATTTGTCTGCCACCCTGGTTCCAAAAGAAAATTAAACAAATTAAAATCAATTTTACAAAGAACAAGCAGACTTCTAAAAAAGAAATCTTGGTGGTGGAATCTGGGTGAACATCATTTTAACAAATGTTTTTACAGATCTCACTCAGAGTATTTCGTAGTTGACTTTATTGGAACGAGGAAGGAGGAACAGCCCAACATTTTTACTAAAATGTAATCAGTGATTCCAGTAAAAAAAAAAAAGCATCTTAATTTGTAAAATTGTCCCAAATCATGGGCTGAGAGACTTCCAAGATCCTGGTGATCATACTTGATAATGGGTGAATACATTGTACAATCCTGGTGTGTCTTGCATTGATATGGGTGGCTGGAGTCGATTAGTCCTTGGTTGTGGATTTCCCTAATTCTGTACTTTATTGGGCCTCAAATGTCGCAAAAAAAAAAAAAAAAATAGACCTTGAGACTTCCAGTGTTTTCGAAAAACAATTTTTTGACATCCCCCCCCCCAAAAAAAAAAGAACTTGATAAAATGTAAATTTATTCTTAGATAGAGTCATGTGACCCTGAAGTTTTTTCTCTGCATTGAACAAAAAAAAAGTAATTTTTGTTTATTTATTTACCCTTTTTCTTCTGTGGTTAAAAGAAGATCATGTAAAAGTAAAGTCACTTTGTAAAATTGTCCCAAATCATGGGCTGAGAGACTTCCAAGATACTGGTGATCATGCTTGATAATGGGTGAATACATTGTACAATCCTGGTGTATCTTGCATTGATATGGGTGGCTGGAGTCGATTAGTCCTTGGTTGTGGATTTCCCCAATTCAGTGTTTTATTGGGCCTCAAATGTCGCAAAAAAATAAAACGGACCTTAAGACTTCCAGTTTTATCTAAAAACATTTTTTTGACAACCCCCTCCCCCAAACAAAAACATTAAACAAAAAAAGAACTTGATAAAATGTAAATTTATTCTTAGATAGAGTCATGTGACCCTGAAGTTTTTTCTCTGCATTGAAAAAAAAAAAAAAAAAAAGTAATTTTTGTTTATTTATTTACCCTTTTTCACAATAATGTTTTTGCACAATTTCTCCGAGTGATGTGTCATTATCAGAGTGGTAGTAAGAATGCTTGAATAAAGCCATTGTGTAAAAAGGAAATAAATTGCCTGTATGTGTACGTATTATTCTTTTTATAACTTGTCATAATAGCTGCTTCCAGAATTTACAGCCTTTTTTCTCGGAAATGTTTCTAAATAAATAGAAAAACCCTTTAAAAAAAATGTAAATCAACTCGTTGGGAAAATGAATTCTAATCATGTCACTATTGTACAATTACAAGATTATGTGTGCGGATCCATGACCACATACCTTTAGAAGAAACATTGGAGTTGGTGGTCAAATCACCTTATGAAGACATTTTTTAAAATATATTGTTAGATGTTTTCTCGGCCAACTTTTAATTCCGATTGGTTCAGCAAACCGTCAATAATTGTAGCCGTTCTCATTTGGCTTCAACGAGAGTTCGTGAGTTCTTTGTCGGCACTATATTGTTTCAAAAACCCGGATGACTACAAAAAGTTAAGCATTTTAGTGAAAAAGAATGTGGCATTGCGTATAAAAATATATTGAGGAGACAAGTCTCCCAGAGGTACAATAACAAATGTATTGGGGAGACATGTCTCCCAGAGGTACCATAACAAAAGTATTGGGGGGACATGTCTCCCAGAGGTAAAATAACAAATGTATTGGGGAGACATGTCTCCCAGAGGTACCATAACAAAAGTATTGGGGAGACATGTCTCCCAGAGGTAAAATAACAAATGTATTGGGGAGACATGTCTCCCATAGGTACCATAACAAATGTATTGGGGAGACATGTCTCCCAGAGGTACCATAACAAAAGTATTGGGGAGACATGTCTCCCAGAGGTAAAATAACAAATGTATTGGGGAGACATGTCTCCCATAGGTACCATAACAAATGTATTGGGGAGACATGTCTCCCATAGGTACCATAACAAATGTATTGGGGAGACATGTCTCCCAGAGGTACCATAACAAAAGTATTGGGGAGACATGTCTCCCAGAGGTAAAATAACAAATGTATTGGGGAGACATGTCTCCCAGAGGTACCATAACAAATGTATTGGGGAGGCATGTCTCCCAGAGGTACCATAAAAATATGTTATTGTGACATTGTCTCCCAAAGATACCATCCGTAGGAAAAAAAACGTTAAGGAGACACAAATATGTGCGATATTCTGCTATATCTGAAGTGGTGTTCCTGAGACCTAATACTGCCGTCAACAACAATTCAGCTTCTGTTCAAATGCATTTACGAATAGGGTAGTAAAACTATTTGTGTTTAAATAATGTGGTATGGACACTAAAGTGAAATGTCTCCAAGAGGTACTTATCATAACGGTGTCTCCAAAAGGTGCTATGCAAAGTTATATATATATATTGTATATATAAAATTTGTAGGGTAGATGGCCTTAGCTTTCGATCCAAACCGGACCTTCGTCAGAGGCATAAACAAGCACAAACGAAAAACATATCCATTGATAGCAAAGAAGAGAGGCAAACAACAATGGGATGGTATCCAGAAAAAGGAGGGAAAATTACAGCCAATCAAAGTTACAGTGGGCTGGCTAAGAACCAATCAGAGTTATGTGGTGGGGACAAAAGGATGGTCAGTGAAAGGGAGGATTACTGTACCAAGCGGGAAACATGAAAGGACAGGATTAAGGGGCAGGAGACATCGGGTATGATGCAATTAACAATAGGGAACAGGACCAAAGTATATACAACAATGTGAAAGGGAGGTAATTATAGAACAAGTCTGTGGAGAGAAGGGGTTGTTAGGAAAAGAACAGGTCGATCTCCAAAAAAACGTGTCGAGAAAAAGAACGGTAACAGTTAGCCAGTGGAGAAAATATGATTTTTAAAACAACTTATGAATGGAAAACAAATCAATCATTGAAAGAACAGGTTATTAGCAGTAATTGTATTTATATTACATAAAATAAATAAGTAAGCAGTAAATGAAGTGGGAATTTATTTGACACCGGTGTTGATGTTTAGTCCAAAGGGTTGGACTGTCTTAAGTTGGTGAATCCAGTGCGATTCTCTGAGTTTGCGGTGTGTGTCATCACCATTGCATGCCTCAATCACCATAAGTTCAACATCTTTGACGTTGTGATTGGGGCTGTTGAAGTGGATGGAGACGGGGTACTGTTTCGTGGTCTTTATGGAAGAGACATGGTTCGCAAAGCGAAGACTAAGTTTGGTCTTAGTCTCTCCCACATATTGTAGTCCACATTTCTTACATGATATAACATAGTATGGGGGTTGAACAAAGAAAAATTGACTAGAGCGGGATTTGAACCAACGACCTCCGGATTAACGTACCGGCGCTCTGCCAACTGAGCTATCTAGCCCTATATTGGCGGTCTCCCTATTTTGTCAATATCTTTGTTCGGGGGTGCCAGTCAGAAGCCATACAACCGTTAACTGCCGTGTAGCCAGGGATCACACCCAAGTTTACGATACAACCTGGGAAGCAGCAGCCACGGGGTCACCTTGAGGGGATGCGACTTTTTCAATTTAAATGTCAAGTAATAAACCACAAGGGAAACTGACTGGGTAAATTTCAAATAGTATGGGGGTTGAACGGAGGTCCGTTAATCCGGAGGTCGTTGGTTCAAATCCCGCTCTAGTCAATTTTTCTTTGTTCAACCCCCATACTATTTGAAATTTACCCAGTCAGTTTCCCTTGTGGTTTATTACTTGACATTTAAATTGAAAAAGTCGCATCCCCTCAAGGTGATCCCGTGGCTGCTGCTTCCCAGGTTGTATCGTAAACTTGGGTGTGATCCCTGGCTACACGGCAGTTAACGGTTGTATGGCTTCTGACTGGCACCCCCGAACAAAGATATTGACAAAATAGGGAGACCGCCAATATAGGGCTAGATAGCTCAGTTGGTAGAGCGCCGATACGTTAATCCGGAGGTCGTTGGTTCAAATCCCGCTCTAGTCAATTTTTCTTTGTTCAACCCCCATACTATTTGAAATTTACCCAGTCAGTTTCCCTTGTGGTTTATTACTTGACATGATATAACATAGACTACATTAGGTGTGCTACATTGGGAGTCGGTTGATGTTGTAAGAAGAGCCAGTGCTATGACTCTTTACTATAAGTGCCGGTTTGATGTAGAGACATGTTCTACACTTGGAGCGGGTACATTTGTGACAACCTAGTATTTCTGTTAGGGGTGGTGTTTGGCATGTACCTGGTGGGAGTTTAGCCTGACTAGGATGTCTCCCAGGTTTTTAGGGCGGCGGAATGCAACCATGGGGAGCTCAGGGATTGCTGAGCATAACCTGTTAGAGGAGTAAAGTATATTCATATTGTTATTGAGGATTGATGAAAGTTTAGGCAGTTTAGGGTAGAAGGTGGTGACTTGGGCAACTCTCTTGGTCGGGACTTTTTTTTTGTTCTCGTGGTGGTCAACAAAGTATGACGAGGTATGTTGAGGGCTCTGTTGATGGCAAGTTGGACCCTGCGTTCGCTGTGGCCCCTAGAAACAAGGTGTTTCCTTATGTCGGATGAACGACTTTTGTACAAGGTATCTGTGGAGCAGATACGCCTTATACGTAATGCCTGACTGTAAGCAATTGCCTTCTTACAGTGACTAGGGTGGCAACTGTTGGAGAGAAGATACTGGTGGGTGTCAGTGGGTTTGCTGTATACATCCATAATAGGCAGTTTAGGGTGGAAGGTGGTGACTAGGGCAACTCTCTTGGTCGAGACCTTTTTTGTTCTCGTGTTGGTCAACAAAGTATGACGAGGTATGTTGAGGGCTCTGTTGATGGCAAGTTGGACCCTGCGTTCGCTGTGGCCCCTAGAAACAAGGTGTTTCCTTAGATCGGATGAACGACTTTTGTACAAGGTATCTGTGGAGCAGATACGCCTTATACGATTTAGTTAGGGTTACATCTAGAAAGTTCACACTTGTGAGAGAGCATTCAGTAGTGAACTTTATGGTGGGGTAGAGTGAGTTTATATGGTCGATAAACTCATCCAAGCTGTCTTGACCACCACACCATGTGGAGAAAATATCATCAATAAATCTCCACCAAACTAGTGGGCGGTTGGGGGCAGAGGACAGGAGTCTGTCCTCTAAGTCAGACATGATTATGTTGGCATAATTAGGGTGCCATTTTAGTACCCATGGCGGTACCCTGTACCTGTACAAAATGTCTGTCAGTAAATGAAAAATTGTTCTTAGTGAGAATGTGGTTAATGAGTTCCTTAACTTGTCTCACTGAGGGGCGGGATTGTCTATTGGCCCTGAGAGCAGAGACACAAGCACGCATGCCTTCATTGTGGGGTATGTTAGTATACAATGATGAAACACCCAGAGTAACCAGGATAGCAGAGTCAGGTATTTGATGTTTGACTTCCTCTAGTTTATGGAGGAAGTCTGTGGTATCCGTTATGAAGGACGGAATGCGAGAGACTAAGGGGTTGAGGAAACTATCGACAAATTCAGAAATGCGTTCTGTAGGGCTACCATTACCAGATACAATGGGTCGACCCGGGTTGTTGGGCTTGTGTATCTTGGGTAGAAGGTAGAAGCGTGCTGTATACGGGGGTCCTGTGGGAGAAGATAGCTAAACGAGATATTCTCAATACCGTTGGCGTTGTGAATTTTAACCAGAGTATCACTGATTTGTTTGGAAAATGATTGAGTAGGGTCAGTGTCACATTCAATATAATGATCAGTGTTGCTGAGCTGTCTGAGGCCCTCAGCTATATAGTCATGTGTGTTCATGACTACAACTGCGGACCCCTTGTCAGCTCGTTTAATCACTATGTCTGGTGATTGGCGGAGCTATGTTAGGGCGTGGCGTTCATCTCGGGGGAGGTTATTGGGTGTCGAGGTGTTGGGGACCTGAATAACCTCAGAGTTGACTGAATTTATGTAAGCGTCTAGAGCCTCATCTCGGTTCTTGGGGGTACCCAACTACTCTTTTCCTTGGAAGCGGTTGCGGGTGGGTTGGATCTCAACAGATGACTCGTCATCTGTGGATGGTTTTACATGAAAATATTCACGTAGGCGTAACCTACGGTTGAATTGGGCCATGCCCTGTTGGACAAAGGCCCCTTGAAAGAAGTCTAACCTGTGGGTCGGTTAATACTTTGTCAGACAGATTGACTACTGTATACGTGTTGTATCTGGCGACCTTTCAAGTGGGTGAGTAAGAGTTGGCCTCTTGCTGTGGAAACGTCTATGAATGTATTTCTTATGGTTAGCTTGGACATCCATGCGTTTCTTGTTCTGTTTGTCCGTTAGGGTGGAACGTAGGTGGTTGACATTAGATAGTAGGATATCATGTAAATGTTCATACTCTTGAATGGAGCATGAATCTTGGAGTTGAGATTCAGTCTCTGTTATCTCAAGTAACTGGTTATCAATGCATTGTTGGCATTGATCTTCCAGTAACCTGAGCAGATGGAAAGACGTGTTAGTGAGTGTCTTATTCCATTTCTTCAAAAATGAGGGTTCAATGTCCCAAAAGGAAGGGGCACACTTGATCTGGAGCCCTTTAGGGATGATCCGGGATAAACGATAAAAACGGTAGTTATCAAGATGTGACAAGTAACGAATGTTCTTTACTTTAAGCTTTCGTAGTTTACGGAAAAGGCACTTGGTATCAGTAGCAAGTGCCATGGTGAGTTATGTCATGGAAAAAGTTAACACAATCCTGTAGAGAGAACGGGTTATGAAATCTATGGACAAAACGGGTTATTAAGTATAATTTAAGTATACTTTGTATCCAATTGAAACCTTAAGAGTATTGCAGCCATCATCAACTTTACGATTAGGATGGACTTTGCATCAATTTAAACTATATTTCTCACAAACGTAGGTCGGCTTCGTGCGCCCAAGATAGTGAGCAGTCCTGTTGGCGTTAGAAGTCATTCTTACAAACTGCAATGGGTTATGGGTAATCGTTTGCAGCAAGGCATGGGCGGGATTTACACCTAAAGATGACTACATACTGTCGTATTACGGTTGGTGGTATCAGGTAAAATAACGATTTTTTTGTAAACTGTAAGCCTGACGTTCGGCCGTTTAAAACCGGCAGGTCGTGACTCGTGACCCATCTTTTAAAGCACCGAGCCCAAGGCAAGTTCCTTTATCGCACGGCCACGACCCTGCAAGGTTTTGATACGGCCGTTTACGACTGAGTGACTCAATGTAAACTAACTGGGTAAATAAAAAAATACAAAACAATTGGTTTTGAACAAAGACAAATTGAATAGAGCGGGATTTGAAGCAACGACAACCAGATGTACGTGCCCAGCCGCTGCGCTGTGCTCTACCAACTGAGCTATCTATAGCTCTATGTACGCCGGTTTCCCTATTTTGCAAATAATCTTTGCTCAGGGGTGCCAGTCAGAAGCCATACATCAACCATTGCCAGGGATCACACCCCAAGTCTTTCAATCTTATTTTGTTTTACAGCAAATTATATAAGTTTTCCCATTTCAATTTCCCTTTTTGTTTGTTACTTGATATGTTAAAAAAAAAAAAAAAATAAAAAAAAAATAAAAAAAAAGCAACTCCTTAAAGGGACATACCTAAATCATCAAATTATCAAGTATTTAACGAAAATTTGAAGAAAAAAAAACGCGGTCAAAGATCAGCGTATACGCTTTTCCAGCTATTGCAACTGTCAAGTTTATGTGACATTGTTGCGCAATGTTGTAAGTAGACTGATGCTCTGTTTATGTATTAATTATAACGATGGCGAGGCATGAGGATCCAATCTTCATATCCATCAAGCACAAATTCACGTGTAATTAAAACAAATGACATAAACACACGTCAGTCTAGTCCAATCCGTTTTGGATCAGATAAATCACGTGATAGTCGTTTTTTGAAAAATGCTCGAAAACGAACAAAATGTGATTGTTTCTTTTAGAAACCGTTCTTCTCCATTCCGGGAAGACCTTTGGAGTCATGTTTGAGTCTATTTTGTAGCCAAAGTAGCCAAACGAAGCCGGTGTGTCCCTTTAAGATGATCCTTAAGTTGCCCGGAGGTCGATAGTTCAAATCCCGCTCTAACCAATTTGTTTGTTCAACCCTAAGTTTCAAACTTGCACGAGCCAAATAATTTATGCGACCTACCATCCTCGTTCCCTGTGGTGTACGATCTGGGTGCACAATGCTGTTCCCAAAATGCCTTGCTCGATCATAACCTCTGGAAGGGTGACTTTAAAGTATCCAAATATAATTCAGTTTATCATCAATAAATGATAAAATGCCTTATACTCAGTAAACATGTATATTTACAATGCCGTCCGGCGTAGGCCTATGGCTTATTAGTGTTTTGGGGTTACATTGTATGTTTACATTTTCGGTGCGCACGCGCAATGTGTAACAGGTTTACCGGGGACTTCGGAATTGGGTTTCTGGGTCAAGCTAGGTCTGCGCTGCATACATGGTGACCTTGGAATATCGATTTTGAGTTCACGGCCAATAGCTGTATATGTGTGTGCGTGTGCAGCGTTGGCTTGGTGACCATACTATTTGGGTTATGTGCTATATTAATTTCATAGCGAATGAATGATCAGACGATGTTTGTAAGTATTACTTTTATCCAATCAGCCTTCGCGAATTAGCGTGGGTTGTATGTTTTTTGCGGGAAATCCTCACTTTGTCACAGTCAACCAAAGTGTTTAGACATAACATTTTTTGTCTATACATAATCAACGTTTGCTATTCAATTTCATGACTGTTAGATATTAATTGTTTGACTGGTTTAAATTAATTACTTGGAGTTGGAGTACCTATTTGCGGTTGGATTGGAGTTTGGGTTGGTTTGGAGTAGCTGTTTACAGTTGGATTCGGTGAAACCTTAGGTTTGATCTACCCTCAACATGCCGAGAGTACCTCGCCAGTCAACGCGATCCCGTCATACGGATACGGAAGGGGTTGCTAAACAGAAGAGGAGTGGTCGCCCGCGGAAGGGCGCTAGGGCCGAGCCAATTGAACAGTCGGCTGTATCGACAACGGCCGCTACGCCCGTTGGACTCACGCTTGACGTAACGCCAGGGCCAGTACCGACGGCAGTGACGACCGGTTCCTCCTCTGCCGGTATGGGGTCCCCCCTGTTAGTGTCACCACTCCAATGTACAAACCGGTAGGACAAGGGGGTGGTGAGTATGGCCAGCCCATATTTACGAATTCGGGTCAAGACTCAGGCGTGGCTAGTATTTTTGGAGGGATGGGACAGCCTCAGGCAATTGTTCAAGTGGGTTTTAACTCGCCACTGGGATTGCATGTTCCAAGTCAAGTTACAGAAAAAAAATTGGCAGAGCGCTTTTGTGGACCTGGGTTTGCTATGCAATGACACTGCTGCGGCAATCTTTGCAAAATCAGAGCATTATGCCGTCTCCACTGCCGTGTCTCTTGTTGTGGAAGGTAGGCCATGGGCCGTGGCTTCGAAATCCTTCCAGAAAATGATTCTTGTTACGTCCGGAGCGGTATTACATGAAATATAGTCTAAGTTGTAGATAATATGTGTTTAAGTAAGAATCAAATTGTTCTTTTGCTCACAAGTGGCACATTAATGTGTAATTCACGGACAAAATGTCACATTTTCCAACATAAAGAAAAACATAAGAAAAACAGCGCCCTCACTTGACCAAAAATAATTAGGCTGTCTCCATTATAGAAACAGTTTAATCACATCTGTGAATCTCAGTGGTAGCACTCACGGTGATTTTGATAGCATAGCCGCCAATGCTCACGATCTTGAAAATCAGCTAAGATTTTGAGCTCTCTATACAGTATTTTGAAGTGACATCTCTAGCTAATGCACCATAGATACCTGGTAAAACACCCCACCTTAAAACACAGTCCTTGAATTTGGCAAAAGAGCTGTCAGAAAAAGATGAAATATTCGTGTTTGTCCGTGCACACACATGCACACAACATGTGAGTGTGGGAGCAGCCATGTTTGTGCAGTGTGTAACCATGATGTAACCAGACCACAGATCAGCAGCTGTGATTGGTCAATTAAGGTTTGACCTGGAAATACGGACCAATTAGATAAGCTCTTTTAAGAGCAGTGGGTAATTAATTTTTTTAGTTTTTCTTAAATTATGACAGTTTGTGCAAGAAGAACCAAAAAGAACAAGTCAATCTTGATTCAGAACATATTTATACTAAGTATTTCAGAGAAATTAACTTATACCATTGACCATGTGAACAAGCATGCATCTAAATTGGCCACGGCCCATGGTCTAAGGGGGACAGTTGGTACTTCGTAAGCCAGGGAAAGGCAAAGTAATTGAATCCATTGATGTGTGGCACTCTGCTTTTCGCACGTTTACGACAATTTTTCTGTCCAGGCATCCATCCCGCTGCGCTGAGCTGCTTAAATATGCTGAGATAATTAGGCTTGCCGCGATCCAATTCCCTGGGTTTGGTTGGCGTGTTTACGACCAACAGTTTCGCTTGAAACAAGAATTGAATCCCATGCGCTCATGGGGTGATACTGACATGGAGATGTGGATTACTGTTGCAGCTGCAGGGGTTACTGCACCAGAATCGCTACGCAGCGTTTCCCAAACCATGGTGCAATCTTACAAGTTTAAGGGCACTGGCACTGCTAATACTAGTACTAGTAGAGGGCGCAACTTTTGCTTTGCCTTCAACAACAGTCAGGGTTGTCATTACAGGGAATGCAAATTCAGCCATCATTGCAGCAAATGTCAGGCCATGGGGCTAGTCAGTGTCGATTTGGGCAACCTGCTGGTAGTCATGCTGCACGGTGGATGAATCCCACTGCACATTCACAGGCCGCAAATAATAATAGGGCCGTTGCTCATGCTTCGGCCCAGGCACCTCACTTCCTACAGCGACCAGCTAACGCTAGTAAGAGCATAGTCTTGGTTAAGACCTTCTCTTGTTGATTTATCACAGTTTTCCCCACGAGAGGGCGCTACCATTAACGAACTGCTCTCACAACACGAACCGCTCCAAGAGAAGGTCTTGGGAAACTCTCATTCATCGCTACCGAATCCGGTAGCAAACCACTGCGCATGCGTCAGTTTGATGATGACGTAACTAGCAATGAATATATTACGCGTACGGTGCACGAGAAGCCACTCTGAGAGTACACACGCAGAATAGACTGGTCGGATATAGATTGAATGGTGCAAAGTGCCTGGCTAAAAGGTACACGATTGTGTGGAGCACAGCTCTATACTCTGACAGTGGTGTGGAGCCCCGGCGGCCGCGGCCGGCGCGGTGTGTTACGTGTAAAAGGTGTATGAAGCTCAGCTGCGCACTCGTAGCGACGTAGCCGTGATCGATGGTGTTTGATTTGTAACCTATAATTAATCACTTTCACAAAATATTTCTTTGCTGATTTCCCTTGTTCTGTGTTTTCAACACTTAGTGTACAGACTAAAGTGGATTTGTGGATTAAATCTACCCTGAAGGATTTAGCACGCCATCACAGTACACACAACTCTGATGCTAGGGAAATAGCATTGATACATTTCTTCATGGAATGGACATTTGGCTTGGGAGAGCCAGCTGTTACAATATACAGAAAGGACACAAAGAGCAAAAGGCTAAAAATAACACACTAAATAAAAAATGTAACACAAGTGTTATGATTTTGTTATTTTTTAACTTTTGCAAAATAAATGTGATTAAAAGGAACAATTAGCAACACATCATTCTTCCTTCTTTAGTCTGAATTCGAAAGATTTGTTTTGCCCTTGAAAAATCAGAAAAGTGTTGATTAAATAGCCTGAAAATGTATAAAGTCAACAGCATGTGTACGTATCTAGGTTAGCCCTTACCCAATAAAATGTCCTTCTTTTTCCTAGGACCAAGTATAATGCCTGAGTGAAAAATCTAAAATAATTTTTGTATATTCTTTGTGTAGGCCTACATGTACAAAGTAGGCCTGTAACTTAAAAGGCAGCTATGTAGGGTTTTTGCTATTATGATTGAATCTGTCCAGGATATGTGTGGCCTTGCAACCTTCCAAGTGTCATCCTTTGTTGAGTCACTTTATAAATTTGAAGGTCATTGCACATGTCAAGGGTACTTGAATGATCCAGTTATTTTGATATACAATAGTACTTGGCTATGTATTCATTTGTTTAAGACGTGCATAAATAAACTCCTTGGCAATAGCACCTTGATGAAATGTAAGCCCCAGATTATAGAAATGCAAACCAAACAAAATGTGACCCTTTCCTGTAAATACTGACATTATTTTGTATTCTTGTAATTGTTTTCTCATCCAAACAAATACACGTAACTTGTGTTTTCATAGAATTTGGCAATATTGTTTCATCTTTGGGGTTTACTATCTACCTTTAAAACGCATGTTTTGCTCCCAATGCCACACAGTCAATGCTTTGCCCGGCAGTTCCACACCCACACCCCTGGTTTTAGAGTTACATGTACAGAGTACATACATACTGCACATGTATTTTGTTTTTTGATCACAAGTAAATTAATAACAACACATTCTGAAGGATCAACAAGTATGTACAAAATATGTAAAATAATTATTTACACTTGTTTATTCATCATTTTCTTTTCAATGTTCAAGCATTTAAACATACTGTACAGTACTTACAAAAAAATTAGGTTAAAAAAAAACAGCAAAGGACCAGTCAAAATTCACCCAAAGAAGTCCATGGCTAGGTCAGTGTTGAAAAGCATCCATATTTAATACAGCATAGGGCCTAGTGAACTAAAGCCGTTGATTTTCAAGTACTGTACATTGTACTCTTAACTGTTTTAAATAGTGCATGAACCAATAGTGACAGGCTACGTACTTTGTTGTTAACATCATAAAAACCACCTTAACAAAAACTTAGTTTTTAAACTATATGGCTATAAGTATGGTAGATCTTGAAGAGGAGACGATCAGACGATAAATGATTAAACTATCGAGTAGTATGCCTAATGGTTCATATCAGTCAGCATCAACTCAAAATGCACCTAACTCATCAAAAGTTTGATGTAAAATTGTAATGGAAACATTTTGAAATTAATATCATAAAACGAAATGTTTCATTAAAACAGGACATGATTTCCTTAGATCTCAATGACCAGTATTCATTAGGTGTATTGCAACATACAAATAAAATTACCAAAACACCATGATGCTGAAAAAGGCTTCATGCCTGAAGACTTTCTCAGATTTAAATCGTTTGGTGAAAAATTACCTTATTTCTTTAAAACTACACTACTTTAAGGGGTGTCATTTCTGAAAATGTATAATATCAACAGCTTTCCACTGCCATTAACCAAGTAAACATTAATAACATTTTTTGTGGGGGAAAAGTATCTCAACTTATTGTATAAAGGATATTGAACTTGATACAATTAATGTTTTAATAGGTTCATCATGGATAATGACAATGTTTACATGTAAAAAGATTGTTATCTGACCTCCCTCAATAATGCATTTTTGATGACATAAACACAATAAATCTGTAGTGTTTACATCACCTACTTTACAAAACTCAACAGGTAATCATTCATTTACTGTACCTTGAATTTTACTTGGACTTGTGTTATTTCAGAAAGAATTTAAAGAACACTCCTTTTTGGAATGTCAAGTGAAAAGTGATGAAAATTTAATTAAATTCAAAAATTAGTTAGTGGCCTGAACAGAACCCGCAATTACGTCTCTCTGTACTCCTTCCTCGGTATTTGTGTGATACATATTAAAGTACTTGTGAAGTTCATGTGGCAGCATTGAGCAAAACAGTGCATACAGTTGGCCGACCTGCTTCCGTGACTGGCAACAAATGATGACCCTTTCAGTTGACCTTTGTTTGTCCTTGACTTCTTTGAAAAGCCACTCAAAAATTTCTTCCCATCTTTTTGAAAGGTACTTTCTCCACCACATACTTAAAATTATTCCTTTCGGGACTTTCCTCAATCAATCCGTAATTGTGCATGGATAGGCTCTCCACAACTATCTGCCTAATAGTTTTTGTAGCTGTTGCAGTTATACATGTAGCAATAATTGGTGTTGACAGCTACAACGTAGAACGAATTCTCCTAATTGACCATAGCATTTTCAGAATGCTGCACTTTCTCCAGATGAGTGACCCCTGTAAACAGATAGAAACAGAAGTAAAACAAAAATTACTAAAAGTTATAATAATTGCATCTGTAAATTTCTTGCACTCCAAAATCGCAAAGACTAAAGAGAACCAATTGATTTCTTTGCTGCGTTAGTGTACAGTTAGTTTTTTCTTGGATAAACTTGGGACCAAAGGGAATGGCAAGGAAGCCAAGTGGACTATAATGTGAAGACATATACGTGTAAATTAGACCCAGTAATTCTGGGGCGCTGTACTCCTTTTTTCGAAAGTCAACTCAACTCGTACCCTCAACATTGTACCCAAGTCAACTTGTACCCAAGTTAACTCGTACCCAGGTCAATTCGTACCCAAGTCAACTCGTACCCATGTTAACTCATGCCTAAGTGAACTTGTACCCAGGTTAACTCGTACCCAAGTCAACTTGGGTACGAGATAACCCAAATTCAGTAGTAAATAACCTAATACTTATTATATCCACCAATGACCAACAATTCCTTCACATGCTTCACAAGGTGTTAACTATGATGACCGAGTTTTTTTATTTTATATTACTATAGTATTAGAAATACAATAAATAACATTCGTTATTCTTGAGAACATGAATGGCCGGAGGATACTTACCATTTGGATACAATGATTATCATCAATTCAATGAACACAGCCGAACATCTCGATTTCACTGCTTTAATACTAGTTCCTTCCCTATTGGCCCACAGAGTGTTTCGGGACTAGCAAAAATTACCTCTGAGTCTGAGGTGATGTCTGCGGCATTAAGGCCAATTTTCGTAACTCTATCTAACTGGTCAACTGCCAGTGCCTTCAGTAGAAGAACGACGAACACCAGAGCTTTGTCGTGAATCTCGAAGGTCTAAACGGTCAGCCATTTTCCACGCAAAATAGCTGTGCCTGTAGCATGCCCACGCGAAATACGTACATGTACATGTACATGTACACAAACAAAGATTATGCAACACACAGCGCAACACTTCTGCACGGTTTTACAACGTAAATACATGTGTGTACACCTTCGACGTGTTAATATTATAGCATAAAACTGTTGACGTCGGGGTTCTAGACTGCTACTACATATGCAAAACAAAACGTCACATTTATTTCCATATTCAACAGATTATGCTAAACACTATGCGCACGCATGACCTAACGAATGAGAGTTTCCCAAGACCTTCTCTTGGAGCGGTTCGTGTTGTGAGAGCAGTTCGTTAATGGTAGCGCCCTCTCGTGGGGAAAACTGTGATAAATCAACAAGAGAAGGTCTTAACCAAGACTAGTAAGAGCAGTGCAACAAATTCCTTGAAAACTCAACAAGTCACTGCTCGTGCTACACAGCCGGGTGCTGGGAACAGTTCTTTTCGAAGGCTTACCAACACCAATTAAACTTTCTGTTCTGGGTGCATGGCTGATTGGTTATCATGATTCAAATATTGCCCAGTTTTTGCATAATGCCTTTGCCAATGGTTTTTCGCTAGAATATTACTGGCAAAAGGGTGGCTCGTGATTCGGAATGCTTGGCTTCTGCATTAGAGCGGCCACAGGTGGCACAGCAAAAACTCTCAGCTGAAATTGCGTTGGGTAGGGTTGCTGGCCCCTTTTCTGGTCGGCCGCTCGCTAATCTTCAATGCTCACCGATAGGTTTAGTTCCGAAACACGAGCCCAACACATTCCGCCTCATACATCATTTGTCATTCCCCACCGGTCAATCAATTAACGACTTCATTTGCAAAGATTCATGCACTGTACATTATGCCTCTTTTGATAGGGCAGTTGAGTTAGCCGTTGAGGTGGGGTCGGACGCATGGATGGCTAAGGTGGATATTAAGTCGGCATTTCGGCTACTCCCTGTGGCCCCTGCTGATTACGAATTACTTGGTTTTTCTTTTAATGATTCGTTTTATTATGATAAGTGCCTACCAATGGGTTGTAGTATTTCGTGTTCTTTGTTCGAGAAATTTAGTACCTTTTTAGAGTATAAAGTTAAACTCTTTTCCGGGTCTAGATTTTTGACACATTATCTTGATGAATTTTTATTTGTGGGTGCGTCTAAACCAGAGTGCACTCGCTTGCTAGTCACATTCGAAAGGGCTTGTGCCGAGCTGGGTGTCCCTTTGGCGAGGGAAAAAACTGTGGGCCCGGTTCAAACCATCACTTTTTGGGGGTTAGAGATTGATTCAGTTCTCGGCCAAGTTCGAGTTCCCCAAGCTAAAGTTACGGCAGTTGCCGCGCAAATTCAGCAAGCGCTAAGTAGGCGTAAGATTTCACTTGTGTGTTTACAGTCTATTGTTGGCTCTCTCAATTTTTTGTGCAAAGCTGTTGCCCCGGGTCGTGCATTCCTGCGGCGTCTTATCGCTCTGACCCAAGGGCTTTCTCGCCCTCATCACAAGGTGCGCATTTCCAAAGGTGCCAGATTAGACTTACTCGCATGGCTTGACTTTTTGACCCATTTCAATGGTGTGGCTGTTTTTTCAAGCGTGTGGCAATCAAACGAAGCGCTGGACTTGTTTACCGATGCAGCCGGCAGTATTGGCTTTGGGGCATATTTCCATGGCAATTGGGTTCAGGGTCTTTGGCCTGAATATTTTTTGAACAAGCCTCCATCTATTGCCTTTTTGGAGTTTGTCCCTCTGTTAGTTGCATTGTACTGTTGGGCTCCCATGTTGGCTGGTAAAAGAGTAATGTTCCATTCCGACAATTCTGCAGTGGTGCACATTTTGAACCAAAAGTCTTCTCATTGCCCTCATATTATGTGCCTAGTGCGTCCATTCGTTGTGCATTGCCTGAAGTTTAATATATTAATCAAGGCTGTTCACGTGCCTGGCAAATTGAACGTTATAGCAGATGCTTTATCACGCTTTCAGATGCGCAGGTTCTGAGAAGCGGCTCCTCGGGCGGATACAGTCATGACACCACTTCCTGTTCTTCCTCAGCTTTGGTAAAAAATGAGATGGACCGCTTGCTAAATGCAGCCATGGCGCACAACACACATAAGACATATGCGGCAGGGTGGAAAGCATTTTGCCAGTTTCGGCAGCGACAGCATCTAGGTTGGTCGCCGGCATCAGTTGCCGAGGTTCGCCATTTTATTGTATGGCTTTCATTACGTGGTTTGTCTCCATCCACGATTGCCACTTATGTGTCAGGGGTTGGTTATTTTCACAAAGTTCAAGGGGAAATGGATCCCACTAAAGATTTTTTGGTTGGGAAACTCATGGAGGGTGCGCGGCGCGGATCCTCTACCCAAGACAACCGTGTTCCGATTTCTCTGCCAATGTTAGCGCAATTGTTGGCCGCGCTGCCACAGGTTTGCTCCTCTACATTTGAGGCAGTTATGTTTAGAGCCGTTTTCTTATGCGCTTTCTTTGGCTTTATGCGCGTTGGGGAACTTACAGTTCATAGTGCACAGCAATCTTCGGGCTCAATATTAGCCATATCAGACGTACAGATTCTTCATGCTAACACTCCTGACGTCTCGGCTCATATTGGTTTTCGCCACACAAAAAACAATCAGTCAGGACCACCTCAATACATTCGCTTGGTAAAATCGGGTGACAAGTCAGTTTGCCCAGTTCAGGCTTTACTTGACTTCATGGCTATTCGCCCCTTTCTGGCTGGTCCTTTGTTTTGCCATTTCGATGGGCGTCCTTTAACTCGGTACCAATTTACCAGTGTGTTGAAAAAGGCGGTAGAGTTCGCCGGGTTAACAGGATATTGTATTCGCGGACATTCGTTCCGTATTGGTGCAGCATCCACGGCGTCAGAATTGGGCCGTTCGGAAGGCGATATTCGGCAAATGGGCCGGTGGCGTTCTGCCGCGTGTTTAAGTTACATTCGTCCCACTCCAACGTGTGGACTTTCTGAGTGAATCTTCCATTCAATGTCACAGTATTTTGGTTATTCACATAATAGGTTCTGTTTGGGTCATTGGGGACTCTATTGTTCGTCGGGCTGAGTGTCCGCTGGGATTAGCAGTGAGAGTTTTGTGGAAAGGAAAAGGCGGTGCTGGATTTTCCCACTTCCGGGACTTGCTGTCCGACATGTGCAGAAGGAGCTCTCCTCCGGCTCTGCTGATTCTGCATTTGGGCACTAATGATATTGTAGCTGTGGATGAGTTTTCCTTGCGTATGCAGATTTCTGTTTTATTACATGATTTTGTTTCCCTTATGCCGCAGACTATGCTGGTTTGGTCGGATATTCTGCCGCGTATATTTTATGTGGGCGCGCGCTCTCAGTCAGCAATTGAGCGGAAGCGGCGCACGGTTAATCGTTGGGCCAAGTCCCAATGCACGGCGCTTAGTGCGTACTGCTTACACCATCCACAATTTGTGTGGTCAGAAACCTCACTATTCCATTATGATGGGATGCTCTTGTCACGAATGGGTAACCAGATGTTTGTTGAAAATATGCGCCAATGCATTAGGTTTTGCTTACGCTTATGATCATTTCAGGCAAGCGCAAAGATTATTTCATGTTTTGGGGGCTATCTTCCCTCTGTGGGCGCGCTTGGCGCGTGTGGCAAGTTTTCACGGTACGGATAGCCACCAAACACATTTTTGGCGCTTTTGGGCTCATTAAGCCAGTTGTTTAATGTTTATATCCTTATTGTATTTTGTGATTTGTTTAGTTGCCATAGCGCTCCAGAGTTTCATGAGGCTATGATTCCGACGACAGGTCACAGTGGTGGAAGCGCAACTATACTTTGAATAATATGTTAAGAAGACAAGTTAATGTATTTACCGTTTAGCATTGGTTTGACGGTTGTTTTTAGTTGTGTCCGGTTTGCCAAAAGTTCGGTATCCGGAATAGATGAATAAAAACAGTTTTCAAAGGCTGTGGCATAAATTCACACAAGTCAGAATGTTTATTCTCTGTTTTCATTATGGAGTCTGAGTATAATTCAGTTTATCATCAATAAATGATAAAATGCCTTATACAAAGTAAACATGTATATTTACAATGCCGTCCGGCGTAGGCCTATGGCTTATTAGTGTTTTGGGGTTACATTGTATGTTTACATTGTCGGTGCGCACGCGCAATGTGTAACAGGTTTACCGGGGACTTCGGAATTGGGTTTCTGGGTCAAGCTAGGTCTGCGCTGCATCATGGTGACCTTGGAATATCGATTTTGAGTTCACGGCCAATAGCTGTATATGTGTGTGCGTGTGCAGCGTTGGCTTGGTGACCATACTATTTGGGTTATGTGCTATATTAATTTCATAGCAAATGAATGATCAGACGATGTTTGTAAGTATTACTTTTATCCAATCAGCCTTCGCGAATTAGCGTGGGTTGTATGTTTTTTTGCGGGAAATCCTCACTTTGTCACAGTCAACCAAAGTGTTTAGACATAACATTTTTCCCTCCACCATCCCCTTCAACCAACCGTATATTTCACTGTAATTTTGCCGGTATTTCACTTTACCTAAGTTTGTGCACAATGTAATTACACCGGATGTTTATTCTTTCATAAGGTGTCTTTGTTGTTTACTGGGCGGGAAGTTGAGTCTTCCATGGTTGCCCTTGGTAATGGTATTATTGGGCGGGAAGAATGAGTCTTCCATGGCTGCCCTGTGGGCGGGAAGTTGAGTCTTCCATGGCTGCCCTGATATTATTAAAAAAAAAAAAAAAAAAAAAAGGGCGAGAAGAATGAGTCTTCCATGGCTGCCCTGTGGGCGGGAAGTTAATTCTTCCATAGCTGCTCCTGGTAATGGTAATGATTGGGCGGGAAGAATAAGTCTTCCATGGCTGCCCTATGGGCGGGAAGTTGAGTCTTCCATGACTGCCCCATATATTATTAAAAAAATAATAATAATAATAAATAATAAAAAAAAAGGGCCGGAAGAATGAGTCTTCCATGGCTGCCCTATGGGCGGGAAGTTAATTCTTCCATAGCTGCCCCTGGTAATGGTAATGATTGGGCGGGAAGAATAAGTCTTCCGTGGCTGCCCTATGGGCGGGAAGTTGAGTCTTCCATGGCTGCCCCATATATTATTTAAAAAAAAATAAAAAAAAAAAGGGCGGGAAGAATGAGTCTTCCATGGCTGCCTTGTGGGCGGGAAGTTAATTCTTCCATAGCTGCCCCTGGTAATGGTAATGATTGAGCGGGAAGAATGAGTCTTCCATGGCTGCCCTGTGGGCGGGAAGTTGAGTCTTCCATGGCTGCCCCTGGTATTTTATGAGGCGGGATGTTGGTTTTATTTTATTTTGTTTATATAATGTGCCTCGGGGTGAGCAAGTTTTCACGGTACGGATAGCCACCAAACACATTTTTGGCGCTTTTGGGCTCATTAAGCCAGTTGTTTAATGTTTATATCCTTATTGTATTTTGTGATTTGTTTAGTTGCCATAGCGCTCCAGAGTTTCATGAGGCTATGATTCCGACCACAGGTCACAGTGGTGGAAGCGCAACTATACTTTGAATAATATGTTAAGAAGACAAGTTAATGTATTTACCGTTTAGCATTGGTTTGACGGTTGTTTTTAGTTGTGTCCGGTTTGCCAAAAGTTCGGTATCCGGAATAGATGAATAAAAACAGTTTTCAAAGCCTGTGGCATAAATTCACACAAGTCAGAATGTTTATTCTCTGTTTTCATTATGGAGTCTGAGTATAACTGTTATTTAAATTAGTCCTGCGGCCGATCCACTCTACGCGCACGCTCAAAATGTCCTCGTGCCCTTTATGTACACTCCTCATCGTGTTTATATTGCGCGTTTAAACATGGCCACCTAATCTCCTCTATACCAATACAAATGGATTAGTTGTCCAGAGTATTTTTGAATAGTTATTTATCATCGGGAATTTTGCATCATAGCGATATAACATCATTTCCAGAACTTAAAATATTGTTGTTTCTCGTGAATGGGTTGCCTCTGATTGTAATGCGCAAAATAATTTAAGACGAATGCCTGGAAATTCTAATTTTTGTAGAACACTGAAAAATTACAGCAATTTTTTATTTTCAAATTGTCTTCAAAAACTTGATTTTTTTTTTGCAGGAACGGGAAGATGGCGGAACGGAAAAGGTGTACTCTCACAGCAGAGACTCGCCTCTAGAGGTCGCTATTCCCCACGAACCAGATCTTAGCAGACAGATGTACATACTGCGGGACTTGAGGGCAAATGTTACATACGAGGTCACCCTAAAGGGAATCAACGAATATGGAGATGGCGACAATACATCGTTTACGTTCTATACGTCACTGGGTGGGTATTTATATGTATTGAACCGTGATTCTCTGGCAACAACATAAATAATTGACCCAAACATCCAAACACTTAAAAAGGGAAAATACATTACCGTTAGCCATGAATGCTTGACTGGAATTTGACTGATTGTTACAAAAACGATTTGGATGATTAATGACTACTTGGAACAGTCAAAATGAACCTTAGAATAATACCTGAAAATAAATACAGAATACAGCACTACTTTAAATAAATCGAGAGAAAAAATAACACGTTGGCTTCCTTATAATACAACCAAGAACTATTTTGTTAAACTCGGATTTACTTCAAGCAAGCGGACTTAATGAGCCTCATGAAGGTATTTTGTTTAATGTTGTGTAACTTTTTTAAATCGTACAACCTCTTATATCAGAATAATCCATCTCTTACTGTTTGTCTGTTTATTTACTCCTCGGTTGAACATAGTGCACATAATGTATTCACATTCTCACATCTTTCACTCACCACATTTTTGTTTCGTTGTTTTTTGTTTGCGGCACTCATTTCACGTTTGCACCCATTACAGAGAAGCCATCTAGCACCGTACAAGGTAACATGGTGTATTAATAAACTAACAAAACTAACAACAGCAGCAGTAATGACAATTAAAGTGTTCTGCTATTTACTCCAAGGTCGTTTTCACCACTTTATCCTCAATGACGATGCAATTTGTTGACCCCCTTTCCACAGTTCCAGAGTAATGTGAACAAAGACTTTCTCTGACCTTAAATCTGTCCTTATTTTTCGTGTAGCTCTCACCCTGGGTGGCCCTATAGACTG
Source organism: Pycnopodia helianthoides (assembly GCA_032158295.1). NCBI lineage: Eukaryota > Metazoa > Echinodermata > Asteroidea > Forcipulatida > Asteriidae > Pycnopodia > Pycnopodia helianthoides. Next base: position 13,348,868 of record CM063262.1, read on the forward strand.
CGCATGTCTTGCGCGAATCAAAATGAGAAAACAACTGGAACGAAGATTAATTTTTATTTTATATTAAATTTTATGTTCAGATTATGTTATACAAGATTCTGAACCATACAAATATCCTCAGCGATTTGTTTTTAGTTTATGTTTCATCGTTAATATAAAACAAAGAACTTCTTAAAATTAACATTAAACGAAAATTAAAACTTGGGACGAGGATGTTTATGCAAATGCCATTGCGATATTTTTTTACAATTTGTTTTCTTAACGTTATACTTCATTGTTTCACGGCTTAACCAAAGTATTTGAAGCTTGAAACCGAATCGCGCAGAAGTTAAACTTAATAATATATTTGGGACCAACTTTGTCAGAGAGTTTAAATACGCGCGAGACGCGCAGTCTAATGCATTGTGCAGGTCAATTCTGTCACAGAAAAGACAACGAAAAAATTACAAAATATTCCAAGAGTTTTTAGTGTCATTCCCCCCCCCCCGTCCAAATCAAACCTCAGCCAGTGGCCTCCTCCCTGCACTGACGTCACACGCGGCTACTGTTTCCAAAGGTCCGCCATTTTGGAAGTTAAAATGCCTGTAAAGGTATTGGGCACGTCTGTATTCGTTCCAGGCGCGTCGCCTAAAGTGCGCATTGCAGAGTAACGCAGGGAAACTGACTCCCAGAATAGCCCAAACCAAGATTTATTCTTTGATGAAGTCAAGTCATTTATCCAATACGTTATCAATTTTTAATTTGAATTTTTGCTAACATTAACTCTGCATGTTTGTTGTTATTGCACGAACAAATTTCTCGTGGATACGTTTTGTTTTTTGAATGGCATGCCAATTATGCGTGTTTGATTTATTCTTTATACAAAATAATATGTATTATATAAATCTAAACTGTGTTAACATCGAGCAGATCCTTTGTTGCCGTTTGTGCTGAAGTGGGGGTAGGTAACGTACGATTTACACACAACGTCAAACTGACGACCATTGCAATGGTCAGCAATGCATTGCTGACCTTGTTTTACCATCATCTGTTTTAATGTACAGTTCTGACGACATTCAGTTCAGTAAAAGTCTGATAATGTTGTTGTATGACACTACACCGAGCATGTTGTACGAAACTTGATTTTCTTATATGATTAGGGGATGTAAGATTTGTTGAAGTGATTTGTCTGGTTTTCTGTCTTGTTTGTGCACTTGTCGTCTCATTTTAATACATTTTTAGGGAAAGATTAGCATAACCGGTAGCTTTTCTTGGGTTTTCCAACGTACCGCTGGCACGGTGTGGTATTTCCCACAACAACAGAGTTGTGGACGGTTGTCTACAACCAATCAAAGTTTCAGTTGTAAAATTATTAGCCACCAACAAAAACCCCAACATAATTAATGTACGGTGTCAAATGTATACATAGCCGGTAGAATATCTTCTACGACGCCCCTTTTTCTGTGGCTTTTTCGGTGTGCTAAAGTTAAAAAATACGATCTTATTTATTTTTTATCCTTAAAAAGAAAAGAAAAGAGGGAGGCAGCTAATGTATCTCACCAGACACCTAACAAACACTTTAAAACCCTCGGAGCAGCGGGCCCTTCTGTAAAACACGGTAAATCCAGGTGGAGAATTTTTTCACCACCAGTTTTTTAGGTCAATGACCCCTCCTGCAAGCCCAAAGCAATTTTAATCTCCACAGGGCTTTTGTCTGGGCCAGCAGTGTGTGTTATTTACGACCTGTTTTAGCTCTAGGCGGCACAGGGTTGACACAAAGAGATAATGGCACAAGGAGTTGGCTCACTAAGATATCAAGTTACAATTCCCAAGGGCATAGCTGTCCCTTGGGACTGCTGTCATTCAATAATTCTTACTCGGCAGTGGTTATAGCCTGGCCAATGGGAGTCTACAGGCTTGTGGCGTATACAAGGGGTGTCGAATACACAAAAATCGTTACTTTTTTGGCCCATTGAAAAAAAAAATTATGACCATATTTGGAATATGTGGAGAATTTTTTCACCACGTTGCTTCTCCGAGGGTTGAAAAAATCGATAAACCATATTAGCGTCAGCTGGAGGGGCAAACAACAACGGACTAGTGGATTTCTTAGTTGATGTGGGTCTTGGCGTGTCCAAAACTTTGTTTCAGGTGGTCGTCCTGACGTAATCTATGATCTTGCGCGACAAGTTTTTATAATTTCCCATTTGCTTTAAATTCCCACTGTAAAACGGAGTTGTAGTTTCAGATCAAAGTAGTTTTGTTTGACATGTTAGCCAGTCGAGACGCGGTTAAAACGGGGACTTACAGTTTGACACTAAAAACCAAGGTTCTTGTATGTGCATTACACAACACACGGGACGGCTGTACGTCACATCCGAAACACGAAACAATAATGGTTAAGTGTCTTGCTTAAGGACACAAGTGGTCCGGGACTCGAACCCCCACTACACTGTTCAGAATAACTAAAGCTTAGTGCGTTTGACGCCTGTTGGGCCACAACACTCCTACTTGCGTTTGAAAGTAAAACAAGAAAGGACAGAAAACAGAGAAAGAATAATAAAACAGAGAAAAAAAATGAAAGCAAAAACAATAGCAGTATCTGTACTCAGTGTCATCACCCACCCCAACCGTTTCTTACAGCATTGATATTCATTTGACTGTTTTTTTTTTATATTTTTTTTTATTATTGATTTGTTCCCGACAGGATTGTTAAGATCATGGGCAAATGCTGGACCGGCTCTGTTCATTACTTGCAGACAGACCCATATTCTCACAGCGTCACTCTTAACAATCTTCGTATTGCTGTAGTAAAGCTGGTGCAGAGACTGGTTCTGAATTAACATCCAATTGGTGTCATTGGTTGGATTCACATGCACACCAATGACCTACCAAGCTTGATCAAACTCAATTGACTTGCCTGCCTCTGGTGCTCTACGTAGGTCTAAGCCTGTGCAAAGTGACGGCAAAACTGGTACCAGGCTGTGCATATCCAAAGACAGTTTAAACATTTGCATAATGAACTTTGATAGCGCCCTATTCCTGTGGTTATTACAGAATTGTATAATATAAGCAATCTTAAACCTACTGTAAATAATAAGTTCAATAACCGCTGTCAATGTTTCGGCAGGTTTCGAAATGACTTTAGCTGCTAGGGTATAAAACTGGTAATGTAAATGTATGATCTGTGTGTGACAATAAACAATGGATTTAACGGCAAGAACCCCTTTTTTGTCAACGTATTCACAATGTGACAATTCCGGTCTTGCTTTCAAAAAAATCAGGCGTGAAGCTAAAAAAAAAACATACTTTGTCTTACCCTTTCACTACAAATTGAGTAAATTAACCACTTTACTCTTTCAACAGATATTAAGAAGGATTTATATCATTATTAGGAAAAGTCAGTTTGTCTTGTGGGTTCATTACTTGACATTTAAATTAAAAAAGTCGCATCCCCTCAAGGTGATCCCGTTGCTGCTGCTTCACAGGCTGTATCGTAAACTTGGGTGTGATCCCTGGCTACACGGCAGTTAACGGTTGCACGGCTTCTGACTGGCACCCCGAACAAAGATATTGATAAAATAGGGAGACCGCCAACATAGGGCTAGATAGCTCAGTTGGTAGAGCGCCGGTACGTTAATTCGGAGGTCGTTGGTTCAAATCCCGCTCTAGTCATTTTTCTTTGTTCAACTCCAAACCATTTGAAATTTACCCAGTCAGTTTCCCTTGTGGTTCATTACTTGACATTATTAGGAAAACAAACACAAATACATTTTTAGGAAAAGTGTAACACGAACACAAAACATGTTGTTTGGTTATAATTAGTGTTTGATAAGCAAGTAACTGATCAGTAAAAATAGAAATACGTTGGTAAATCAGTTTCTGTTGATGTTAAAATGTTCACCAACTTTCGTTATAGAAGGAAACAGTTTTGTTAATGTCACTAATTTGCCTGATCTTCGAATACCTAGATTTGCAGTTTCGTATTTGTAAGGCTGAAATAGCGTTGACACGGTGCCACATAATTTACAGTCGTGTGATGATTTAACAATCTCTGCAGTGAGGGCCGCTGTCAGCGTGTGATGGCATATTTTAATATTTTCATTGTCTTTAACCAATTTATACACATTGGTTAGCATGCATTGCCGTAAAATCCTAGCCAAGACCATGCCACACGCCCAAGAGGGGTGTCAATCAACATGGGTCAGTGATTTGCTTAGGAGGGGAAATAAAATTTAAAAAAACTCTGCCGGCATCCTGAATGTTTAAAAGTAGGTATGTTGTTGTCTATGGAACAAAATTTAAAAAAAAAATCATTAAATCATAAATTAAATTGACAAACATTATCATGTCTCTTGCAATTTGAAGTAAACAATTTGTGTCGGAGGGCGTGATATAATCCGATTGAAAATGAAAATGATGTTAATACAACTGTGTAAACTATTACACTGCTTTATTGTCTTAATGTTCAAGTCATTTGTTTAAGTAAGTCTAAGATAAATTGTGTTTCCTGCTTTATTTGTAGTTAACAAAAAATGAAACTTTGCCCAAACTTGCTATTACACCATAAGTGTTTTAACTTTATGCACTAAATAAACTGTACTATACGCCTAAAATAATTTATATGTACATTTACATGTATATAAAGCATCGGTACGTTACAAATGTCTTGTTTATGTTATCGATAATGCATTAATTGCACCGATCAGTATTATTAATATTGAATATAAAGAGTTATATTTCATTTTAGTTAGGCTTACACTCTATGTGCCCGTCATGCGTAATGCGTATTGTGTAATCATTACCAATAGAAACACACGCCCATCAGCAGTTCCCTTGCATTGGCCGCCATTGTTGATGACACACATTAGAAATGTGCACGAGTGAAGCCCTATCATTGGCCGAGGGTCATGCGCGGCGCGTACGGACGTACACGTCCCCATTGTTTGTTATCAATGAAGGCGGCCAAAGCATGATGTTCATGCATAGAGCTATATATATTGATTAGAGCGCTAACACCCCGTTATACACGCACTAAGGTTTTGAAGCCGTGTGGGCGCATCCATGTTTATGTACAAACCAATACAAAAGCTTGAAATTTTGTACGGCAATTGTACGGCTATTTGCATGATAAAGCGTTTGTTCTTTTCTATGCGTCATCGAACCAAATATGCAGCAAATGAGAACGCACAATCTGCTAATGAGCGTACAAACTGCGAGCGTCATATGCGTCATGTTTAACATGTGCGTTTGCGCGTATACGTTTTTTGTTGAGTTCGTCATTCTTGCCGGCATAGTGTGTATAAAGCTATATGGGTTCATGCCAACTTCGTTCCAAGTTGCAATCAATCTCGCCGCGCCATTTTTTTACGGTATGCCTTGCTCGCTCATAATCGCTGAAATCGGTTCATTGGAATCTATGGCCGATCACTCTACGCGGCCGCTCAGGTATGATAACCTGCAAAAGAGGCATATATCTAACCCTATGCAGTTTAGGGTGACCGTGTAAAAACGTTATTAAGGGAACATAACCCCATAATCTCGTCACTAATCCCTAGTAGGGTTGTACCATAGAGTTTATATAAGAACTAGAGGGCGCACTGGCAATACTGCGTGCACAAACGCGCCGGGACCGCCATTTAATAGAGGTCAAAATTGAGTACGAAGTATACGATGTGCGTATGGTAAATGCACGCGCATCACGCGCTAAGTGTTCATGTTGTTGTTTTGCGTACAGTAAAGTAATGGTAGTGGTACTTAAAACATGGCCGCACCACCCGCGCGACGAGTCACGTAACTTGGCTAGTGCGCCCTCTAGTTCTTCTATATAACTCTATGGGTTGTACTGAAAGACAGCGCTGATTAGCTTCCATACGTGACTACTTTGCGTGCGTGAACGCTTGTTAAACCATTCTGAACGCTTGTATGGTGCTTGTAAGACGCTTAGTACGCGCGTGTGAAAAAGCAAGTATTCTGACGCGATTCCATGTCAAACTAATCATGTTTTAAACACGGTCACCCTAAACAACTAAGAGTTAAACAGAATAATCATAAGATTAAAGACGAATGGGAGTGGACCAGTTTCTCTTTGACTTTATGTTACCATACTTGAGCGGGCGCGTAGAGTGGATCGGCCACAGGCCTAATCAAAATGTGCTGTATTTGAGCACATTTTAATAAACCAATTCCAGGAGTTATTGGCGAGCAAAGCATGCTGGAGGAAAATGGCGCGGCGAGATCGATCACCCCTGGGAACGAGGTTGACTTGGGAATTAATGAATGGATTAAATAAATGGAATAGAAAAACCGTTTGGTCTCTGATTAAATGATGCCATAACTGTCTAAAATAAATTTTACTCACATTCTTTCCGGCATTTACTTTCGTTCTTTCCAGATTAACTTTAAATGATCATTTTGATTATATTAAAGGCACAGTACATGTTTGGTATTGACTCTGAAAATTATTGGCAACAACAACTTACTTGGTAAGAAGTACAGCAGCCTTGGGTAGTATAATGAATTTTGATAAACGTCTAGCTTCGAAGTACTACGGTTATGGAAAATGTATCACTTTTTATTCCCCAAAGTTTTAATCTAAGAAGCGTTTTTCAGATTGTGTATTCCTATGGGGAATATTCTTCCTGCGTGGAAATATTCGCTCCGGTTTTCGGTGCTATCTCAAAAACGCAACCATTTTGAAGTGAAATTTTCACATGTTAGTTTTATTGTATGTACCTACATTTATATAGGGTTAACACAATCAGTAGGCTCCAAGTACCGGAACTGAACTGAATTAATCAAACATACAACAATGGGAGACTTTTGGGACGCTAGGTGGTTGCAGACTTTCTATTTATATTTATAAATGTATTTATGTAATTATTTATTATTACTAGAATTATTATTATTTTATTATTGGTATTGTTGTTATTTTTTAGTGTTTTATGGGGGTCAAAATAATGTGTTCCGATAAACACATCATTTATTCTCTTGTAAACACTATTCTCAGGCAGTTGCCATTTCAATAAAATGCCGCAACAAACGAAACAAAAAGTGAGCTGTCATTTCACAACAAATGAAAGTGTTGCTTCTCTTTCTTTAAACCAGGAAGTAATGCGAGTTTAACACTAGTTGTTATGTTTGGCTACTGGTCTTGTGCTGTATATTAATTTGAATATAACTCAATAATTCTTATAATATTTTATATTTTACATGAAAAGATCGGTGGTAAATATTCACCCAGAGACCAATTCACTCCCCTTTAAACACATTCACATGTACATATATTTATAAACAGTTAAAGTTTTATAAACCACCACACAACTCTTTTTCTTGACGATGGAAAGAAGAAACTTGATTTACATTCATGGCAAATTATAGTCAATTATCTGGCTGTATATAATCGTTACAAGCTGCTATGCACAAACTAAACTTAACCGCAATTGAGTATGTTTGGGTACATTACTCCACACCAAAATGACTGACCCACTGATAAGCAATAATGTTCATTGGTCCTACAATCCTCAATTCCTCAATCACCTAACTTCTTAAAGAAGGTTTTCAACGGTTTGGGATGAAGCTTTGTAAAGGTACATCTTTTTGCAGTACCGTGAGTACCAAAACTTGTTTCGACTATTATCAGTATACGACAGAGAAAACAAAACATAAATAAAAAAGTACACAAACAAAATAACTCAAAGATATTGACAAAATAGGGAGACCGCCAACATAGGGCTAGATATAGCTCAGTTGGTAGAGCGCCGGCACGTTAATCGGAGATCGTTGGTTCAAATCCCGCTCTAGTCAATTTTTCTTTGTTCAACCCCAAACAAACAAAATAACTATGACAATTATTGTTACAAAGATTACTTGGACTTACTGAATCCCTACTCAACACGTTTTGATTTATTATTTGCTTCAGAGAACCTTAAATTACTCCAGCCATGTCATCGGTTTTGTTTTTCTTATTAAAGGATTATTATACAAACCCTGCGATGCCCCGCCCCTGTCAGATATACACGACTGCCAATGATTACTGCAGCATGTTGGGAAAACGTGTCTACATAAATTACAATGTTGATTTCATACTTTTTTTCAAAGCTAATAACCTTTCCATACGTTGTAGTAATAGTTTGGCACAAAAACAAACAAACAAACAAACAAACAAAACAAACAATTATTTTGTTTTACAGTGAAAAAAAACCCCGCGAGTTTTGTAGTACACTTCCCTTTATAACAAGTGTATTATAACTGGGGGTTTAGAGCCTAAAAGGTCATAGGCCATGTCAATTGGGCCTGTCTGAGGATAGAACCTAAAGGAGTTCACCTGTTTTTGCTATAAACTTAACGAGAAATCAACTAAAATACGTTTTCGGTCTACTGCCTGAAGACCGGTAGGCCATCGGAGAGTTAAAGCCTAATCAGCTCTCTGCCTTGTTATATCGTATACAGTTTGCTTCAAACTAGCTACACCAAGGTATAGACTTTTTAATCTTTAACATTCCTTCGATACATATACCAGTTTCAAAACTCATTAAAACGTTTTCTATGTGTTTATTGTCATCTTTGTAACTCACTGTAGGTCCACATAATTATTGATCATATGGATTATTGATCATAACAGGAGGGGGGGGGGGACGGGGGTTCTGATTTTGCTACATTCTTTAAAACTTTGATAAAACGAAAGGAAATAATTAATATATAAAGAAAAGTATTCCACTTTTTTTATCACAGTTAGCTTAACACGAACAAAATTATTCAAGGACACCACGACATAGAAATTTCTTTTCTGAGTAAGTTACACAGGAAAGCCTACCAGTACACATACATGAGTTGCATTACACTAATATGGTCCCCGTCGAAGCTCTGAAAGGAACTCTACCTTCGTCACTGCCAATGAGGTGGTGGGTTAAAAATCCCACGAGGCGGTGGGAGCGGGCCGGGTGCTTCATCTTCCATACTAGCCAACCTCAGCTCCCCTTCATCATTGTAATAATATGTATGATTTATGACTTTAAGACGGTTATTGATTGTCGATGTAGGTTGGTCGCCAATCTCTCCAATTTCTGCATAAGCTGCTCCTGTATTTTTAAAATATGTAAAAGAGAATGTTTAAAATAAGCTTCATCCTTGTTAAAATCCTAATTGCAACGTGCACACACATACGACAATGTGTAGTTTAAAACGAGCGGCAACAATTCCCATAAGTGTATTAAGTGTTTTCAGGCAAAACAATTAATGAGCCTACAGTTTTGTACTTGGTTCTTTGTTTTTTATTTGTTGCTGTTAAGAATAAAACGCCGGTATATATAATTAGTCATGTATGCCTTGAGTATTACTCCTAAGCCATTTTGCTTAAAACCCTCTGATGGCCTACATGTCTGCCACCTATCGACCGAAAACGCAAAAACAGGTGAAACCCTTTAAGTACTATCGTCAGACAGGCCCAATTGACATGGACTATGATCCTTTAGGCAGTAGGGCTTATTACATATAGGAGTTATACACTTTGTCCCAGTGCTGTTACGCCAGGGTATCCGAAGACAATGTAGCAGTAAATGCCATCACATGGTTTTAACGGATGAATGAACTAATTGTACCCAAAATGTTGCAGTACTGCAGCTGCAGCTACCTGCCTATCACGGGAGTTTCTTCCAAACTTTAAACAGGTTAATAATAACTACTGCTTTTGTTTTACCTTGGTCTTCTAATCTGCTTGACAGATTTGATTCAACTATTTGTACGCTTTCTTGTGTGGAGCCTCGTCTGAAAGCCACAGTAGCTCTGTTTGCATCATTGCTGTTTGGAAATTTATTGTATAATTCAATTTAAAGATTGTACTGGTTAATAAGTTACGAAAAAAACAAAGTCCTAAAGAAAAACCAAATGTTTGAAATTTCGCCCTTTTTGAGGTGTAACCTTTTGAAGTTCGCCTCGCCCCTCCTACACATGATTTGTACACAAAGTCACTAGACTTTTACTTGATTCAAGCTGACGGCCCAATTTGCCTTCTTGAACTTCCTTGTTTTGCTCTGTTCGGATCTTAAATATTTGTTTACGTTCGATTATTTGCTGGTCGTTTAAAAACATTCCATTAGTGCTTGTTTATGGTTTTCCATACGTTTGACTGGATTGTTTTGATTAGGTAAAATTAGTAATCATTCAATAGATAAATAAATTTGCAAAGGAGATTTAAAAAAATAACTTTGAAGTTTACCACTATTTACTCAGTCCGTACCGAGTCCCTTGAAAAAAAATCCACTGACATAAGACTCGAATGTTGGTCATAATAGAATTATTAATAACAACATCCAGATATTGCACTCACTATACAGCTACTTACGTTTGGTTGGCAGTGACTGTTGAAGAACCTGAAATAAAACAGAGACTTGTAACTAAATTGGATTCTAATGTTGAAAGGATTACCGCGTTTAATACAACATAATGAAAACATTATTACAGTCATATCAAAATACCTCTCGAAATGGCAGATTCAGAACTTGCCCGTCTACACATTCTCACTATAGCTTGTTTTGAGATAACTGGTTTAGGTAAATGCAATGCTTGAAGCTGTCACCACATCTGTTGGAATACCGTGAATGTTTATTTGTTTTTTATGTTTTTTACTTGAAAATGAAGATAGCGACTATTGAATTATTAACCGTTAAGATGAAATACATACAGGCCCTATGCCTATTTTGTAACAACGTTTGTTAACCCTGTTAGGACCCATCATGACAGTTGTGGTCATACTAAGAAAAGAGCCAATGTGCTATTACCATCGAAACTTTATTTGTTTGTTTGGCCTCGGTAACAAGGGTTTTCCTTACAGAGTTAAAGATAACAACCAAGTTGGACAGCGACATCAAGAAAGTTACTTATATCAGGGTCTTGTCACTCGTCTTTTAGAATACCAAAAAACGAAATAGTTATGAAATCATTTAGGAACGATATCTATGCTATCATTGACGTGGTTTGTGAGATCCAAAAAAAATATATAAGTTTGATGACCAGCCTTACGTTCTTTACGTAGCCTCGATGCGACAACCAGCAGGCTTATTGCAATCAGGAATAGTCCGGATGATAGCAAGGTTGTAATCAAAGTCAGGTCTTTCCGAGCAATGGGATCCAATACAGTAGCACCAAACCCTTATTACATACAAATATACAAGTTCAAACAAATTGTTAAACAGGGACAATAGATGTAAAAAACAGTTTTATTCAAGTCACAAATCCAACGTTAGAAACAACTTGTTAACTTGCAATGATTTTACTGCGAATTAATACAATCCCATTGGTGTCAATACTCTATTTATGTTGTTATTGACCTATGCCTTTGTCTTTGAGATTAACTTATCATATCTTGTTAATATTTTCTTGTTGGTTGAAGACACGTGAATTTAGTAGAATTTTATTACAGTACCTTGGAGAATTTGTGCACTATGATTGGTCGAAGACTGTTAACGAGAGGCGAATTGACATGTGATACAGTTATAAGACCGGCTCAACTAGCAAATAAGTGGCCCTAAAACAGCCATTATATTTTTAAGTAAAATTAATGTGTGCACTGTGCTTGTAATGCTGGAACTATCTTTGTGCGTAGTAATATAATTATTTATGTATTTATATTTATTTTTCATTGTTTTTTTTTTTTTTTTTTTTTTTTTTTTTTTTTAATTGCTGGTTCGAATTAACGTCAAACACGCGATGAGTTACAAAAAGACGTGTTATGAAATATGATTGTGGTCAGAGATTATTGCTAATAATGAGATTGACAAAGCTTTTTAATTAATCTTCTTGAACAATCTAATTTAAAAAGGTTACAAAATGGATATCAAGGAAATGTTGTTCGGTATGTCCTGTTTATTTGAGATAAACTTGCTTTATTGAGAAAAAAAGCAATCGTTCTTTAGAATACTAAGCTTGTTGTTGTTGCATTAAACAGACTGATTAACAAGAAATTCTGTTCGCACTCTCTGAACGATTGGGTGGATCCAGTATTTTTTTATTTTTTTTATTTTGTTTTGCTTACAATGTGGAGGTGGTTGCACAAATCAAAGTCAACCATGCGATGTGATATAGACTGTCCTAAATTTAGGCCACGTGATCGTTGATATAGACTCAAGGGAGAAGAGAAAGCTTTTGACTTGATTGTGCCAGCCCTAAATGCAATTCAAACCCAATAGCCCGGATCTAAATGTAGCGAAAACATGTTACCTTAAATGCTGTGATGAATTGAATTGAAATAAATATTTACTGTAGCCAAAAACTATAAACTAAGCCCAAGCTTGAAACTTAATCAAGCCAGCCCCCTGACTTAACTGAAGCCTCACTCTTGTACCCTAATGTAGCCTGATACTTTTCCGGGCTCTCTTATGTTACAAGTGCGACGATAATGAGGTCTGGGCTAAAATTAGGTAGAAGGTTGGAGCTAAATCTAGGTCTCTGTGCTACACACTTGATCTTTGGAAACAATAATATAAATCAAAGAGATTCAGACAGGGACAAAAGATTAAATATTTTAACTCGCCTTGTGCTGTTTTCAAGTTTACGGTTTTCAAATCCGTCGATCCCACATCTCTCATGTAGTTCGTTGCTGCCGTAGATGTTGGTTGAGCTTTGAATGTAAAATGGGTTTAAGTGAATCACAACCATCATGACCAAACATCTCTTTAAATCAACCAATATGACGAAAATGAAAAAATGGCTTAACACTTTGCATAATTTTTTAAAACAAACACACACGACATCTCAACTTAAATCAGGGGCGGGTACAGGGGGGCGTGGGGGCGCATCAAGGGGGAAAATGAGGGAGAGACAAAGTTAATGACATAGGCCCATACAATATGAACTTCGGAATCTAGTAATAAGATTTAAAATTTAATAAGTAAAAAAATGTTTCCCCATAGCTCATGCACAAACTCCTATCTCTGCGGCACGTGCGCCACAGATCACTACCACAGCTTAGTGGTAAGGCATGTTGTGTCTGACCGCTCTAGGTTCAATGGCCTTTTGTAAATGAATGTCTTGTGATCTTGTGCCGACAGCAGACTGGTTTAGCAGACATAAATCATTGAGATAAGGCAGAACAGACCCTCTTAACCTATCAAATGACCCTGCCATACCTCTCTGGCAGGACGACGTAATACTGTTGGGCCAAAACATGTGCATCGTTGCAGGGTTAAAACAATACGGATCTTTTGGGAAAATTGTTTGCTTTTCGAATCGCGAGTGTGATTTTGTTTTACCACATATTATTAACTTGCGCGAAAACCATTGTCAGGTTCCCTCAACAATCCACAACAGTTATACGATCAACTGCTGATATTTAATGGGGACCAGACTGATTCAATCAGCGCGCCATCAAGGTTTTGTGAAATACGTGTTATGTGGTGTGCATCTTAAGCCCGTCTGCGCAAAAGATATTATGCTCAGCGCGTTATGTAAACCAGTCTGGTCCCCAATAGATCGTATAAATGTTGTGAAATTATTCAGGGAACCCAAACAGTATGGTTCTTGAGCAAGTTGTAAATACGTGATCAAAAAATTCACTCTCGCGACTCGAAAGGTAATCAATTTTCCCCCCAAATCCGTGATGTTTAAAAAACAAAGTTTAGCAATAGGGCTTTCTACAATATGCCTACAGTAGCATTTGATCTGTAAGTTTTATAACCCGGATTAAAAATTACATCGGGCGCAAAAATAGGATTGCAGTGGTGCTAGGTCCAATTGGCAAGGATACAAACAAAGTGGATTGGCCCCTGGGGCTAGTGAAGACATAGCATCGTATAATCATAGCATCGTATAATCGTGCCTCACAGATTTGCTTTCGTATTCACGAAAGAGAGTTAATATCTGTTGTGCTTCTTTCAAACTGGTAATTATCAATAGTGCATATAGTAGTACACCGATGCAGGGCTGGGGGGGGGGGCTAGGCCTCTTGGCCTACCCTCACATGTTCGTACATTAATGTTAATGTTGCTCGATCGCGCTGTCACTGAAGAGAAGCACAACTTATTCTTATCACTATATCAGCAGTAACATATTTTGTGTCACATTCTAATCCTCAAGTATGTGAAAACCTATAGACAAACATACCCTAATTGGTTAATTATATTGAAAATTGCAATATCGTATGTCTCACCCAACAGTTTTTCCTCCTGAATAAGTATTAATTTGTAGCCTGCATTTTTATTCTTTTATAACTCGGGATGGCTGATTCAAATCAATGATTCCCAACTCGAAAAAAAGTTTTTAATGATCTTGCTAAAACAAAAGTGGTCACAGAGCATCTAGAATCCTAACTGTTTCGGAGCATTTAAGCGGGTCCCGGAACCGGCCCATGTCGTAAGGGCTTCGCGTTACGCGCTCGTAGGATCCACAAATTGCATTCACCATGTGCTGCTTGGTAAATTTTCACGCCCCCCCCCCCCCCCCGTTTGGAAAATTATGGATCCGACCCTGTAAATTGTGGACGAAGCAAAAACAAATTAAAGTTTTACTCACAAGCAGAGACACTTTCTGTTACTGTGGTTGCTGCTGACTCAGCTTGAATTCCGAAAAATAAATTGATGATTATCAGAAACGAGTATCTTTTGAACAGAGGCAATAAGGATCATAATTATTAGTGTTTTAATTTTTTATTAAGCAAAATGGTTTGTTTGTGCAAATTGTTTTCTTAGTGTCAAGAGACAAGCAACCGATTTGGTATTCAAGCTTGTTTTAGATGACATGAAATAGTTACTTTGCAAACTTACATGCCATGACAATTGCCGTATAATTGTAGTTGGACTGGTTGTAGAAGGAGTCATGAACATCACATTGGTATCTTCCTTCGTCATTTAAGTTCACGTTTAGAATTGTAAGATTACAGCTTGTATTGCCATGATGAATCACGTACTTTCCCGTCTGGTCTACCTCGCCAATTGTAATGCACGACTGCAGCATGGTGTTGTTAAGTGACCACTTATAGGTGAAATTTCTCTTATCAGTTGTGCCGCTGTCGATTACAGAGCACTGTAAGGTAACATTCTCCCCTTCTCCTGGACTAAGATTTCTTTCAGTCTGAACACCAAAATTGGCTTTAATAAAAACAAATTACGATGCATAATTACATTTTCATTTACAGACTAAACTGTTTTTTTTTTAATCTAAGTTCAATTTGTCATTATATCATGAGATGTGTTTGGAAATGTGACACAATGTTTCACGCTACGGTATTGATGTGGTGCGCATACGGTGTCATCATTACAGCATTTTGTGGGGGAAACATAGTAATTAAAATAAATTATTTTTGATATACTAATAAAAGTGCTTTATCCTTCCAGAAGGGTAATGTGTAGCGAGTTAGGTTAAGAAAACACATGATAGAGAAGGCTTCCACCAATTGACATGGAAACCAAAAAGCACACAAAACTAAGCATTCATTGTGACGGCATTGCCTTAACAATTGTGAATATCCCTAATATTTTGAAAGGTTAATTTCGAAAATTTAATTTATAATCAGTGACATTTTTTTCAGGAATTACAGAAATTAGTAAATTGCTTGGATGATTGTGTCATTACGCAACAACATAACTTGTTGGTAAAATATTTTAAACCAAGACAAACTTAGTAACATTGGTTTGACGACATTCAACAATGAACATGTGATAACGTAATACATTGTACTTAATAGTTTCATTGTCGTAAATTGCAATAATTTCGGGGTAACACTTACCCTTTTTCACTCTGACTTCTGTTATATTTGCATAGCTGCCGATAAGTCCATACACCTGACATCGAACGACGGCTTCATCTGAAAGGCCTATATTCATTATTGTTAGATTGCCATTGTCTTTATTTACTTTCACGGTCTTGTTTTTGAACGCCTCCACTTTATTACACAGTGCAATGACATCGTATCTATTGTTTTCTAAATTACTTTTCAATAACCATCTCATTGCAAAGTCATTTTGCTGGCAGAGCGATATTAATGTACCATTTGCATATCGAGCCTTGCACTCTAAATCTACGTCTTCACCTTCACAAACTGTGACGATTGGGGGCATGTTGATTGTGATGTTCCCAGAAGAGATCACATCTATTCAAAATACAACGAGATACAAATGAACACAAGAATTGAATAATACTGCAAAGTCATTTCTAACTAGGTGACACTAACTTAAGTACTGTTGTTTTATAACTATTGTTTATTCTGTATTTGCTACTACATCAAAATATAGTTATTTTCGAAAACAAAATTATATTAAAACAGAGTAAAAGCCTAAAATGATAAATCCAACGCAATGACTTTCTTTGATTCATACACGCGCATTATTTCGATGTGCGATATATTTCTCAATACTGACACCGTGGCGCTGCGAGTTCTTCTTATCATTTTATTTAACTCACCTTGATAAATGTACCCAGTAATTAACAAGACTGTGAACTTCTGGATAAATCCTCCCTCCATTGTTTGAATTCAATGTGAAGATGTTGACGCATAAGCAATTACGGTACACTATAAATTATTGTGAACAATGCTTTTAGATTAAGTAGTAAGACCTGGAATAAACCACGCCCACTTGACTTTAACCGTTATGATTCAACTGGTTGTTTTGTCGCTAGTCCAAGGAAGTGACCTATCTGTAAACAAAATAAGTAATAATAATGATAATAATATTAATCAATGTTAAATTATAATCGGTTTGTATAATTATTAATAATTCATGTTAGCATTTTCAACATGCGTGAATGTAATTAGCATATTTAATGGGAATGGTCCATCGACTCCCCAAATTATGGAAATGCTAGACGCGCATTTTGTGTAGATGCGTTCCGCGTTGTGCAAGGGATCAATAGACTGTGTACGTCTCGCGCCTATCGTAACGAGAAAACACGTTTTTTTTCTAAAATTAAATCTTTGTTTTCTAAATATAATTTTGAACAAGTGCCCGTCATGCGTAATGCGTATTGTGTAATCATTACCAATAAAAACACAGGCCCATCAGCAGTTACCTTGCATTGGCTGCCATTGTTGATGACACACATTGGAAATGTGCACGAGTGAAGCCCTATTATTGGCCGAGGGTCATGCGCGGCGCGTACGGACGTACACGTCCCCATTGTTTGTTATCAATGAAGGCGGCCAAAGCATGGGGTTCATGCCAACTTCGTTCCAAGTTGCAATCAATCTCGCCGCGCCATTTTTTTACGGTATGCCTTGCTCGCTCATAATCGCTGAAATCGGTTCATTAGAATCTATGGCCGATCCACTCTACGCGGCCGCTCAGATATGATAACCTGCAAAAGAGGCATATAGCTAACCCTATGCAGTTTAGGGTGACCGTGTAAAAACGTTATTAAGGGAACATAACCCCATAATATCGTCACTAATCCCTAGTAGGGCTGTACTGAAAGACAGCGCTGATTGGCTTCCATACGTGACTACATTGCGTGCGTGAACGCTTGTTAAACAATTCTGAACGCTTGTATGGTGCTTGTAAGACGCTTAGTACGCGCGTGTGAAAAAGCAAGTATTCTGACGCGATTCCATGTCAAACTAATCATGTTTTAAACACGGTCACCGTAAACAACTAAGAGTTAAACATAATAATCACAAGATTAAAGACGAATGGGAGTGGACCAGTTTCTCTTTGACTTTAGGTTACCTTACTTGGGCGGGCGCGTAGAGTGGATCGGCCACAGGCCTAATCAAATTGTGCTGCATTTGAGCACATTTTAATAGACCAATTCCAGGAGTTATTGGCGAGCAAAGCATGCTGGAGGAAAATGGCGCGGCGAGATCGATCACCCCTGGGAACGAGGTTGACTTGGGAATTAATGAATGGATTAAATAAATGGAATAGAAAAACCGTTTGGTCTCTGATTAAATGATGCCATAACTGTCTAAAATGAATTTTACTCACATTCTTTCCGGCATTTACTTTCGTTTTTTCCAGATTAACTTTAAATGATCATTTTGATTATATTAAAGGCACAGTACACGTTTGGTAATGACTCTGAAAATTAATGGCAACAGAAACTTACTTGGTAAGAAGTACAGCAGCCTTGAGTAGTATAATGAATTTTGATAAACGTCTAGCTTCGAAGTACTACGGTTATGGAAAATATATCACTTTTTATTCCTCAAAGTTTTAATCTAAGAAGTGTTTCTCAGATTGTGTATTCCTATGGGGAATATTCTTCCTGCGTGGAAATATTCGCTCCGGTTTTTCGGTGCTATCTCAAAAACGCAACCATTTTGAAGTGAAATTTTCACATGTTAGTTTTATTGTATGTACCTACATTTATATAGGGTTAACACAATCAGTAGGCTCCAAGTACCGGAACTGAACTGAATTAATCAAACATACAACAATGGGAGACTTTTGGGATGCTAGGTAGATGCAGACTTTCTATTTATATTTATAAATGTATTTATGTAATTATTTATTATTACTAGAATTATTATTATTTTATTATTGGTATTGTTGTTATTTTTTAGTGTTTTATGGGGGTCAAAATAATGTGTTCCGATAAACACATCATTTATTCTCTTGTAAACACTATTCTCAGGCAGTTGCCATTTCAATAAAATGCCGCAACAAACGAAACAAAAAGTGAGCTGTCATTTCACAACAAATGAAAGTGTTGCTTCTCTTTCTTTAAACCAGGAAGTAATACGAGTTTAACACTAGTTGTTATGTTTGGCTACTGGTCTTGTGCTGTATATTAATTTGAATATAACTCAATAATTCTTATAATATTTTATATTTTACATGAAAAGATCGGTGGTAAATATTCACCCAGAGACCAATTCACTCCCCTTTAAACACATTCATATGTACATATATTTATAAACAGTTAAAGTTTTAGAAACCACCACACAACTCTTTTTCTTGACGATGGAAAGAAGAAACTTGATTTACATTCATGGCAAATTATAGTCAATTATCTGGCTGTATATAATCGTTACAAGCTGCTATGCACAAACTAAACTTAACCGCAATTGAGTATGTTTGGGTACATTACTCCACACCAAAATGACTGACCCACTGATAAGCAATAATGTTCATTGGTCCTACAATCCTCAATTCCTCAATCACCAAACTTCTTAAAGAAGGTTTTCAACGGATTGGGATGAAGCTTTGTAAAGGTACATCTTTTTGCAGTACCGTGAGTACCAAAACTTGTTTCGACTATTATCAGTATACGACAGAGAAAACAAAACATAAATAAAAAGTACACAAACAAAATAACTCAAAGATATTGACAAAATAGGGAGACCGCCAACATAGGGCTAGATATAGCTCAGTTGGTAGAGCGCCGGTACGTTAATCGGAGATCGTTGGTTCAAATCCCGCTCTAGTCAATTTTTCTTTGTTCAACCCCAAACAAACAAAAACACTATGACAATTATTGTTACAAAGATTACTTGGACTTACTGAATCCCTACTCAACACGTTTTGATTTATTATTTGCTTCAGAGAACCTTAAATTACTCCAGCCATGCCATCGGTTTTGTTTTTCTTAAGGATTATTATACAAACCCTGCGATGCCCCGCCCCTGTCAGATATACACGACTGCCAATGGTTACTGCAGCATGCAGTACGTTGGGAAAAACGTGTCTACCTTAATTACAATGTTAAATTCATACTTTTTCAAAGCTAATAACCTTTCCATACGTTGTAGTGATAGTTTGGCACAAAAAAACAAACAAACAAACAAGCAAAACAAACAATTATTTCGTTTTACACTGCAAAAAAAACCCCGCGAATTTTGTAGTACACTTCCCTTTATAACAAGTGTTTTATAACTGGAGGTTTAGAGTCCTTGGGTCATACTGCCTAAAAGGTCATAGGCCATGTCAATTGGGCCTGTCTGAGAATAGAACCTAAAGGAGTTCACCTGTTTTTGCTAAAACTGAACGAGAAATCAACTAAGATACGTTTTCGGTCTACTGCCTGAAGACCGGTAGGCCATCGGAGAGTTAAGGCCTTATCAGCTCTCTGCCTTGGCATATCGTATACACGTTTGCTTCAAACTAGCTACACCAAGGTATAGACTTTTTAATCTTTAACATTCCTTAGATACATATACCAGTTTCAAAACTCATTAAAAAGTTTACTATGTGTTTATTGTCATCTTTGTAACTCACTGTAGGTCCACATAATTATTTATCATATGGATTATTGATCATAACAGGAGGGGGGGGCGGGATGGGGGTTCTGATTTTGCTACATTCTTTAAAACTTTGGTAAAACGAAAATAAATAATTAATAGATAAAGAAAAGTATTCGTCTTTCTTTGTCACAGTTAGCTTAACACGAACAAAATTATTCAAGGACACCACGACATAGACATTTCGTTTCTGAGTAAGTTACACAGGAAAGCCTACCAGTATACACATACATGAGTTGCATTACACTAATATGGTCCCCGTCGAAGCTCTGAAAGGAACTCTACCTTCGTCACTGCCAATGAGATGGTGGGTTAAAAATCCCACGAGGCGGTCGGGGTGGGCCGGGTGCTTCATCTTCCGTAATAGCCAACCTCAGCTTCCCTTCATCATTGTAATAATATGTATGATTTATGACGTTGCGGTTATCCAATGTCGATGTAGGATGGTCGCCAATCTCTTCGATTTCTGCATAAGCCGTTCCTGTATTTTAAAAATATGTAAAAAATAATGTTTAAAATAAGCTTCATCTTTGTTAAAATCCTAATTGCAACGTGCACACACACACGACAATGTGTAGTTTAAAACGAGCGGCAACAATTCCCATAAGTGTATTAAGTGTTTTCAGGCAAAACAAATAAGGAGCCTACAGTTTTGTACTTGGTTCTTTGTTTTTTATTTGTTGCTAATAAGAATAAAACGCCGGTACATATGATCAGTCATGTATGCCTTGAGTATTACTCCTAAGCCATTTTGCTTAAAACCCTCTGATGCATACATGTCTGCCACCTATCGACCGAAAACGCAAAAACAGGTGAAACCCTTTAAATACTATCGTCAGACAGGCCCAATTGACATGGACTATGACCCTTTAGGCAGTGGGACTTATTACATAGGAGTTATACACTTCGTCCCAATGATGTTACGCCATGGTATCCGAAGACAATGTAACATTAAATACCATCACATGGTTTTAATGGATGAATGAACTAAATGTACCCAAAATGTTGCAGTACTGCAGCTACCTGCCTATCACGGGAGTTTCTTCCAAACTTTAAACAGGTTAATAATAACTACTACTTTTGTTTTACCTTGGTCTTCTAATCTGCTTGACAGATTTGATTCAACTATTTGTACGCTTTCTTGTGTGGAGCCTCGTCTGAAAGCCACAGTAGCTCTGTTTGCATCATTGCTGTTTGAAAATTTATTGTATTATTCAATTTAAAGATTGTACAGGTTAATCAGTTACGAAAAAAACAAAGTCCTAAAGAAAAACCAAATGTTTGAAATTTCGCCCTTTTTGAGGTGTAACCTTTTGAAGTTCGCCTCGCCCCTCCTACACATGATTTGTACACAAAGTCACTAGACTTTTACTTGATTCAAGCTGACGGCCCAATTTGCCTTCTTGAACGTCCTTGTTTTGCTCTGTTCGGATCTTAAATATTTGTTTACGTTCGATTATTTGCTTGTCGTTTAAAAACATTCCATTAGTGCTCGTTTATGGTTTTCCATAAGTTTGACTGGATTGTTTTGATTAGGTAAAATTAGTAATCATTCAATAGATAAATAAATTTGCAAAGGAGATAAAAACAAAATAGCTTCGAAGTTTACCACTAATTACTCAGTCCGTACCGAGTCCCTTGAAAAAAAATCCACTGACATAAGACTCGAATGTTGGTCATAATAGAATTATTAATAACAACAACCAGATATTGCACTCACTATAGAGCTACTTACGTTGGGTTGACAGGGACTGTTGAAGAACCTGAAATAAAACAGAGACTTGTAACTAAAATGGATTCTAATGTTGAAAGGGTTACCGCGTTTAATACAAAAATAATGAAAACATTATTGCAGTCATATCAAAATACCTCTTAAATGGCAGATTCAGAACTTGCCCGTCTACACATTCTCACTATAGCTTGTTTTGAGATAAATGGTTTAGGTAAATGCAATGCTTGAAGCTGTCACCACATCTGTTGGAGTACCGTGAATGTTTATTTGTTATGTGTTTTTTTTTACTTGAAAATGAAGATATAGCGACTATTGAATTATTAAAGGGGGATTACAGAATTGGTATGAAAAAAAACTTGTAATCATACTTTTTGATCACAGATTTACATAAAACTTACACGGTCTAATGATGATGATAGTAGAAAACATCCCTTGAAATATTTCTGTCTGAAACGCCATATTTGATGAGAAATGAATAAACTAATTTTCCGATTGGAGTTTATCGCTCAGTGAGCGTTTTATTCATGTGTTGAATCTATATGATTTCATGCAAATGTGTAATCGGTTTTTCACTATTTTCTCGTGACCCAGATGGCCGATCGATCTCAAACTTCTACAGGTTTGTCAGTTTATGTATATGGTGGATTACATAAATTGCTTACACTGCCAGCAACTGTTTTGTTAGCAAAAACCAATTCTGTAATGTTCCTTTAACCGTTACGATTAAATAAATAAAGGTCATATGTCTCTTTTGTAACAACGTTTGTTAACCCTATTAGGAGCCAACATTACAGTTGTGGTCATACTAAGAAAATAGAAAATGTGCTATTACAATCAAAACCTTATTTGTTTGTTTGGCCTCAGTAACAAGTTTTTTTTCTTATAGAGTTAAATATGAAGACCACGTTGGACAGCGACATCAATAAAGTAACTTATATCAGGGCCTTGTCACTCGTCTTTCGGAATACCCAAAACGCAATAGTTATGAATCTTTTGGGAACGATACCTATGCTAGCATTGACGTAATTTGTGAGATCCCAAACATTTTTAAATGTGAAAACCAGCCTTACGTTCTCTACGTAGCCTCGATGCGACAACCAGCAGGCTTATTGCAATCAGGAATAGTCCGGATGATATCATTGTTGTAATCAAAGTCGGGTCTTTCCGAGCAATGGGATCTAATACAGTAGCACCAACCATTAATACATAAAATTTTAAATTCAATCAAATTGTTAAACAGGAACAATTAAGAGGTAAAAACAGTTTTATTAAGGTCACATATAAACATTGGAAACAACTTATTAACTCCCATTATTTTCCTGTGAATTAATACAGTGCGATTGTTGTCAATACTCTATCTCTGTTGTTATTGACCTAGGCCTGAACGTATCAAATCTTGATGATTTTTTCTTGCTGGTTCAAGACACTTGAATTAAGCAGAATATTATTACAATACCTTTGAGAGTTTGTGCACTCCGATTGGTCGAAGACTGTTCACGTAGGGGCGAATGGACATGTGATACAATCATAAAGACCGGCTCCGTGAACTAGCAAATAAATGGCCTTAAAACGAGCATATTAATGTTTATTAAAATCTATGTATGCACTCTGCTTACAATGCCGGAACTATCTTTGTGTTATAGGAATGTTACATTAATTGTTTGTTTTTAATTGCTGGTTCAAATTGACGTAAAACACGCGATGTGTTGCATAAATATGTGTTATGAAACGAGATTGCTAATAAGGAGATTGACAATGTTACATAATCTTTTTCAGCAATTTGGTTTAAAAAAAATATAATAATAATTTTAAGTACATTTTGTTCGGTATGTTTAATTCTTTAATGTAATGACCCGTTTATTGGGGATGAACTTGCTTTAATAAGAAAAAAAGGCGATTGTTCTTGAGAATAATAGCCGTTTTGGTGTTGCTTTGAACAATAAGTAACATGAACATTATTGACGCACACTTTAAACGATTGGGTGGATCCAGTATTTTGTGCTTGCTTACAAGGTGGAGGTGGTTGCACAAATCAAAGTTTACCGATCGATGTGATTATACTGTCCTATATTTAGGCCAAGTGAGCGTTGATATAGACTCAAGGGAGAAGAGAAACTTTTTACTCGATTGTGCCAGCCCAAAATGCAGTTCTAACCTAATATCCCAGATATAAATGAAGCAAAAAACTTTATCTTAAATGTTGAGACGCATTGAATTGAACTGGATATTTACTGAAGCCAAAAACTAAACGAAGCCCCCAACCTTGAAACTTAATCTAGCCCCCGGACCTAACTGAAGCCCAAAACTTGTACCTTAACCTAGCCCCCTGACCTAACTGAAGCCTCACACTTGTACCCTAACCTAGCCCCCTGACCTAACTGAAGCCTCACTTTACCCTAACCTAGCACCCTGACCTAACTTAAGCCTCCTAACCTAGCCCTTCTTAGGTAGAAGGTTTGAGCTAAATCTAGGTCTCTGGGCTACACACTTGATCTTTGGAAGCAATATTATAAATCAAAGAGATTCAAACAGGGACACAAACAAAATATTTTAACTCGCCTTGTGCTGTTTTCAAGTTTAAGGTTTTCAAATCCGTCGATTCCACATCTCTCATGAAATTTGTTGCTGCCGTTGATAATGGTTGAGCTTTGAATGTAAAATGAGTTTAAATGAATCACAACCATCATAAACAAACATCTCTATTAAATCAACCACTTTGAAGAAAAGGAAAAAATAGCTCATCACTTTGCATAATTAATATTACGAACACACACGATATCTTAACTTTAACAAATTACAAAGCTAAAAAAAAAAAAAAGTTGTACTCACAAGCAAGGACACTTCCCGTTACTGTGGTTGCTGCCGACTCAGCTTGAATTCCGAAAAGAAATTTAAGAAAAATAATTTGATGATTATCAGAAACAAGTATCTCATTAGAACAGGCAATTAGGATTCTTATAATATATATAATTTTTTTATGAAGCAAAATAGTTCATTTTTGCAAATTGTTTTCTTAGTGTCATGAGACAAGTAACCGATCTGGTATATTCAAGCTTGTTATAGATGGTATGAAATAGTTAGTTTGCAATCTTACATGCCGGGACAATTGCCGTATAATTGTAGTTCGACTGGTTGTAGAAGGAGTCATGAACATCACATTGGTATCTTCCTTCGTCGTTTAAGTTCACGTTTAGAATTGTAAGATTGCAGCTTGTATTGCCATGATGAAGCACGTACTTTCCCGTCTGGTCTACCTCGCCAATTGTAATGCACGACTGCAGCATGGTGTTGTTAAGTGACCACTTATAGGTGAAATTTCTATTATCAGTTGTGCCGCTGTCGATCACAGAGCACGGTAAGGTAGCATCCTTCCCTTCTCCTGGAGTAAGTTTTCTTTCAGTCTGAACAGCAAAATTGGCTTTAATAAAAACAAAGTACAATGCATGATTACATTTTAATTTACAGACCAAACCTTCTTTTTAAATCTAAGTTTAATTTGTCATTATATAAAACATCATAAAATGTGTTTGGAAATGTGACACAATGTTTCAAGGTACGGTATTAATATTGTGCGCATACAGTGTCAGCATTACAAACATTGAAATTTAAATAGTTTTGTTTTATAAAAACGCTTTATCCTTCCAGAGAAGAGTAACATGTTGCGTGTTAGGTTTAAAAAACACTTATGATAGAGAAAGCTAAAACCAATTTACAGGAAGACAAAAAACTCAAAAATCTAAGCATTCATTGTGACGGCATTGCATTTAAAATTGTGTAAAACCCTCAACATTTTGAAAGGTTAATTTCGAAAATTGAATTTATAGTCATTAACAGTTTTTCAAAAATTACATAAATGAGTAAATGAATGATTGTATTATTTCGCAACAACATAAATTGATGGTAAATTCTCGTCAACCAAGACAAACTTAGTAGGCCCTATCGTTTGTTTTCTGCCATTCAACAATGAACATGTGATAACGTATTAAATTGTACTTAATGGTTCCATTATCGTATTGCAATCATTTCGGGATAACACTCACCTTTTTTCACTCTGACTTCTGTTATATTTGTATAGTGGCCGATAAGTCCATACACCGCACATCGAACCACGCCTTCATCTGAAAGGCCTATATTCATTATTGTTAGATTGCCATTGTCTTTATTAAATTTCACAGTCTTGTTTTAGAACGCCGCCACTTTATTACACCGTGCAATGACATCGTATCTATTGTTTTCCAAATTACTTTTCAATGACCATTTCATTGTAACGTCATTTCGGCAGGGTGATATCAATGTACCGTTTGCATACCGAACCTTGCACTCCAAATCTACGTCTTCACCTTCAAAAACTGTGACGACTGGGGGCATGTCTATCTTGATGTTCCCAAAAGAGATGACATCTATTCAAAATACAAATATACCTAAAATGAACACAACATTTGAACAAAAATGCAAAGTCTTAAGTAACCGGGTGAATTTAATTAAAATGTTTGTTCTTTTCATTTTCAATTTGTGTTTTGTCTTTGTCAGGACATCAACATTTTTTTTTATTATTTTCAGGTAGTTACAAAATAGAAAAACGTATATTTACGTTACTATTTTTATACACTCAAAGAAGAGTGTAAGCCGTATATGATAGATCCAACGCACGGACTTACTACGATTAAGACACGTGCGCTATTTCTGTGCGCGATATATCTCTTAATCTTGACACTGAGGCGCTACGAGTTTTTCTTCTTTATTTGACTCACCTTTACAAATGTACCCTGTAATTAACAAGATTGTGAACATATGGGCAAATCCCCCGTTCATTGTTTGAATTCAATGTGAAGATGTTGACGCATCAGCAATAACGATACACTTTGATTTATAATGAAAAGCTGCTTCAAGATTAAATACTAAGACATCCCGTCGATCTGGGTTAAACTACGCCCACAACACTTCAACCGAAGGGATATGGATCAACTAGTTTCGTCGCTGGTCCCATGGATTGATCTTTTTGTCAGCCAATGATAGCACGTTTCATCAAAGATGGCGGCCAATGCAAGGTGTATATTCCTTTATAGAGTACTGTTTAAGTCTCGCACGTATCGAAACGACCAAAAAACGTCAATCAAAGAACATGTTTTCTATGAAATGATTTTGTTTTTTTGTGTTACTATTTATCAAAAAATATGAACGACAAAAATACTCATCACAATTATTTTTATTACATGAGTTTTAGTTGTTAAAATTAATACAAACAATTTACAAACTATTATTTGAACAAACTTAAACATCTTGGACAAGGATGCTTATTTGAACTAAGTTCCTTTAAAAAAAGTTGTAAATCCACGCCCGAGTTTTTGCAAACACTAAAAGCAGGCTTACACGCGGACGTGCAATGTTCGCGCGGCTGATATGTCTGATATGGCGGAGTAGGTATGTCAGTGCTACGGTTGAGATAGAGGAGCTTGGCAGCCAACTTCAATTCTACTGACGGGATCGGGTTCTTCTTCAGGCGGACAGGAGTATCTGTGTCAAGGATACTTTGAAATTTCTGATCATAATCGGTACGATCCATAACAACTGTGGCATTACCCTTGTCAGCCTTCAGGGTGTGTATTGAGTGATCCCTATGTAGGTTATCAATAGCCTGGAATTATTCTCTTGTGAGATTATATTTTTTAGGTTCAGAGTTTTATGAAGGTTTTGAATTTCTCTAGCTCGATATTATCTCCTGGAAGACATTTGTATACACGCCGCATCAGGGAAGCTATTGAAATACCAAAGAACAATACAGTGCATCAAGATATCGGCTGCTTCATCGACAGCATTTGGCACACAATCCTACCACCCTACTCTACTAATACCCCACAGTCTACTGACACGCCCCACTATACACAGGGCACTCACACACAATGAGCAACCCACACACACTCACTTACATGTGGCAGTTACGGGGTACTTCCATTGTTGTTCTGTTATTACCACAAACGACAAGTATCGACACCTTACTTGTACTGCGTGGCTTGAGCAGCCTTTTATTCCAGTTAAATACTCAAATAATTACATGATCTGAAAACCGAGAACATTTTGTCACAAATGGAACCTTTTAGCCAAACTGAATTTTCAAAACTGAAAGCACTCTTAGCAAATCGATTTCCGGTCAAGATAATACGCGAAATCTTAAGGTTCGGCTGCCAAGGGGATTTGTTGGCACCGCGTGATGTTGCTGTTGATTTTATTCACATCGGACTTTTTACCCCTGACATTAAACCCACAAACATAAATGTGTACTTTAAATTGTCTGAAGCATAACGATGTCTTCATTTAAAATCATGTTTTGTAGCCTGACATTGAAATAAACTAACATTGGAAATACAAGTTTTGTAAGAAAGGAACCAAATAATTGTGCACAAAAAAAGAGCTCACATAGGGGTTGCCAGTGACATGCCGATCACATTCCTGGTGGACTAACAACGGAAGTAATAGACCACGCAATGCCACTGCACTGGTTTAACAAGTGTTGATGCATCACAGTATCACTTCCTCCTGGCAAAACAGTTATAAACAATGCAATAGTTGCAGTTGCACAGCAGCATCACGCAGTAGCAAATATACAACAGAAAACTGTGGCCCTTCACTTTATGGAAATAATTTTTAGAATTATAATTATTTATTTTTGTGAAGCAACAATTTGAGAAAATTCAAACTTTTGATTAAATAAAGTGTTTCGTGTGCATTACAGTATCTGGCAACAACAAAGATTTTGAGTGAATAATCATCAGGAATATTATTTCGTAATTTTGAAATTCATTACTCACTACTCTCCAAATATCAGTGGTGAATAAAGTACCCGCCGACAGTTACGTATAACCCCTTTAACAAGATTCGATCACAATATAGATGATAGGGTGATGGGGGGGGGGGTTGAACACTGATGAGCATTGCACAATCCTCTTCACACAAAGTTAAATGCTTTTTGCAAAACCGGAGACCATAAGTATACCATAGCAACTTGGTTTTACTCTTGTTTTTAGTATTCTTGCTTCAAGTTCTCGACCGTGAGAAACTTATTTTTCTGTACCCAATGTTTGAAATAGAAAAATAAAGCAAAGGAAGCAAAACTTAACCCTCTCCGTGAGCTTCAACAGTCTGTTGTTTTAGTAGAAACAATCGTTTATGTATGGCGATCTGATGACTAATTACTTATAATTAGTTGCATCACATCGTTAACGACAGTAGCTCACTTACAAATGAGCGCGCATTGGTTGCAAAGCGCATGAGCTTTAGTTGTATCACATCGTTAACGACAGTAGCTCACTTACAAATGAGTGCGCGTTGGCTGCAAAGCTCATGAGTTTTAACACTTCTGGCTCAAAAGCTGCAAATCACTGTTTGTAAATAAGCTGTATGGGGGACAAAACTTAATTTACATCGTCCATTGGTACTATTGGTATTCCACTTTGCAGCGTGAACAAGTACAATATAAATCTTTGCTGGTTCCACAGAGTTACCAATACAGAGCAATTATAGATAGGTCACTTCGTGTTTAGCGATTGAAGTTGCACTATTTTTCAAACTGCTGTTTCGGAGTCTGCCTGCTACATAGCTTTGCTAATGTTCGTACAGATTTGTAATTTTGTATGCTTTCTTTCCTTCAACTATTTTATGAGTAGTTTATTCATGATCACCAACGTCAAAATACAAACAAGTTTTGCCTGCAGAGCGCTGTGTACAAACCAATGCATATTTTAGACCGATGCGATAGGTCACTTGGTGAAAACACTTTTCACTAGGTCCGACATAATATAGGTCACTTCGTAAAAACGCAAAAGTTGTACCTTCGGGTCTTGGTTCCGAGTCTTGGTTCCGAGGCCATGTTTTTTTGCGCTTACTCAGAACCAACATTCTACGGAAGCGTGTTAAGATCAAAGCAAAACAAAAATACAAAAAACGAACAAACAAATTACTATAAATTCACCCATTGATGGAATGCTGTACAAAAAGACAAGATAAATCTTGGGTCTATTTTACTTTTTATGCGAAATAAGTGTCACTTCAACGTTTTTTTTT